>VWZF01007161.1:159447-307584 GCA_013396755.1 Sclerurus mexicanus | reverse complement strand
TTGTGTTTTGGTTTATGGCCATCACTCCTTGTGCTGTCACTGAGCAGAGTCTGGCACCATCCTCTGACACCCCTTGGGGATACTTGTATGGACTGGTGAGATCCCCCCTCAGCCCTCTCCTCTCCACACTAACCAGGCACAGCTCCTGCAGTCTCTCCTCATCAAGGAGATGCTCCAGACTCTTCACAACCTTTGTGGGTGGACTCTCTCCAGCAGCTCCTTGTGTTTCTTGGAGCCCAAATGTGGCCAACAGCACTCCAGATGTGCCTCATTAGGTCCAAGTGGAGAGGCAGGATCACTCCCTCCCCTGCTGACCAAACTCTTCCCATGCCCGCCAGGATCCCATTTGTCCTGGCTGCTCTGCCTCAGCTCTGCTTGGTTAGAGTCAGTTCAGGTTCCTTTACACCTCATTGCTCAGGAAGGGCTGTGCTTTTCCCTGGCTCTTCCCCAGACGTGTGTGACCCGAAGCTGACCTCTAGTGGGCTTCCAGAAACATCGCGTTTTGTTGTTCTCTTTCAACCTTTAGATTTCACTATTTTATCCTGTCATAAAACAGAAACGAGACGCCAAAGCCCAGGGTTGTAC
The DNA here is from genome assembly GCA_013396755.1 of Sclerurus mexicanus. Taxonomy (NCBI): domain Eukaryota; kingdom Metazoa; phylum Chordata; class Aves; order Passeriformes; family Furnariidae; genus Sclerurus; species Sclerurus mexicanus. The sequence continues at coordinate 306,999 of VWZF01007161.1, read as the reverse complement.
AGGCTCTATGTACATGTTTCTGAATGAACTACATAAATGTCAGTTTATATATGTAAATCACAGAATCCCAGATGTGTTGAGGTGGGAAGGAACCTTGAATATCATCCAGTTCCAACCCCCTACTATGGGCAGGGACACCTTCCTCTAGCCCAGGTTGCCCCAAGCCCTGTCCAACCTGGCCTTGCACACTTCCAGAGATGGGACAGCCACAGCTTCTCTGAGCAGCCTGTTCCAAATATATCTCTGTTTTTATGTGTTTGCAATTAATGGCAATTCAGGTTACTCAGTTCTTGCGTGATAGTGTCATTCTGAGTGAACACACCTCTGAGTGAGTTGTCTTCTCATGAGCATTTACATTTGTAAATTTGGTTTTTGGAGGAAAGCCCAAGGAGCGTTTTGCTTGGTCACAATTCATTGTATTTCATCCAAGGAAGAGAAAAAATACCATTTTTTTCCTGAGATGTGGCGCTTTTTTCTTACATATGTTCCTCTAAAACCTATGTCAATACACAGTTTTATTAAGTTGTTGCTAACAGTGATTTTAAAAGCTGAAGTGAGGCCTGGAATTGCAATTCTTGTGAAGAGCATGTGGGGTGTAATTAACTGGGAGAAGCTGGGACCCGGTTACCTGAGCGTTCAGTGCTCTGACTGCTGATGTTATCTGCTGCTCTGAAACCCACCAGGTTGACAGACCAGAAGGAGCAGCACATCCATCACAAAGGGATTGCTGCACAGGGAGAAACTTGGGACAGCTCAGTCATCAGGGTGTGACATAGTGACAGCATGAAATGAAGGTTTTCCCCTTTTTTGTAGTAGAAGGAGGCTGGTGTGCTTGTAGTCTGGCTGTGGGCTTGAGGAACATTGTGGAGTGTGGTCACTGTCTGTGTAAACCTGTGCAAGGTGTTCCTAATTCCTTAGAAGGATGTACTGAAGATCATGGTAAATATTGCCATAATTTCCTGTTGCTGTGCTAGTGCACACCTGATAATGTATTGTTGGAATGTGTGTTTCAGTGATCGAGTGTCTAGGATTAGAGTCCCTCTCCCTCTCTGGAGACATTCCAAACCCCCTGGGACACAGTCCTGTGTCGCCTGCTCCAGGTGACCCTGCCTTGGCAAGGGGGTTGGACTGGATGGTCTCCATAGGTCCCTTCCAACCCCAGCTGTCCTGGGAGTCTGTGATTACATAAAGTGTTAAATAATTCCCTTAATGCCTGGAGAGCATTCTAATGTCTCTGAATAGTTTTTTTGTTGGTTTTTAGGTTGTTTTAAGCTGTGGGACATTTTTATACCCCTGTTAGAAATGCCAGTGTAAGCCGAAGCAGAACTGCTCAGGGCTTGAGGTTGTATCTTCTTTTGTGCATGTGAAACTTGAGTGTCCCTAATTCTAGTGTCTTCCTCCAATTCCCAGGATGAAAATCTTCTCCCTAGAAAGTATTTTGAAGTGGATTTTCCAATGATTGTTGCAAGAAAAATACATAATATCAAGTAAGTCTGAGGCCTGTGTTCAGCTGTGTGAGAGTGAATGTGATCAGTGTTATTTTATCTCTCTGCCGAGAGACATTCCACGCTCTGGGATGTGAGTGTGGGCAGGCCCTGGCACAGGGTGCCCAGGGAAGCTGTGGCTGCCACATCCCTGGAAGTGTCCAGGGCCAGCTTGGATGGGGCTTGGAGCAACCTTGGTGCAACCTAGTGGAAGGTGTCCCTGCCCATGGCAGGGGGTGGGATTGGATGGACTTTAAGGTCCTTCCAACCCAAACCATTTTGGAATTCTATGCAAGTAAAGGTTCATTATGCAGGCAAGTCCTATGTGTGACTGTGTAGCCACTATTCCAAATTGGAGAAGGTGGTATGTGGAAGCTGTAAGGAGCCAAGCAGACCTTGTTCTATGGCAGGGAAAGTCTCATGATAATTAGAGGTGATTAAGTCTTCTCTTACTATTGAAGACAACAGTAAATTCCCAGACTTGGCTGTTCAGGTGTAGGTAGGATAGCTGATGCTGTAGGAGAATGTTCTGTATGAACGAATCCATTCAGGCTTATTGAGGATTCATAACAGAGTATCTGGGTTTTTCTTGATTTACTTAAGAGTAATTGGGTATAAAACTGTACTGCAACTTTCACAGGCTTGCAAAGGTTTTCATTTCCAGTAGAGGGCAGAGATATTCTCTTGGCTGCTTTTATCACAGACACACACACACGCATATATATATATATATATGTTAAAAAAAAAGATGTAAGCACACTGTTAAACAGGCTTAGCTGCTCTGAGATGCTTCTTCCTTCTTCCCACAGATCAAAACCTCCCCTGTCAAAACCAATTATGGAATCCCATTCAGGGGACTCTCTTCTAATAGGTGAGTCATCTTCAAACTCAGTCAGTGATGTACTGCAGCACTTTTAAAACTTTTCTGATCATTTTGTTCTGCTATGTGGGCAGGCTTTTAATGTTTGAAATGCTGTTTGGACAGAGAATTGGGAGGGAAAAGAGGCTTTTTTCTTCTCTTACAGACTTCTGCCCATTCGTTCTGTGTCATGTTAGAAATGTCTTCTCTTTAAGTGGTTTTATTCTGCCAGAAAGTTGTTGGGTTTTTTCTTTTTTCTCATATGTAGCTCAAGTTTTCTGTCACAGGAAAAGAAAAAGTGCTACTGAGAGGCATGGATACAGGATTAAAATATCTATTGAGTGTTTATCTTCTTTCTGTCTCATTAAGAGAGCAAGTCTTTACATTTAGCAGAGTCTTCACAGCAAAAACACAGCCTGCAAAGTCCAAGCTCAGGAGCCAATGCTCTTTGTTATATTTTAGTATTAAAAGGGTAATAAATTCAGGTGGTGTTATGTGGTTGTACTGTCTTGGCTTATAACCTGATTATGGAACAGGAGGTTGTGGAGTCTATGTCCCGAGGAACACTAATTACTTCCATCTATGACAGCAACTCCTTTGTTTGAGCAGGTGTGACCCTAAAGCAGAGCTCACAGTGTTTGCTCCTCCCTGAGTGATCACCTGTACAGGTGCTTTTATTGAGCACAATCTAGCTCAGGGACTGAAGGGCTTGAAAGGGCCCTCACAGAATCCCAGACTGGGTCAGGTTGGAAGGGCCGCAGTGGGTCCCTTCTGGTCCCACCTCCCTGCTCAGGCAGGGCCATCCCAGAGCACAGGGCACAGGATTGTGTCCAGACGGTTCTGGAATATCCCCAGGGAGGAGACTCCACACCCTCTCTGGTCTCTGTCCAGTGCTCGGTCACTGCACAGCAAAGAAGTTCTACCTCATGTTCAGGTGGAACTTGCTGGGCATCAGTTCCTGCCCGTTCCTCTTGTGCCATGGCTGGGCCCCCAAGCAGAGCCTGGTCCCTGCTCTGCTCCCTCCCTGCAGGCACTCACAGACATGGGCAGGTCCACTCAGTGTCTGCTCTGAAGGCTGAACAGCCCCAGCTCCCTCAGCCTTTCCTGCTCACAGGGATGCTCCAGTCCCTTCTTCATCTTTGTAGCCTCCTCTGGACCTGCTCCAGGAGCTCCATGTCCCTCCTGTCCTGAGGAGCCTGGAACTGGACACAGCACTGCAGATGTTCCTCCCCAGGGCTGAGCAGAGGGGCAGGATCACTCCCTGACCTACTGGGAATGCTCTTCCCCATACCCCCCAGGGTGCTATTGGTCTTCCTGGATCCCAGGGCACCAAAGGGTGAGGAAGAGCAGGGTGAAAAGGTGTGCTCATGTTCCAGTGGGAAAACACAGGTTCTTCACCCCAAGGCTCTAACTTGGATCAGAGTGCTGCGACACTCGGACTTGATGGTGCATATATATATATGCATATTTTACTGCTGCACATTAGTGGTCTTAACTCACAAAACCTTTAGATCATTGCAAGGACAGAGTTACTGTTGTACCTTCAGGCCTCAAGAGATGAAAGTCCAGTGCCCCGCCTGAGCAGAAGGGCTCCTGAGGACTCCTGGGTTCCAGCCGGGAGCCCTGCCTGTGGCACAGCCTGCACACAGTGGGATCTGCTGCATAAGCACTGTTCCAAAGGCATCCACACGGGCAAGCCGGAGGGCTGGGTAGTGTTTGTGTTCCTGAACAGCTGTAGATATGTCTGGTACCGCAGAACAACTGTAGTTATCAGCTTGCAGTGGGGTATTGTAATCAAAAGTTATTAATAGCAACTCTCAGCAGTCAGCAGCAATTACTGTGGCACTGGGTGAGTGTACTGGAGCGACTGGTTTCTCTAAAGCTGTTTCTCTAGTTCTTTCTGAGTGCTGGGTTTTAAAACCTCAGAGTAGCGATTTTACTGTAGCCAGGGTGGTGTGGGATCTGCTACACTGACCTCTCTGGGATGTAGCATCATGTCTGGATAACTTGGAGATGTGGGAAGCATGTTGTGGAATCCCAGTCTGAACTGACACTCAACCGTGGGTCGCTTGTAGTGAGATTCATGTGGGAACTCGTATTTAGGAACATATTAATGGAACTGCTTCATGTGGAAGTGCCACCAGAAGAGGTGGTGGAATAAAGAGGTAAATCAAGCAGATGGGCAGAGATTTCTTACAGGTCTAAAGGAACTTTACAGTGGATTTGCTCAGCTACTGACTGATCTATACCCTCTGGTTTTAAAACTTAGTACCGATCGGAAGGTGTTGGCTGAGACATCCAGGGAACTCCAAGCCAGTAGGACTGATGTCTCTACTGGACAAATTAATAGGAATTCTAACAGAAAGTCTTAGTGGAACAGAGGAATCAGAATGTTGAGAAAGAGTCACCATCGCTTTTGGAGAGGTAAGTTATGCCTCATAAACCTACTGGAGTTCTCTGAGTCAACAGATCTATTGGAAAAGGACATCAATATAGTGCTTAGATTTCAAAAATGTGTTTTGACAGTGTCCCTTACCAAAGTGTGCCAAAGAATGGCATGGTGGTTGTGGGGAAGGAATGGTTCTCATATGGATGAGGAGCTGGGATGGAGGGTGAGCATATGTTGTTAATTTTCATTATGGAGGAGATGGAGATCTGTGCCTAGGGATATGTTGTTGTTCAACACTAAGGAATAATTGGGAAAATAGAGTGATTAGTAAGTGGCAGCTTGTTGGCAAATCCAAACTTTTCAGAGTGGTAAAGAACTGTTAGAAGAATCTTGTGAAATTAGTGACTTGATGATGAATTCAATGTGGATTAATAGAAAGTGATGCACATGGGGGGAAAAAATAGTTTGTGCCTCACATGTAAATGATTATTGCTGCCTTTCTGCAGGATCTGGGTATTAGAATAAATAGATGTATGAAAGCACGAGCTCAGTAATGGTCCAGAAATCCAAATCAAGTTTAAGCATTCTTGGGAAAAGCTAGAAAAACACGTACTTAGTACGTTTGCCCTTGTTTTGACTTCTCCCTTTGTAGCTGCTGTTGGCGCTGTGAGAGGCAGGGTATCATACTAGGGGAACCTTTGGTCTGACCTATACAGCTCTTAGACTATGCAATATTCTGGGAATACCACCTGTCATAGGGACTGTAGTGAAGCACGATGAAGGAGCATTGCCAGGTAGGGAAATGTTAGCCATCTTTGTGGGATATGGACCAGGATTTCAGAATCTTGGGGAAGAGGTTGTCCCATCCTGTACCTGCCCCACATCGGTTTCACACTGCTGCCTCTGGTGTACCAGGGATAATTTGTTTAGATGGTTTGGAATTTCACTTTTGAGTTGTTGTAATATGGATTGACGTGATTCTTGTTCTCTCACTGCTCTTCTGCTCACCCTAAGTGTTCTCATTCCATGCAGCTGGAGCTAATAGACAACTTTAGTGGCTTCAGGGCAGCATCTGCTCTGCTTGCCCTTTGGACAAGGCAGGGACTACATGGCGTGCAGTTCAAATATAGATGTTGGCGGCCTCTGCCCTTGGATGCAGCGGGATGACACTTGTCACTGAACAGCCCTGTGGTTTCCTGGGGAATGTTGGATCTCCAGGGAAAGCAGTGATTTGTGCAGCTGTTTGACATTCCTGTGGCAATAACACAGTAAATCGTTTTCAAAGTTCAGTGGCACTGTCTGATGGATGATGCAGTTGCTTATGTTGGGGAGTCAGTGCCCCACCTTTGTTAACCTTTGCAAGTGCAGATTACACTCAGTGAACTGTTACCTTTCTGTGCCTCTCACACCTTCTGCCCTGTCTTGTCCAGCTTTGGCACTTGGTTGTTTCAGCTTCCTTTTCCCTCCATTTCCAGGCTTTCCTGTGACCCTGTGCAGGTGTCACGGGTTTTGCTGTCCTGATGATTTGCAGGCCTGGTGTTGGGGATGATGCTGTGCTTCCAAGACAAACCAAATTTGTGTTTTGACACGTGCTCTGTTCTGGTGTTTTAGTGAACGAGGAGCTGAGTGAGAGCAGTGCCATATCCCGCCTGTGGAATAGGCTGTATGGGCTGGTGGTTTGTAAAGCTGCCAAAGATACCTTAGGATGAAAATCCTAATGAAATCAGTTTGAGTCAATAGTATCCTGCATTCTGTCTCTTGGAAAACCTCCAGGAAATTGTTGCACTAATGTGAGAAGGGAGTAGGAAAAGCAAACTGAATTCATGTGGCAGAGGAAGCACAGAGCTCTGTGAGGCTGGAAGGCTCCAAAAGCCAGGCTAGGGCAGCAGGGGGGCGCTTGGGGCCACCCTCAAACACAGCAGTTACTTGTTCCTGACGTTTCTGTGAAAAAATACGTATTGCAGTGAGGTCAGAAGGGAACTATAAGCAGCTCCTGCTACTATTCCATTACTGCAGTGATGTCTTGTTCTATGAGTCTCTGAAATTCAAGCCACTTGTGTTGTTATTTCTGTGCCAGAAGTCGTGAAAAATAAACCCACAAGTGGTGTGATCAGAGCAAAGCATTCTCTGTTGATTATCCATGGATAGCTGAATGCTGCACCAGGGTTGGGAGAGCCTCTCTGAGGTAGATAGGGTGGGCTGGAACGGTGGAGCTCTTCTTTCTCGCCTTCTCTCTCCCCTCCCTTGAATTTCTCAAATTAAATCTGAGCCTGGTGTTTCTCAAACCTTCATTTCAGCCAAGTGCTAGAGAGAGTCTTTGTGACTGACTGTGCTGAGTGTGAGCATCACACACAAAGTCACAAGGTAGCTCTGTGCTCTGGAGGAGAATATCCTGACCAAACAACCTTCCTAAAAACTCAGGTGAAGTCTTGGTGCATGGGTAGGAATCAGTGCTTGGAATATGGGATTTTCAATAGATAAGCCAGGCCATTCTGTGATTCTGTAATAAAAATGCGTTAGTCAAAGTGGTGTGAGCAAGGGACATTTCCTTCCACCTCGGAGTGTTTGTGCTCCTTCTGTACTGGATCACTTAAAAAGTTCTGTAGTTTATTTCTGGCTTTTATTTCTGTTCATTGATGTACTTCTGGGTACAAGTCTCTAAAGCTGGACAAGGAGCTGGCATTAGTTCCCTACTAATTGTGGTGGCTGACGCTCACAGTGCCCTGTCTATGGACAGAAACCAATCCCTATTTAAATACTTCCCTGTGTGTGGTAGGGTTTTTAGATGGCTTTTTTGATGCCATTATCATGGCCTTGATGTAATCACTGAAATAGAAGAGTGTGGGAAGTAGTAAAGCTATTACAGAACATGCACATGGAAAAAGCCTTGACTCAAAATGTTGAATCATTTGCCACACAACTTCTTTTTTTCCCTTTTTTTGCCCTGTAACTCTCTTTATGAACTGTTGTGGTTCCTGGATCTGCTCAGAAATGTTGCAGGAAAGGCATCTATTGTCACTTACTAGTGCCACTTTCAACAGCTGGCCACTTGAAAGCTAAACAGAGGTGCATCCTCTGGAATGTTTGATCACTACATGATCTAATAAATGATCTAATAACTGGGAAAGCCCCCACTTGTTCCCAGTCTTGTTTTTCCCTCTCCTGAATTGGAAACCCCTTTCATCCTGCCTCTTCCACCACGTGGCTTCTCTTGCCTTCGTCACCCAGCCTCGCTCAAGCTGCACCAGGGTGGTTCAGGTTGGACATCAGGAGGATTGTCCTCCTGGAAAGGGTGGTCAGGCACTGGAAGGGGCTGCCCAGGGAGGGTTGGAGTGCCCAGCCCTGGAGGTGCCCAAGGCAGGACTGGCCGTGGCACTGAGTGCTCTGGGCTGGGGGACAAGGTGGGCATCGGGCACAGGGTGGGCTCCGTGGGCTGGGAGGGCTTTTCCAACCTTAGTGATCCTGGGATTCTGTGACATCTCCCATAGGACATTCAGGAGCTGTGTCTGCAGCAGATCCCACGTGGAGCTGTGCCAGAGCTGCTCCTGCAGTTGGACACTGGCCATTCCAAAGCCACTTTAAACTCTCACTCTGGGGTGTTTTTTCATTGTTTTACTTCTTTTACTGTTTGCTCTGTGGCACTTACACGGTACAGGGGGGAATCCTGTGCTATGCTGTCCCAGTGCTTTCGCTCCAGTGCAGCCGAAGTGTGCCAGAGCCATCCAGTGGGTTCCTGCAGGACTCTGTCTGAGTGGGTTTGGTGGTGCACTCGTACAGTGCTTTCTGTGGGCACAGGGCTCACCTGGGGGGATGGATTGCAGAGGGGTGGCAGAATTACTGATGGCAAGAGGCTTCATTGCTGCTGCTTCCTCAGCTGTGCCAGGATGGCAGAGTGTCCTTTGACTCTGGGATTTGTTCCTCCTTTGTGCTGGAAAGCATTTACAGGAATTTGCTGCCTGTTCTATCCCCAGGGAATATTTTTTCCACAGAATACCTTCTCTGATTTGATGCTTTGCTTAAATACCGTCACTGAATCATACTGAAAGGATCAATTTTAACTTTTTTGGCCCCAAATCTATGTCTGGTCCCCATATATATTCTATAACCATAAATATAATTAATTTATATAGCTATATCTGTTGTTACTACTTGAAATATTGTTACTCCTAACTCAGTTTTTCAGAAATTGATGTACTTTTATATAGTTTTATGTACATACGTTGGGTCATCTAAAAAAACTCCACAGACACAATGAAAATCCTGCCTTTCATCTTCCCATTTTTCGTGTCTCTGCATTCCTGGGAGCCATGGTAACGGCTGGGATAACCTCTCTGCATCACAGTGGCTGCAGAGGGAAAGAGTGGGCTTGTTGCAGGGCCTGATGGTGAGATATCATTGTAAACCAGAAGTATAAAGGAAATCAATGTTTTAAAAAGAAGAGTTTGCTGTTCATAGTTAGATATAACAGGCCAAACTTTGGCTTCCAATTCATGTACTCCTGTTTGGGTTTTTTTAATTCATAATTTCAGCATCCCTCTGGTTTGTAACCTTAGTCTCTCCAAATGTTCACCTTGCAGATTCCCACAGCCTTGACTCCAGTCGATATTCCATAGTAGGAGCAGATCTCCGTTTCTCATCAGATCTGGAGGAAAAGCTAAAGAAACACAACCTGGATGTACAGTAAGAGTAGATTTTTTTTAATTGATTTTTTTTTAATGAGAGCTTGTGGAAGCCCTGGTTGGACAGGGCTTGGAGCAACCTGGTCTAGTGGAAGGTGTCCCTGCCCGTGGCAGGAGGTTGGAACTGGATGGTCTTGAAGGTCCCTTCCCACCCAGACCATTCTGGGTTTCCAGTGTTTTGTCTTTGTAATTATTTTCTGTGGCCTCCACTTAAACCCCTGTTGTTCTCCAAACCTTTTGGTTGTGGGATTGCCATGGACATGAATCCAGAAGCTCCTCTCTGGGGTATTATTGTTGGACAGGAGGCTTTGGAGGGGGCAGGAGTTAAGTTTCTGAGTGGATGATGGACAGACCTTCCAAATCTAAGCTGTATAAATAGCAGCGATCTGGCTGGGTGGGAGAGAGCATATGGGGAAGCAGAATGCATCAAATTGCCATTTAATTCTTTACACTTCCATCTTCTGAAATGTTGCCTTGCTTGCCTACATCGCTGCTCCTTGTGGAATTTCTCCTGCTTCTAGTGACTTTTTTTTCCCTTTCATTCTAGCAATTAGAAGCAAACTCAATAATTCTGAAGAAAATCACTTGTGTAGATGTCTATTTTTGTTGGTTTGTGGATGGAGGGGGAAGAGGCAACGTGCAAACCATAGATTGCATTTTGTTAGATAATAATATGTGAAGACTATTTTACAGATACTGAACAAATTTGACTAATTAAAATTCTTCTTAGAACTTTTTAAAGAGCAAACAGGATTTTTTTTTCATTTTGTAATTTATTCCTGATTTTACTGATCTCTAGAAGAGTGTGGATTGTGTATACAGGGTACAGTTCTTCTGCAAAGGGAATTTTAATAGACTCCCCAGTTGATGCTATAAGAGAAGACTTAGAGAATGCACATTATTCTATGTTCAGGGCTGACTTAGAGGAGATTGTTTCCCAAAATCTGATTTGTAACCACCCGAGTCTCCTGTGGTTAATTAATTCATCAGCTGCCAGAAATCCTAGTTCTAGTCAACTTGATAAAGAGGTTTCATTCAAACTTCAATATCTAGTTCATAAAAAATGTAGCTCTTTGAAGACATGAAATGACTGCTTGCTAACAATTCTTTATAGATTTTTCTTGTTCTTCTGCTGGAAATAGTTCTGTGGTTTGGTTTTGTTTTGCAGTTTGCCAACACTGCTGGTGGCAGAGTGTGTGCTGGTTTACATGACCCCCCAGCAGTCTGCAAACCTGCTCAAGTGGGCAGCAAGCACCTTTCCTGTGGCCATGTTTATCAACTATGAGCAGGTAAAACCAAAATGGCATTTTTGGACCCGCATTGTTGTCACAAAAATTGCTCTCCAAGGTGGGAGTTGTTGTGAAATAAGAGTGGGCCGTGTCCTTTGGTAGAGACAGCAGTTTCTGCTGAATTTCTGTAGTAACGTGTTTTAACTTGTAGCTTGGTTAGCTTGTTAGGAGGAATATACAGCTAATTCTGAAAGACAATTTCTGGGCTATGTTGAAGCAAAATAATTGAGACTTAATCCGTATGTGGAGAAAACCATAGAATATTGGTTTAGCTAAGACAGGGGAAAAAGAAGTGATGCTGAGTGCTGGCTCTGGGTGTATAACATTACATAATTACCTCTCTGTTCTTTGGCAAAGTGGAGCAAAAATCACATCAGCATGAACTCTGCTTCTCTCAGTGGAAGTTAAGTGCTGCCTCGGGGGAACTAGGTGGCTCCAGGAATTAGTAACAGGATCTTCCAGGCTGTAAATCACTGCTGGAGAGATGAAGCTGAGAGCTTAAAGCAGTCAGTTTTCATGTCAGTCCCGGTGCCTGGCAGGGCAGGGGCACCGTCACCGTGGCCGTGGCACTGAGGTTGTGACCGTGAGGGAGCTGAGGAGATGGTGGCAGTGGGGATGAGACCTGATGTAAGGATGTGCAACTCACTTTGCTGTTATCCTGTACATTTTATGACATAGGCAATCCAAGAGTTTAACCAGGTTACTGCTTTTCCCCGCGGTCACGTTGTGTGCGGGAGGGGGAACACTTTTGTCTCCTTCTCTACCTGAGGTGAACATGACGGACCGGTTCGGACAGATCATGATTGAGAACCTGCAGAGGCGACAGTGCAACCTGGCTGGGGTGGAGGTCTGCAGGTCCTTAGACTCCCAGGTAAGAAGGGCACAGACCTCTGGGTGGGTCTGATATTCAAATTAGTTAATCTGTCTGCGCATTCTGGCTGTGTGTGTCCTGTGAGGGTCAGAGCAGTGACCAGAAAAGGGCTGGAAACAACTTTCCTGTTCATCTTATCATAGAATCAGGGAATGGTTTTGGTTGGGAGGGACCTTAAAGCTTATCCAGTGCCACCCCCTGCCATGGGCAGGGACACCTTCCACCAGCCCAGGTTGCTCCAAGCCCCATCCAACCTGGCCTTGGACACTCCGAGGGATCCAGGGGCAGCCACAGCTTCTCTGGGCACCCTGTGCCAGGGCTGCCCACCCTCCCAGGGGAGAATTCCTTCCTAATATCCAATCTAAACCTACTCCTTGTCATGTCAGTTTGAAGCCATTCCCCTTGTCCAGGCCCTTGTAAATAGTGTCTCTCCATCTTTCTTGTTGGCTCCTTCAAGTGCTGGAAGGGCACAGTTGGGTCACCCTGGAGCCTTGTCTTTGATACCACTGAATGTCAGTAGTTATCCAAAAGCTGCAGTAGATCAGAGCCCAGCCCTGCCTGTCCCACTGCCCTCTTTGTGCAGGGATCAGCAGCACATGCTTGGAAAAAATCTTGAGCTCTTCAGAGAACAGGTCAAGCAGCTGCCCTGTAAAATCCTTAGGGGGAGAAACTGCCCTCTGGTGGTGTTTTTCCTGGAGTCCTCAAAGCCGTGCTGCCCCTTTGTTTTACAGAGGGAACGACTGCTGTTGAGTGGCTGGGAAACTGCACGTGCCATCGATATGATGAAGGTGTACAGCTTTTTGCCACAGGCTGATGTCAGAAGGTATTAATTTTGGGAACAAAAGTCATCTTCAGATGCCATTTCCAAGGTTGTTCACATCAATGTGTAGCATGGGATTCCCTGGTCTAACAGAGGAGGCTGCAGGCACGTGCTGGCCGTGGCTGAGTATGGAGCTCTGCAGAGCCTTGAGGATAATGCCCGGAGCAACATGAATGGTCCAGAGGGTTCGTGCTGCCAGGAGCAGACTGGCCATGCTAATGTTTGATCTGGGTGTGATATAAAGCATCTCATGGCAGAAACTTGCAGAGAAAAGATGCCACAGAAATGCTGTGTTGAGTTTTTGCAGTCCTTAAGATGTTCCTTGTGGACGTTTTGGCACAACACGTTGAAATCATCTTCATGAGGGAAACTGCTGGGTCTGCAGGGCTTAGAGCACAGAGAGGGAACTGAAGGCTGTTGAGCAGTCAGCAATCTCCATGCATTTTGTTAATTTTATTGCATTGAAGACGTACTGAAAAATGGGAAGCTTTTTAAGGACTAACTTCTTAGGGATGTAGCATGAAATGTGAATTGCTGTGACTCATTGACTACAGTCTGAATTAGCTGAACAAGTTACCTTGGCCCAAATATTCCCAGACGGGGGTTTCTCAAAGCCTGGAACTGAACAGGTGAGGGTGGAACTCAGAGGTGGTTTAAATAGGAACGGTGTGTGTGGTGGTGCCATATGGCACTGGTGGAGACACAGAGCCTGTGCTTTCTTTGCAGCATTTTTGACTACCTTAGATCTGTTCAGCTCCTTCCACTTGTTCCAAATGCCAGGAAATAGGTTATGTAAACTCTGTCCTTCAGTATTAATGAGGCAAATAATGCTTTCTATTTATAAAAGTCTTTACAAAAGTGTTGTTCTACAGAACTTCACATCTGGGAGTGTATTTAGGAACTTTTGCTCCTCAGCCTTTTTGATCCTCAGTAGCAGCTCTTCCAAATATTTAGCATGGAAAATAAACACTGATATTCAAGTAGTCTGGAGGGAGACAGGAATGGGCCTGGTTAGGCTTTGTAAAGCAGGCACAGCTTGGGAAAAATTCTTCCATTTGGGGGAAGACATTCAAAGATCTACTTTAGGAATCCTAGGTGGGAACTGTTTTAGGAACAACAAATCCTCATGCTTTCTATTTGTACCATTTAGTTTGTATTTCATAATGGGCTCATGTGGGAGAGCTGTTGGGAGCTGCACTGGTGCACCCATCACTCTTCTGAGACGTGAGATGGACTTGGGATCCTCTGGAGAAAACACTGTCTTCAGCTGTTCCCAGCAATCCCTTGGTCAGGATCAATCTTCCATTAGGCTGCACTGTTGTGGCTGCTTAGAGCCAGCAAGACCAGGTACCTGCAGGAAAAGGGATTGGGAGACACACACCGGTATTTTTGAGAAGTTACACAGATTAGTCCTGGACTATGAAATTCCAGGGATGAGAAGTTGAAAACATCCTGTAGGTCACTTGTTTCACACATGGGCAGCGAGGGGAGCAGCAGTGGTGGCATCATGGACAAACACCTGTATTGACTCCCTGGAAAGGTAGCTGCCTTATTGGCAGAATTTTCACTCTTGTGCAGTGAAGAGTTTATTAAAGACTCTACTGAGACTCCAACTTAAATCCCAATTTTTATTTTATTCCTACAGAATAGAATCACTTGAATTCCTGGATGAAAAGGAACTGTTTGAACAATTAATGCAGCACTACTGCATCTGCTGGGCTTCAAAGGACAGCAGCAACCTGGGTAACGTTCTCCAAGACCTTGCTTCCCATGGAAATCTTATGTGGAAAGACTGGGATTGGGATGTTACACCAGGTGCAGGTTATAGACACCCTGTCCCAGGCATGGGCTCTGCTGCTCTGGCCTTGGGGCTGGGAGCACCTCACGGCTGGTGATTGTTTCTCCACAGCCTTTGGAGGGTTTGTGGCCATCCATGTTGGAAGCTTGGCCAGTACAGGAGAGTTGGAGTTTTTCCACCAAAAGATGCCGTATGGGTTACTTTAAATAACTGCCTGTTTTATCCTATCAGTGCTAATTGAAAGGTTTACAAATCCTATGCATGGGAAGTGCCATATGGACACACGGTATATGAAATCACAGTGTCCTGACAACACAAAAATAAATTTGTATTTCTTATCCCAGGCTTCTTCTGCACTGTCCCCATTTACAGCCATCTGACACTGGAGTTTTCCACGCCACTTTCTCCGAGGGGAAAAAAATCCCTCTGAAATTAACTCTTTCAAATGTTCCTTTTGTTCTTAAAATTCTGTCTCTCCTACACTGTTGGTTTTTTTTAAATGCAGAGACTTGATTTATGCTTTCTGTAGCATTTCTACATTGCTACTGCTTAAGAAATAATAAAATCAGGAGAATTGTGGGTTGGGTGAAGGATGGATGGCTACAGCCTGTATTTGTCCAAATTAAAGACAACTCTGTTGTAGGCACAATTTATCCTGACTACTCTCTGCAATTTCAGGGACTTCAGTCTTCCCAGAAAACCTCTGCCTGCCAGTTTATAGAATTTCCTCCCCTTCTCCTTTGTTTCCCTCTCCTTGCCCCATTTGATTTCTTGGGGCTAGAAAGTGATGACTGTAATACACAATGTATTTCTAGAGGAGCTAAGGGCAGAAAGTTGATAGTAATCACTATTTTGGGATCTCAGCATTATTCTTTGCTGTGATTAGAGAAAGGCTTGGGACAGTTTTGGGTACTGAGGTTCAGTGGTGCAGGATATCTTAGAAGTTAAAAGAGACAAATGTCAAAGGAGATAATCAAATGTCCAGTGGACATTTGGACGTGGCATGGATATGTCTTAATCTAAAGCAGGGTTTTTAATTTCATGTGGATTTACTGCCCTCATTAAGGGGACTTTCACCAGCTTTCTCTTTTTAATTTCATGGGCAGACTCTGAGATTCATGAACATTCTGCGTTGTTTCTTCTGCCACGAATAACTCCAGTACTTGTGCAGATTGGCTTATTCAAACCAATTGCTTCATCACAATTAAAAAAGGGTTAAAAATGTACAGATTAATCTGGTGCCTGATTTCCTCCCACCAAATCCTTTACATTTAAGTTTAAAAAATTAAGGAGTTCTCAAAGTATCCTTCTTCCTGTGCCTGACTGTCCTGATAATGGTGGACAGGTAGGATAAGAATAAACACTTATTTTTGCCCCCAACCCCTCTTTTTCTTCACACAGGTCTGGCAAACATCGACTTCTGAGGGTGTGGCTGGAGAGAGGGGAGCCCAGGAGCCCCAGTGACTGCCTTGACTTGGGTCAGGATCCAGAAATGATGGACTTTGCATGTGCCAGCCCCAGTCTGTGTCCATGTGATGGCGCTGGGAACTGTCCTGGTGGCCTTGGGTGGTTTTAAGGAATCCTTTCTGTGAGCAATTGTTGTGAGGCAAAACTTGCCTCCCATTCCCAGGTATCTAATGATGGACTTTCACAAGGTGTCAGTAATTCCTGTTTAAAGCTTGCCTTCCTTAGTTTAAAACTGAAAGTAAAGTGTTCTTGGGTTCTTTGCTTTTCCCCTTACGTCGTTCTGTGGCTGTGTAACAGGTGTTTGTGCCAGGGGGTGGAGGGCCCCGCTGGGGAGCTGCCTCACTGGGGTCTGCACGGTGCACGGCTGAGCAGGGCGGTGCCCTTCGGTTCAGTTCCCTTCGGTTCAGCGCTGACTTTGATCAGGTGTCACGATGTTGGCTTCTCCAGGCTGCACTGTTGTGCAGGGCTGTCACTGTGCTGGCTGTTCTTGCAGGGGAAGGGTAGAGGGGAAGGGGAGCCCTGATTTTGTTCAGTGGTGTACAAGAAACTGGGAAGTAGATGTTATTTAACTGGGAAGGGCTTGGCTTGGCAGTTCAGCACTGGGATGGTGAAATTAAGAAAGAAGTTAATCTCAGTGTGCACTGCTTCTGGTAGTATCTTTACACCAGTTTCTTCTTTCCCCTTAAAAGAAGCAAAACAAAATCCCAACAGTAATGAAAGCCCTTGTCCTGTTGTTTGAAATTGAATCTTGCAATCTTCCTATGAGAAAAATAATAAATGTTTAGTATTTATAATTTGTCTCCTGTCTTACTCACTAGAAATTGCCTCTTTATATCTGGTTTAGTGACTACAGGTTTCTTCTCACCAAATGCCTCACCAGGAATGTGTTTTTAAAGCAGCTTCAGGCAGGCCCAGAGAAGCTGTGGCTGCCCCATCCCTGGGAGTGTCCAAAACCAGGTTGGATGGGGTTTTGTGCAACCTGGGCTGGTGGGAGGTGTTCCTGCCCATGGCAGGGGGTGGAACTGGATGGGCTTTAAGGTCCCTTCCAACCCAAACCATTCCCTGGTTCTGTGATAAGCCACCCTTTTTGTACTCTGTGTGACTTTCTGTAGTGTGAAACACTTGATTTTGGAAAAGATTGACATGGGCCTGGACTGGAGATGAAGGGATGAATATTACTGAAACACCAGAAAAAATAAAGTTCTTAGAAGTTGCAGTCACAATTTCAGAGGAACAGAAGCAGTAAACAGAAAGGGTGCGTAAAGACAGGTTAAGGGGAAATGGCTTTAAACTGAAGGAGGGTGGATTTAGATTAGAGACTGGAGGAATTTCTGCTGATCACTTGTCTTTCAGGTCCCTGTATTGTTTGTTCATCCAAGGGAAGCACTGGAGAACATGGCACGGGAGCAGAGCTGGTGCCATGGGATGAAAACACCATGGTGGCCTGGTCACCCTTTGACTGGATGATTCTGGCTTTCCAATTCCAGCTGTTGAGCTGAACAGCATCCATCCAGGAGAAGGGAAATCATCCCTGCAAAAGCTCTTCCAGTCTCTCCTATCTCAGTTGTCAACAGTGGTGAGGAAAGTGGGTCACCTTGTGCTTCAGGGTTACAGGAGGATCAAAGGAGTTTGTGGTTCCCTGGGAGCTGCAGGGGGAGGATGGGTGTGGGCAGCCCAGCACTCAGGGTTCCACTAACTGAAAGATAAATCTTTCACCACTCTCCAGGGAATACTTGGATGTGGAGGGTGCCTGGTGCTGCTGAAACTGCTACTTGGCTCGTAGCTGCTGGCTGAAGAAGGTTTTCCAGCCAGGAGAGGTGTCTTCTGCCTTCTGCTGCTGCTTCCTGCGCTGTGTGTGACTGCTGGGGCTCTCTGGAGCTGCCCTTGGATCTCTGCCTCTCCCTCCTGCTCCAGCCCAGCCTTTTGCCTGGGGTCGGTACTGGGCAGGACAACAAAATTCATCCCTACAAGTCACAGAATGGTTTATCAGGGTCATCCAGTTCCATGCCTCTGCCATGGGCAGGGACACGTTCCACCAGCCCAGGTTGCTCCAAGCCCCATCCAACCTGGCCTTGGACACTCCCAGGGCTGGGGCAGCCACAGCTTCTCTGGGCAACCTGTGCCAGGGCCTGCCCACCCTCACAGGGGAGAATTGCCTCCCCATATCCCATCCATCCCTGTCCTCTGGCAGTAGGAAGCCATTCCCCCCTGTGCTGTCCATCCATCCCTTGTCCCAAGTCCCTCTCCAGCTCTCCTGGAGCCCCTTCAGGCACTGGAAGGGGCTCTTGGGTGTCCCTGGAGCCTTCTCTTCTCCAGGTGAACCCCCCCCAGCTCTCCCAGCCTGGCCCCAGAGCAGAGGGGCTCCAGCCCTCAGAGCATCTCCATGGACTCCTCTGGATGGTTTGTTTAATGGGAAAAAAATCGTTTAGGCTAAAAAATGCTTGAACCAGTTTTCTCTCCTACTGAGTATCATTTCTACATCTGTAAATGTGGTAACAGCAGGAGATTTGATGTCATCAAGAGGAAAAATTCTGAATGTCTCTTACAGTGAGGAGCCTGTGCTGTTCCCTTGGTATGTTGCTTTAGTTGGGATATCAGGAAAAATTTCTTCCTGGAAAGGATTGTCCGGTCCTGGCAGAGCTTCCCGGGGCAGTGGTGGAGTCCCCACCCCTGGAGGGATTTAACAGCCACGTGGATGTGGCACTTGGGGACATGGGTTAGTGGTGGCCTTGGCAGTGCTGGTGGATAGTTGGACTGGATGAACCCCCATTTTTTGGGGAGGCTTTGAAAGGTGACTGACCCAGCAGCCCCAGGGTGTGTGGGGTGGTGGAAGGTCCTGCTGAAGAAGCTCTGCCAGGAGATGTGGGGGGCAGGAAGGGGCAGCCAGGGAGCTGTGTCTGGTCCTACTCACTGTGCTTGGGTGCTGTCAGTACTCTGTCCTTCCCCCAGCCTAGGGCTGGGGAGCTTTGCACAGGAGGATGCTGAGTCCAGTTGCCATGGCAAAGCGAGGGAGTCGTGGCACGTGGGCCCTGCTTGTGAGATGCCTGTCACAAATTGTTCCTCCAGGTACCACAAAATCCTTCTGTCTGTCCGTGCTGACTCCTGGATGTTGATCCTTGCTCTGTCCAAGCCCCATTCACGCTGGGGTTGATCATAACTCACTGTATCTCTGTTCCATCCACATTACCTGCCTGAGCATCACCTGCTCACTCTTAAAAGATGGATAAAAGAAGTTACCTTCGAGGAAATTAAGTTATTTAGTTCCTTACTGCGATTACCCAGTGATGAATGAAATGCAGTTGTTAGCTCAGTGCCCAGCATTTCAACCCCCCTGCAGAGTTACCAGCACCTTGTTTTGAGCGTACAAAAATTTTCAGGTCTTTGTGCTGCTGGGGCACAGGAAACACAGTTATTAAGGATAGAAATGGTCCATCGTGGTCGGGCTGACAGGGCAGTTATGGGAAACAGGAGCAGGTCATTGCAGGGAAGTTGTGCAGGCGTGTGTGGGACCAGGAGCATCTGTCCCTTCTGTGAGAGTTTGGGGGGTTTGCAAGCTGAATACGAGAACTAAGAATGTTAAATACCAGAATTAAGGTCTAAGCGTGGCTTCATCCTACTGCTTGTTTTCCCTCTTCAGAAACCAGTCTGTGCATGCAGAACTGACCCAAATCTGTCCCTGTTTTCCAGCAGACAGTGGTAAGTCTGTATTAAGAATCCTTGGAAATTTCCATCTGCACTGGAGCATTACGGTAGCGGTTTGAAGGGAACTCTTACACAACATGGGCTCTCTGGAGGGGCAGAGGTCACCTCACCTGGGCTGCAGCTACGAGCTGCAAATCATTCTTCGAGTTCTCATTCAGCCCCTGTTGAGTAATCATGGAGATTATCAGTCTCCAAGATAAATATGGAAAGATAACGCGGTGTCAAAGGAGTTGCTTTTGCTTCTTTATGGCTCTTTGAAAGAGCTGACCCTCATGTTGGCTCTGCCGGGCTCTTTCCTTGCAGCACCATGTTCTGCACCACCAAAACACTTCACGATAACTTTTTTATAGATATCCAGACAGAATTCTGGTCTTTAAAATGTACCAGCACTGATTCACAGAGAGCACTTAAGCATTACAAGAGCACGGAGGGACAGGACACAGGGGAGTGGTTTCAGACTTAAAGAGTGGAGCTTTAGGTTAGATGTGATGAAGAAATTCCTCCCTGGGAGGGTGGGCAGGCCCTGGCACAGGGTGCCCAGAGAAGCTGTGGCTGCCCCAGCCCTGGGAGTGCCCAAGGCCAGGTTGGACGGGGCTTGGAGCACCCTGGGCTGGTGGAAGGTGCCCCTGCCCATGGCAGGAGGTGGGACTGAATGGACTTTGAGGTCCCTTCCAACCCAAACCATTCTGGGATTTTATGATTCTGTGATCAGCTGTTAATGGTACTTGATCATGTTCTTAAGAGTCTGCTTTTTGGAGTTTCAGTGGTTTGGGTTTAGAATCCCAGAATGGTTTGCATTTGAAGGAACCTTAAAGATCATCCAGTTCCAAGCCCCAGATCTACTTTTCTATACAAACTCTAGTTTGGATTGTAGGGAAAAGCAAAGCAAGGGTGGCAGATCTGCACGGTAAAGCAAAGGGAAACAATGAAACACGGGGACTGGACTAAATAGGGGTATCCTGACTTTTCTGCCCAGGTAGATGGATGTGGGAAAAGTTCTCTGTGATTCCTAAAAAGGGTTTTTGAAAGCTGTGGCTTGTTTGGTACCACTGTTTCCTGTACTAATTGACACAGTTGCTGTTGTCACTTATTTAACAAATCGGTGCAAGCCCAAACAAGGACAAAAATAAGTGTCTGCTAATATGAACAGATTTATCTGTTCTCGTCCCCACGCCTTTTCTCTCGGGCAGTGTTTCCATGTAGCTTAACGAGCAAACCTTGGTGCCAAGCATTTCATCTCCGTGAGGGGCAAAGGCTGCTCAGAGCAGGGCTGTGGTCTTTGCATGTTCATGGCACCTCTAAACACAAGGCAGGTGCTGGGGCAGCCTCTGCTCAGGAGGATGGTTGGGGTGGGGTTGTAGAATCCCAGAATGGTTTGGGTTGGAAGGGACCTTAAAGATTATGTTGTTTCATCCCCCGGCCATGGGCCAGGACACCTTCCACTAGCCCAGGTTGCTCCAAGCCCTGTCCAACCCAGCCTTGTAGCTTAAGCTGGATGTGTAGCAGTGACTCAGGAGATGTTCTGTAAAACATGTTACACTCAGGAGTTGTAAATGCAGGGAAGTCTCAGTTCAGGGTTAACACTGAGAGAAATCCAACCCCACCTCTGCCAGGCCCTGGCGATAAATACCCATCACGTATCTCGCTGCTGTGAGCCTTGGGCTGCGTGGGAGAGCTCGGTGATGCTGTCCCCTTCGAGTCCCTTGCTCTGCCCACCCTTGTCTTGCTGGTAGTGACTTGTGACCACACTGAGCACCCCGAGTCCCTTCTCTTTGCACCTCCCAGTGTGGCACAGCTGGAAACTTTTGGTGATTCCTACATGGCTGGTTCTGCCCTTTTGCTGGGTGCGCTGTGAAGGTTTGGTAGGAGCCAGGCGATTGCTCGGCCTCACTTATCCATCAGGAGATTCCCATAGGCAGGTATTGAAAATACCATCCTAATTTTATGGACTTGGTTTTGTCCCTGTTTTTCGGGTTAACTGGAATCACGTGCAGGGAGTGCTGGTTTCCCTTGGAGCCATCCTCGTGCCAAGGCAGTGGTTAGGGAAGAGCAGCGTTCCCTGTACACCTGGGCTAGTGGCACATCAGCCATGGCCCTGCAAAGAACCCTTTCTTCTCCCTAATCTTCCAAACCAAATCAGTGCTTGGCACAGCACTGAAACTTCCCAAGCTGCTTTCTCTAAGGATTTTACCTCAGTCCAACGTGGCAGACACGGGATGCCTGGGCAGCACTGGCTGGCTGTGGGTGCAGAACCACACGTCTGGAGCTCCCACCGACAGGGAAAATGCATTCCCTCAAGGTTGCTCCTCTGTTTTGTCCTGTTGCAGGCCTGTGCTCAGTAATAATTAATGCCTTTGTTGCCTGAACGTGGAGCGTTTCCTCTGGAAGGCTCAGGCAAACATCCCCACCCCTCAAGAATGGTAAATGTTTAAAAGCCAAGGACACAGGGTTAATCCTCACTTTTGGGCTGTGACCTTCCAGTGCTCCATGGCCACCACTCTGTTGGGAGACAGGGTATGGACACGGTCCCAGCGTGATGGCACCGCATTTGGCAGCATTCCTGTGCCAGAAATGTGGCAGCAGTATCCAGAAATGGCTATTTTGCTGCCTCTGCCCTGGCCAGGGAGGGTGTCGTGCTGCTCCCAGGGCTTGCTCACGCTGCCTGGAGCTGCCAGGGGTCTGGGACAGCTCAGCTCCTGGTGCACTGACGCGGAGCCGGCACCGCCTGTACGGTGCTGTGGGAGCTGCTGGTGAGAAGTACCCGCTGAAATCCGAAATGTCTTACATTAATCTCACATAATAAATACCCCCAAAATAAATGAAATCTGGATTCCTTCTGCCTAAGTTAAAGTCCTTTCCAACGGAACCCTCGGCTGGTCATGCTGGGAGCTGTGGTGATGGATGGATTCCATGTATCTGTTTAAAACTGGCTTCAGGAGCCAGTGCTCTGTGAGCTGATGGGATTGAATCAGGTATTTCCCTGTTCCACAGGTCCATGCGGGCAGTTCACAGGAGCCCCAAAGACCAGCCAAACTCAGCCCTCACCCTCCACATCCCAGAGGTTTCTATAACCTGATGCCAAGAACTTTTGCCTGTAGGAAACAAGTTCTCAGGAAGGGAAATGGTTTGATGGAGTCTCGTTTAGAGATGCCTGGACTGGGGTTCTCTGGCCTGACCTTGTCTGTAATGTGGCCAGCAACAGGGACAGGCAAGTGGAAATTTCCTTCCCATCCCCAGCGCCTTGTGACAACATCATAAACCATCCCTGGCGTTCTTTACCCTGCTTATGAGAGAAAAAAATCTCTACAAACCCCAATCCTTAATCACCCACCACAAACACCAGACATTGCAGGTGATTGCTCAAGGCAGTGACACAGCACAGGGACACCCTGGAGGGGTGGGCTGATCCCTGCCTGGATGGTGGGCACATTCCTGCTGCTCCAGGTGAGCTGCACTGAGGGACCCGCCCTGGCATCGCCCGAGCAGTGTCTGCTGTGCCCATCACTGGATATGTGTTAGAGTAGTCTTATAATTAATACCCTAAAAATAAGTTAAAGCTGGATTCCTTCTGCCGGAGTTAGAATGCCTCCCAATGGAACTGGTTGTGCTGGGAGCTGTGGGTTGTGGGACAATGGTTCCTGGGGGTCCTCAGCCAGGCTGCAGCCTCCCGGCTGTCCCCTTGTTCCCTCTGCCCTTGCTGAATCTGGCATTCCAGGCAGTGATACCTGCAGGGATGAGGAGGACTTAGGGAGGGTTTAACTGTTTGATCAATGCCAACTTTCAGAGCTGCTGGTGGATCCCTTGGCCCCCTTGCCAGCATCTTTTATTTAAAGCTGAGCAAGAGGGATACGGGGCCCCAGGTTTGGGAGCTCTGGGCAGGATATGGGCTGAGGTTTAGGGGAACTTTGACTGATGATTTGTACTCTGAGGGTGGGCAGGCCCTGGCACAGGGTGCCCAGAGAAGCTGTGGCTGCCCCTGGATCCCTGGAAGTGTCCAAGGCCAGGTTGGACGGGGCTTGGAGCAACCTGGGCTGGTGGAAGGTGTCCCTGCCCGTGGCAGGGGAGTGGAACAGTTTCTTAAAAGTCCCTTCTCACCCAAACCAGTCTGTGATCCTGAAACAGCTGCATCAGCCATTTCCCAGGGTGTTGCTGGCTCTGTGTGCCCGATGGTCCTCGTGGCAGGTGCTGCCTCTTGGCAGCACAAACAGGTACAGAGGCCAGCAGGGCCATGCACAGGTGCCAGCACTCCGGATCTCTGCGTGAAAGGGATCACATCCTGAATCTTGCCAGAAAACCCTCCATTTGGCCAGGGGGGCAGAGTGGGGAGGGGGGAAATCCAGGGGATGAAACCCCCAAGCCTTGAACCAAGGCTTGGCAGTGATAACAGTTTTTATATCCCTGGGGGCTGGCCCAAGAGCTTTTATTGCCCTTTTTCTTTTTTTTTCTTAGCCATGCAAATCCAATCCATATTTTAGAGCCTTCCCTCTGCTGCCTCTTCACACAGGTCAGGGGGAGCCTGGCAGCCTTCTGGCAGGAAAAGTGAGGTCCTCAGCCCTGCTCCAAGTCCCCCTCGGTCCTGCAGTTCCGTTGTCCCAAGGCTCTGTCTTCCAGCGTTCCCCGGATCGAGCCCGTGGGGCAGCTGCCCCAGGACCCCCCTGTGCTCCAGCTCATGGCCGAGCGCAGTCCTTGCCCGGTGCAGGAGCTGATGGACATCGACATCTCGTCCAAGCCCTCGCGGCCTCCCTGGTACGAGCGCCACGTCCAGCCGTGCGTGGCCGAGCTGCTGGGCAGTGCCCTCTTCATCTTCATCGGCTGCCTCTCCGTGGTGGAGGACTCGGGGGGCGCGGGGCGGCTGCAGCCCGCCCTGGCACACGGGCTGGCCCTGGGCATCGCTGTCGCCATCCTGGGGGACATCAGGTAAGGAGGGGGGCTGCACGTGCTCCCCCCTTGCCGGGGCTGGCACAGACCCTCTTGCAGGACCCGCATGATTCCCACATGTGGACACGGGAGATGCTCGTGGCTCCCACACTCTGCCTTTAGGGCCTTCCCCGCCCAAACCTTGGTGCCTGCAGCACCCCTGCCCTGCCACTGAGCCCCCAGTCAGTGGTGTGGCTGCTTGGGTGGTGGTGGTGGTGGCACTGGTGGTGGCCTCTTTGGTGGCACTCATAACGCTGTGGGTTTGGGGGGGGTTCACCTGGCTTTGGATTGCCACATTTTGATTTTTAGCCCCTTTTAATAAAAACTGTCAAAAGTGAAACAGAAACATCTTCTTCTGAGGGTTGGGAGTAGAAGATATTTAAGGTCCTTTCCAACCCAAACCGTTCTATGATTCTCTGGAAGTCTGCACAGGGGAATGTTTTAGCCTATAGTCAGGTTCATGCAGAATCCCAGAATGGTTTGGGATGGAAGGACCTTAAAGCCCATCCAATTCCAACGCCCCTGCCATGGGCAGGGACACCTTCCACCAGCCCAGGTTGCTCCAAGCCCTGTCCAACCTGGCCTTGGACACTTCCAGGGATGGGGCAGCCACAGCTTCTCTGGGCACCCTGTGCCAGGGCCTGCCCATCCTCACAACAGAGAATTGTGTCCAGAGAGGCTGGAGAGGGGCCTGGCTCAGGATGGGGGTCCCCAGCCAGGCTGCTGGTCATTGTGGGCAGGTGGTAGCTCCAGCTGGAGTTTGCTTGAGCCAGGTCCCCCTTCAGCCCCCCGGGGCTCCCTCCCATCCCGGGAGTGTTCACAGCCCAAGCCCCATCCAGCTGAGGCGTTTGCTACCCTGAACAACACGGCGCCTTGCTCTCGTGATGGCTCTTAATTCCAGCTGAGGAATGAGATGTGATTATTGTTCCCAGACACTGTGACTCATCCTTCACCAGCAATTATCAGGGCTGATCGGTTATGAAACCTGTTCGTTAACGCGTGTCTCATGATAATCTGCTTTAATTAGAGGGTCTCTGACTCTGTCTTGCTTGCGGTTTTGAAGATGAATGATTTAGATCTGGTACCGAGGTGCCCGGCCCGACAGCCCTGCTGTGGTCTCTGTCTCCCCGGGGGACATGTGACCTCCCAGGCTGGGTACCAGTGCATTCCTGCAGTTCCAGGAGACACCCCTTCTCCCCACGTGTGCCCTGCCAGTGCTGCAGCAGCTCCTGGAAACATCTGGGGATCTCCAGAGACTCACCCCCAAACCCTGTCCCTCAAACTCCCCCGCCAGCACTGCAGGAAGGGTTGGATGTCCGGTCTGACGATGCTGCTGTTTTGAAGCAGTGACTGCAGAGAAAAGAAACAGCTGTAGGAGCCTGTAGCACCTTCCCATGGAAGGATTGGAAGAGCATTTGTGGCTCCCACCTGCAGTGAGCCCTGGGGAGGGAACCCTGTGCTGGGACTGAACCCCCGCTGATGCTCCTCTCTCCTTTGCAGCGGAGGCCACTTCAACCCTGCCGTGTCCCTGGGCGTGTGGCTGGTGGGAGGGCTGAACATGACAATGCTCATCCCTTACTGGGTCTCCCAGCTCTGTGGAGGGATGATAGGAGCCGGCCTGGCAAAGGTATGGACACCAGGGGGTTCTCTCCAGGGGCTGGGACACTGGGACTCCCCATGCTCTGCCAGAGCTGTCCTGACCACCCTAGTCTGCTGCAGCCCTGGGCTCTGGCACCACGTTAATTAATTAATGAATAGCTCCAGCTGCTCTCCAGAGGTTTGCTGTGCCATGCTAATTAGGTACAGAGGGATACACTGTCCCCTTGCATCCCCTGCCACATTCACACACAGCATTTCCGTGCACTTGTACCTCCAGCACGGCACCACAAGGTCAATTTGCCTTTGGTGCTGCCCATTCCCCGCATCCAGGCAGCCGGCACCCACCTGCACTGAGTGCTTTGGCCACCACAAACCACTGGGCAACTGGGTGAGGCTCATCCCACCGGGAGAGCGGTACCTGGCTCATTATCCCAGGAGACACCAGGAGCCTTCCGTAAGGAGCTGATGTTTGCCAGGCTGGCTTTCAGGAGGAAAGTGCTGAGTTTAGCTCCTCTTTAACCCGCCTGCCCGCCCACGCTGTCCTGCCAGTGAGCACATATGCCCGGTAAAGCCACAATATGGAGCGTGGACAGCACCAACGGGCTCCCCCCACACAGGCCGTGGCACCGAGCGAGCGCTACGGGAACGCCAGCGGGGGAGCCTTCAGTGCCATCACGGCCGATGAGCAGATCCCCGCCGTCCTCGCGGGAGAGGTCGTCATGTCCACCTTCCTGGTCCTGGTGGTCTGCATGGGCGCCGTCAACGGGAAGACCAAGACCCCCTTGGCACCGTTCTGCATCGGCTTCTCCGTCGTGGTCAACATCCTGGCAGGGTGAGTAGTGAGTCCTGTGCCTGTTCCTGCCAGGCAGATGGTGCCATCCGGTGCCACTGCTCCACAGCTGGTGTCACCAGGCAGGGGTTCAGGATGGGGCCACTGGCTGTGGGGATGGAGCCGGTGCTCAGAGCCTCAGGGGCAGCTCTGAGGACCCACAGTCTGGGCTCCCCTGCTCCTGTCTCAGCCAGCTGCATTGTGCACCAGGGAGGAGAGAGTGCCCGTGTCTGGGGTGGGATGGGATTGGGGGGGAGAGGACAGGGGGACGTGGGACATGCCCTCATGCAGCACAGAACAGGCCCTGCTGTCCAGGTAAGCTGAGGCAAGCTGAGCACGCCAGAGGGGAGTCAAATGAGCCCACTGGCAGTTTTGGGAGAGCTGTTGGGTGCAGCCTGGCTGGGTGCAGGAGTGTCTGTCAGCTCATCCTGGCACGTGGCACGGAGCTGGCGCAGCCATCAAAAGCGTCCGAGGTGGGTGATAAACCCCAGGCCCACCTGGGCCATGTTTGCTGTAGGAAGCCCTGAGCAAACAGGAGAGGGTTTATGTTCCTTGTGTCCCCGTGGCTGCTGCAAGCACTGCCAAGCTTCCAGCTTTCTCCCTGTGTGTGCTGGGAGAGCAGCCCAGCTCCAGTGCCACTGCGATGGGATAATGAGCACATGCAATTAGGAATGTTAATGGGGTGTTGGGTTAAGGCAGTGCCCACCCGTCCTAGTGGGACCCCGAGTCCATGCCCCAAATAAACTTGGCACTGGTGTTTCTGCCCCACACTGGGTTTTCCCAGTAACTTGCCAATGATGTGAGCGAAGGCTGGTGCTGGAGTGTGGCTGCTGTCAGCGCTGGGCTGGTCCCTGTATGTCATGGAAAACCATCCCCGTCGCCGAGCAGCTGTGCTGGGAGCAGAGTGGTCTGAGCCAAGAGGGTGGTGCTGGTCCTGTGTCCCACCGTGGTGATGCAGCCACTCTGTTCCCGTTTCAGAGGCGGTGTGTCCGGAGCCTGCATGAACCCTGCCCGAGCTTTTGGACCAGCTCTGGTGTCAAACTACTGGGACTACCACTGGGTTTACTGGGTAGGGCCCATGGTGGCTGCTCTCCTCGTCGGTGTGCTGGTGAGGTATGTGATGCCTGTGGCAGTACAGGGCACGGGGCTGTGCACGCTGACCCTGCCGTGCTGCTGCCCTGCTCTCTGCACCGATACTGCAGCCGCCACTTTTCCAGAAAGATGTGCAAGGGCTGCAAAGGTCTTTCCCTTCTCCTTCTCGTGAGGACAGGATGACAGCAAAGATCCGACCTGTGTCCAAATCTCTGTGTTTGCTACATCCATGTCTTGTGTGCCAAATCCAGCCTCAGGATGGTGCTGGGCTGCTGTCACCGCTGTGTCCGTGTTGCACCCTTGCAATGGCAGAAACATTGACCCCGAATTTCTCTCTCTTTTGCCTCCCCAAAGGCTCCTGATGGGCGACCAATCCACCCGCCTGCTCCTGAAGTGATGCCAGGCACAGGGCCCCCTCCGTGCTGTAGCTGCTGACCTGCTGGGGACGGCGGCTGTGGCTCACCACAGCAGGCATGAAACCTCCAGCTCCTGCTCCTCCCTCACCTTCCCACCTTCCCTCCACACCTCCCAGGCACCTGTGGTCCAACGATGCTGAAGGGAGGATGGAAACCCCTCAGCCAAACCGGGAGCATCCCCTGACCCACAGTGCCCGTGGTGCCCCAGCCTCCCTCGGCATCACCTACGCACAGTGTCCATCCCCCCAGGTCTGTGCCTGAGCATCTGTGGTGCCAGGGAGCCCTGTGCCCTCGAGGTGGGCATTGCTCTTCCCACTCCAGTTGTCCAGGATGCTGCCAAGTGGCTCTTCCCCATGGCCTGCCCCATGGACTCTTTCATAGAGGACGACAGGGGAAGGGAGTTTTGGGTACTGTCTCATCTCTGGTCCCTCTGGGCATCAGGAGGACGGGGTCAGGGAGTGGGGCTTAGACACCCACCAGGAGCTCAGGGCGGGTCATCCCTCCCCTGTCAGAGGAGGTGGCCAGGGGGCAAGGGGGGTAGGGGGCCCTGTGTGGCAGAGATGGTGCTGCCATAGGCAGGAGGAGTCGGCAGAAGGAGAGTGATGGAGCTGTGTGGGCAGGGGGAGAGGAGCCAGAACAGCAGCTTTACGTCAGCCAAGCATCCGTCCCTTCCAGCAGTGCTGCCCTGACTCATCCTGCAGCCTCCCCAGCCTCCCCTGAGGTGGGACCCTGTCCCCACCACCCAGGAGGCTTGTTGGGTGGTGAACTGGCACAAGGGTGTCACTGCGAGGACTCCCAGCCCCAGCCAGGATCCTCTCATGTTCCTTGGGTTTAGTCACTGAATTTTGCAAACTTCTAACTCTGGAAATGCCTGTTGCTTTCCCAGCCCCTCCCAGCATGGCTCAGAGGTGCCCCTGAACTGGCCCTGGGGCAGGGGCTGTGCTGAAAGAGCTGTGCCTCCCACCCTGCCCAGCTCTGGGGCACCTGTCCAGGAATGGGGCTGGAGGGCAGGAGGAGGTGGGAGCAGGAAAGGGCCTGGCTGCCCTAAGTGGGGCCATAGCACCTTCCCCAGGGCAGGAGCTGTGTGCTGGGCTCGGGCTGTTCCCCCTCTCCAGCAGTCAGTGGGTCTGGAGGAAACCCCTGGGTAAGGTGGCTGCTTCCTCCGTCTCTCCGCAGGCAGCTCCTCGCAGTTGCTGTGGCAGGGCAGTTCCCAGCTTTCTGCTGTCCCCGTGGGGCTGGCAGAGCCCTGCCAATGTCACCTCTCTATTTTCAGCTTGTTTTCTACTTCCCAGCCCAGGAGGTGACCCACACAGGGACACAGACACGCACAAAGATGTGTTTATAGAGAAGGACAGTGCTGTAGAGATGCTGGAGTGAGGGAATGCTGGGATTGCAGCATCGCCGGCTCGGAGGTGGGGGGGCTGCTGGACCCCTGCCCTGGGCAGCTCCCGGGGCTGGGCAGGGGCCATCACGGTCCTGGGGGGCACCGTGGGCCCCAGGTCAGCCGGGAAACTGGCAGCTGCTCATTCAGGAAGGAAAATGATGCAACCCCCAGAAGGAGACAAATAGCTGAAGATGTCACTGGGATGGTTGTCATGGCAACACCACAAAAAATGCCAAACCAAACATGGACCACAGTCCCTGCTTCCTCCCCAAAAGGGGCCGGAGGGGAGCGGGTGCTGGTGGGAACTGGTGCTGTGGGGAGTCACCGTGGGGACTCACCTGCCACAACCCCTCCTTGGGGTGCAGGTCTGTGGGAGCAGGGCTGGGGCCACTGGAGTGTGACAGGTTCCCACCTTCCTCTTTCGAGAGGATGCTCAGCCTCGAGGCCCTGCAGGAAACACGCTTGGCTGCGGCTGCCTCTGCACCCAGCTCCATCCTGCACCCCGATCTATCCTGCACCCAGCTCCCTCCTGCAGCCTGGCTCCATCCCTCACCCCATCTCCCTGCTGCACCCCAGTTCCAAGGCACCTCTCCAGTGGGTGCAGAGGAGGGGGGCTCAGCAGGTCCCCCTGGGGTGGTGATGCTGCTGCCCTGGTCCCCAGATGAGGGGGACAGGAGGGGACACGGCCCAGGCACAGCCGTGTGTGCTGCCCTATTTGGCTGCTGATGTGTTCAGCACATTCATCCTTTGTTTGTCAGGGTGACTTTTGATAAAGCATCTGTAATGCCACGTTGTTTTTTCCTTGAGTATTGTTAAAGTGCTTAATTTATGCTAATTAAATACCAATTAACTTCCAAGCACTTAATGTGCTTTAAGGACATAAAATACATCTCATTTTCATTCAATTAAACTTGCATCAGGCCTGGACATGGGTCTGCACCATGTTTTTATTGGCACATGTATCTGCTGGGATGTTGCCTGGTGTTTTCCAGGTTCTGGGCGCCTGTTGGGATGGAAATGGCTCCCGTTGGGATGGAGATGCAAGAGGAGGGCAGGTATGGGGCTCTGACCCCGTGGGCATTAACAGGGTGGTCATCACTGAGGTGTGGGGCTGCTGAGGACAGCAACACTGACCCCCTGCACGATGGAAAGCTGGGGAGAGCCCAGGGCACTTCTGAGAGATGCCAAAGGCTCTGCAGACGTTGGGCACATGCTCGCCCAGGCCCTACCAGCCACGTCTGGCACCAGGGCTTTGGGGACACAGTGAAAAAAATCAGGGTGTGCTCTGGGAGCAGCATCAGAAGGATGTTTGTCTGCCCCTGGCTGTGCCCCCACCCTTCCTGCGCTTACACTGTAGCTCTTTCACTCTGGATAAACACCCTGGATAAACATGGAACAGAGGCACAAAGCCGTGCTCTGCCTGCAGTCGGGCTCGTGGTGCCAGCCCAGCCACAGAACACTCAGGTGCCCGGCCATGGCAGGAGGCTCCTGCCGAAGCCCCGAGCGTTGTGGCACAGCCACCGTGCAGCGCTGCTCGCCGACAGCGCGGCCGGCAGCGGGTGAGCCCGACTCGCCTTGTGGCCCTGGCTTTGGTTTCTGGTCCCAATCCAAGCTGGCTCCCAGCCCCTGCGAGACTCCCGGCCCCGCAGCAGCCCTGGGCCGGTCCGTGCCCTGCCCGCTGCCCCCACCTGCAGCCGGTCCCCTGTTCCGCGCCGGTGGCCGTGCGGACGCGGCCGCTGACGGCTCCTCACACCGAAGTGATGTTCGGCCCGGGAATGTGCGTATTAATGAGTCATTAGACGGCTGAGCCTCTCCCCTTCCCCGGCTCTGCAGACCCCCGGGACAGGGAATTCCCGGCTGGCTGGGCATTCCCGGCTGGCACGGGGGGCTGGGGGCCAGCGAGGGGCAGCGCTGCACGCCCCGGTCCCGGCACAGAGCTCGGCAGCAATGACCGTGCGCTGCCCATGTGCGGGACAGCACAGCTCAGCCCGAGCCAGGGGCTGCTCCCTGAGACCCCAAACACCGGCGCTGCAGGACCGACTCCCTTTGCTGAGGGAAGGTTCCTGCACCGATGCCCGAGCACCCCTGATCTCACCTGCAGGAGGGACAGTGGGGAAAACGGGCTGAAGAAGGGGTAACTCTGCCTGTCAGCGACAGCGGGGCAGCGAGAGGAACCGCGGGGCCGGGAGCTCCCCGTGGTGGAGGTTCTCTCGGTGGTGGGGTCTCGCCAGGAGATGTTCCCGCACAAAGGGCTTTTCATCGCGGGCAGAAGAACGCCCAGCTGTTTGCTGTGCCCTGCTCCCTGCCAGCCCTCTCCCGCAGTCTGGGAAAGGAGGCGCTCACAGAGTTTTCCCTTCCAAATCCTCCCTCAGCGGGATTAGGGGCGCTGTCAGGCCCCAAAGCCTGGTCTTAAAATAGCAGCACCCCCGAGCGGAGGCAGCACACAGAGGTGCCCAGAGTGTGGCTGCGGCGGGGTGGGATGGATGGATGATTGCTTTTAGAACATGCCCCATGAGAGCATCTGGGAATTCTCCTGTTGCTCGGCTCTAAAGGTTTTCTGCAGCTGCAGAAACCACAGCCTGACAAACAAAGGTGAATGAATCCTTTTAGCTCGTTTTGCCCATCGGACAGACCCGCAGCGGCTGCGGAGGGCGGACCCCGAGCTCCAGTCCCGGTGTCCGCGCCAGCGCTCGGAGCTGCCCGAGCGCCGGGCCGCGGGGAGCTCCCGTGGGTGCCCGGGCGGGCCGGGGGTGCCGGGTGGGTGCGTGGGCACGGCCCGGGGGCGCGGGGACAGCGGAGGTGGGCGCTGACGTGCGGAGCCAGCTCTGCGCGTGAGCTGGCATCTGCATGTAGGAGACCGGGAGCGAGGCGATGGAAGGAGTGGGAGTCGGGATGTATTCTGGGGAAGCTTTTACAGCCACGCCATTAGCGGGGACAGGGGTGGGCACGGGCTCCTGCCCTCTTGGGCTTGGAGGGTGCCCGCGGGCTTGGAGACTGTGCATCATCCCTCGTTGCTCTGCCATGTCCCCTGATCATGTGCCACGTCCCTCGACACTGTGACGTGTCCCTCGCTGTTATGCTATGGTTCCCATCACTGTGCCATGTCCCTTGCTGCCGTGCCAAGGCCCTTGCCACCATGCCATATCCCTCACCACTGTGCCACATCCCTGGTCACTGCGCAGCCCCAGAGCACGGTGCCAGCCTTCACTGCTGTAGTTACTCTGCTGCCCTAGAACAAGGCCCCAGTGCTGGAGCAGCCCACTCACCCCTCAGCGAGTATGCAAA
This sequence comes from Sclerurus mexicanus, assembly GCA_013396755.1. NCBI lineage: Eukaryota > Metazoa > Chordata > Aves > Passeriformes > Furnariidae > Sclerurus > Sclerurus mexicanus. The sequence goes on along the minus strand of VWZF01007161.1, from coordinate 274,119 downwards.
AAGCACTAACAGCCTCCCCACCACATGCAAAGCTCCGGGGGCTCCCGCCAGAGACCTGGGGGTGTTTCATGGGGCCAGAAAGGGACATCCCTAGCTCAGTGCTGCGGGCACAACCAAGTGGTCCCAGACCTGCTTCCCACAGCAGAGCAGGAGAGTCTCTGGAGCATGGAAAGGAAATGTGGGGAGAGGGGATTATTTCCACCCACACTTCCCACCCTGCTCCTGCTTCTCCTCCTCATTCTATGGATCTTTCATTTATTCTTGCCGGCATCGGCTGCCCACCCGGGCTCCCCGGGGAGGAGCTGGCACAGAGATTGCCCTTGGGGCCAGGGCGGTGTGGGGGCCGGGACCCCCGGAGCCTGGCCCCCCTGGGGCCCTGCTCCCCCCGGCTGGCGAGGGAACAGAGCTGCTGGCGGCAGCGGGGCTGCACCCCCTCCCTGCACCCCCGCTGACATCCAGCCTCACTTCCCCCAGCACCGAAGTGTTTCTGTGCCCGGCATCGCTTGAGCTGAAGGATTTACATTTTAAAGGGGTTTTAAAATGGATCTGAACAGACATTTATTTCCAAGTATTATTTTTTCAGCTTTTGCCACTTTGAATGTTTGTGGAGGGGAAATAACAGGCAGAAACCAGAGCAGGCAAAGCCTCGGAGAACTCATTTGTGCTCATGCAAATGTGGTGAGAGTGGCAGTCCAGGCTCAGTCCCGGCTGACGCTACTGTATGGCTGAGTGTGAGGGTGGTGGTGGAGGTGTGTGAGGATCCTGCTCCTGGGGCCATGGTCTCCCCGCCAGGGCCCTCTGTCTGGATGTGCACCCTTCTCCCTTGCCGCTGAGGATGGATCAGGTCAGGGGGCAGAGGGCACGCAGGAAGCCCCTCACCTGAGCTCAAAGCTGGCCAAGGGATCCCTGTCTCAGAGCATCCTCCTTTCAGCCCTTCCATTGTCCCCAACACAGAGATTTGCTTGCAGTGGCTGATCCCACTGTACCAGCAGGACCCCAAGGAGTGGGTTTTACTTCAAACCCAAGAATTTCTCTCTCTCCTTGCCGTGTTCCTCAGCTTTTGGAGAATATCTAACCTCCAGTTGTTTTTTTAGCAGTGAGAAACCCGAGCGGCAGGACGTGCGGGTGGGGAGGTGCTCCAGCCACATGTCACCAGCCGTGCTGACGCTGGAACCAGAGGCGTGAGGGCGCCGGAGCCGTCTGGAGCCGCCGGACGGCTGGAGCAAAGGCTCGGCGGAAGGGGAATGCTAATCATGTTCTGTGCTGGCAACAGCCAGAACGCTGCACAATAAATAGCCATTTTAATTACTGCACAATATTTACAAGATTGCTTCCTCATTTGGGAAATTAAAACAAATGCTCCATCAAAATGATCAACATTGTACAGAAAAGCGCAGGGCTGATAAAGGAATTCACGGGCTGCTAATCGAGGAGGAATTGGCACCTTGGTGCTGCCTCTGTGCGACTGCAGTGTGAAGGTGGCAAAGGGTCTCGGCAGTGCCAGGTGAGATGGGGCAGCGGGTCCTGCTCTGAAGTGCCTGCATTGGGTTCCCTGTGCTGGGGTCCCTGAAATGAGGTCCCTGCATCAAGGTCCTTGCACTGGGGTCTTTGCATCAGGGTCCCTGCGAGAAGTCCCTGCACCAGGGTCTCCACAATGGGCTGCAGTTTGGGGGCCGGGACCAGAAGGGTTTGCCAGCTTAGCCCTGGAGAGGCACAGCTGCAAGGGGACCCAGGAAGTCCGGGCAGGAGATGCTGAGCCGCTCAGTGCCAATCACACACATGGGTTTCGTTTCTGAGCAGTGGACGTGGCCGACACCGCGCGGGGCCAGGGAGGTGGCCGCCCCTGCCCCAACAGCGGCAATGCTGACGGTCTGGGGCTGTCCCGGCCCTGGTCCCTCCCGCCTGGGTCTGTGGGTGGGCACGGATCCCCTCCGTGGTTCACGCACCCTGAGCCTCAGCGAGGCGGGGATGCCCCTGCGGGGCGGGGGTGGCCTCTGGGTACTGAACTCCCCATGGCTACTCTTCCCCCCGCTCCCCACATCCCTCCATTCCCGCTCTTCCCTCAGCTGCCTTTCCCTTCTCCTACATATTATTTTTGGTGCAGCTCTCCCGTTGCCGTGGGAACGGTGACATCCCGAGCCGGGCGGAGCGGAGGAGCGCGGCTGCCCCGGGCGTCCCCGGACACGGGCGGGGGTCCCACGGCTGCGGATCCCACGAATGGGGGGAGTCCCATGGGTAGGGAATTCCCTGGAGCGTTCCCTTTTCAGCGGAAAGAGCGGCGCGATTTAAATACATTTAGGTCCCTGCTGCCATTCCAGAAGTCCTTTCAGGAGGGGAAACTCCGCCTGGAATGAATCAGGCAGGGGACAGGGGGCAGGGGGAACAGTAGGATGGTCCTTAATTCGTAGATAAAGGAGCTCGCAGGACCTGATGGATGTGATCCCGGCTGAGTTGGGATTGCAGAGAATTCACCCTCCTTGTTCCCGGAGTGGCTGCCCTGGAGCAGGGAGAATGCCTGGGAAGCACAGGTGACATCTCAAGAATTGTCCTCTGCCTCAGGGGTGCAGAAGCAACTGATTTCATGGGAACATTCGGAAAAGGGATAGAGAGAGAGACCTGGGGAAGTGGTGGGCTCCGAGCCCCTCCTCTGTGTCACATCCGTGTGGCCCCTGTGAATGACAGGGACATGTTCACCTGAGCACACCGCAGCAGCCACGGGTGGGCGCAGCCGGAGGGTTTGCCGTGGCCTGGTGTCCAAGGAAAAGCCCCCTAGAGACAGGAGCTCCTCTGAGGCTCTGTGCCCACCTGGACCTGCGGGAGCCCAGCAGCCCACGGGCAGGGACCATGCCCTGCCTGTTCCCAGGTTCTGCAGAGCTCCCAGCTCCGAGAGGAGCAGGAAGGAGCTGGAGGAGCTGCGGTCGATAGGGAAAAGCCAGAAAACAATTTACAGCTTCCTGCAGATGGCAACTGGTACGATCTGGCTGACAAACACAGATGAGCAAGCGTGAGGGAGGGATAAATAAACCTCGGAGCTCATGGAATAAAACAACCTACTGTGATTTACTGCAGAGAATTCCCACTCGGCCAATGCTGGGCTTCCTCCCCTCCCCTATGCAGTGTAGGGTGCTGGTTCAGGACCCTGGCACCCAGGGGACACACCAGGACCTCTGGGCACCCATGTCCTCACACCTGCTGCGCCAGGGATGCCCTTGGGGCCACCGAAACCCAAGAGCAGCTGAGGCACTGCTGGCCAAATTCAACCGGAGTCATTTTGTTAGAGAGGAGTGAAAGTCTCATGCAAATGTTTTCCATTCCAAAGTTCTATTGGTTTCTAAAGTGGTGAAGCACCAAGATTTTCTGGGGGATTTTTTTTTCTTTTTAATGAATCTTTTTCAAATATTCCTGGAAATTCATCACCTGGTAGGTTGTCCTCTCTCTGCAATTTTTTTCATTGCTTTTCCTCCTGGAGAGGACATGCAGAGATAAGCCTCGGGATTGTGATGCCACAGCTGAAGATGGCAGTGTTGTCAGTGGTGAAGCCGGGGACAGGCTTCCAAGGTCACCTCTCCTTGGAAGGAAGGGGGATGCCACAGCTGTCAAAGGGTGTTGGCGGTGCTCCAGGGACACAAATCTGTGTGTAAGGAAGGATCCACAGCCTGGCAGACACCAGCAGTGCCTTCACGAGCCCCCCTGCCCAGGCACCGTCCCACCTGCTGTGGGGCTGGGGAGGGTGGCCAGTGACACAAGGGACAGCAAGGCAGGACCTTGGCATGCCTGGCCACAACCTCTGCCTGCCTGCTCCCCCTCAAGCTGGAATAATCTCCAGTGGAAAAAAAACATGAGATAAATGTGGTGAGAAACAGCAAACCCCACACGGTGTTACAAGAGGTCTTTGCTTCATCCCAGACTTGTTTGTGCTGGGGAATCACCAGAGGAGCTGGAGAGACAGAGGCCCAGGAGTGGAGCTGCTGGGGAAGGGGAGCAGAGCACGATGACCCAGCGGTGCAAGCAAAATAAGCCCCGTGCTCACTTGGAGGGAACAAGCAGGGAAGGGTTCAACTGATTTTCTGTGGAGCATCTGTGTGCAGGGATTTACATGCCAAGGGCAGACCAACAGCCATGCCAGGATAAGCCAGGCGTGGACAAAGGCCAAAGCCATCACAGAAACATCCATCTGAGCATTTCCATATCCCAGAATTTGAGGCACCCAGGTGATGGGATTCTTGAAAAAACAGGTCCAGAGCATCCCTTGGTCCATCCCTGCTCCACAGCTGGGCCCAGCAGAGAGTGGCTGTAAGGGAAGGGGTTACTGGCTCAGGCTGGGAGGAAAACCCTCCTAGGCAAAGCTTAATGAAGAAATCATTGTGCAGGGATCAGCTCTGCACTGTTAATGAGCCTCGTTGTTATTTAAATGAGGCTCCTGGCAGGGCTGGGTGAAGAATTCATCATCAGATGATTTTTCTGAGAGATGTGATGAATGATGGATATAAAACCAGCCATCCCTTGGGAGAAGGAGGCTGCAGAGAAATCCAGCTCCTGGGGGTTAGCAGCTGGAGTTTGCCATGGCACAAGCAGAATTATTGTGCAGCCCAGAGGAGGCAGGTGCTGCAGCCCCGGCCCAGGGATGGGAGTAGGCTGGTGGCTTTGCTCTGCCTCCAGAGCTGGGCTGTGTCACCGGGCTGTTTCAGCCTGGCCTTGGACACTTCCAGTGATGGACCAGCCACAGTTCCTCTGGGGAACCTGTGCCAGGGCCTCCCCACCCTCACAGGGAACAGTTTCTCCCCAATATCCCATCTAACCCTGCCCTCTGGCAGTGGGAAGCCGTTCCCCCTTGTCCTGTTCCTCTCCAGCTCTTCTGGAGCCCCTTTAGGCACCGGAAGGGGCTCTAAGATCTCCCTGGAGCCTTCTCTTCATCCTGCATCAGCTCTAGCCCATCGCTCACAGCTCGGTGTTGCTGCTGTTCGCTTTGGGTCTTGCTTTTTTGTCCGGCACAAAATGCAATGCTGTCCTTAAGTCTCCAAGTTGCTGCCTGGCTATCCTGAGCGTGGAGTTCCCCTTTGCACACCGGTGAAACATGTGGAGGTGTCAGTACCACTGCGCTCCTGCCACCGCACTGATCTCACTGTGCAGTAACCAGCGTGGAAGGCAGCGGGAAATCCCCACCAGACTGCACCGATAGCAGGGAATAATGACTTCTCAAAGAGCCATAGGATATGGAAGTTACTTATCGATCAGAGGGTTTGGGAACAAGCGGCAAAACCCCAAGGATTTTACCACAAATTTTGCTTAACCAACTGTGCAGGAAAGTGGTTTGATGTGAGCCATTTCTGGGTACACGCAACAGAGTTCATTTGTTGTCCCTGAAGGCCAGCAGCCAGAAATATGAAATATTTAAACAGCCTAACCATGTTTGGGATGTGCTGAGCCGTGCAAGCACCCGATGTGCCAGTGCTCCCAGTGCACACAGGGTGGGAGCACTCGGGGTCTGCAGCTTTTGGGCAGGTTTGGTGCCTGTGCCCCTCACCTGAAGGAGCAGAGGGTGTACAACCACTGGGCAGTGAACAGCACAGGCTCCTCATCTCATTTATTCATCTGCAGAGAGCTCTGCCTTGAGGAGGGATGGAGAAACGCTGTTGGCTCTGTAAGACAGGGATGTATTTACACAAGCCCCAAGCACCAGGCACTGCAGGTCTGTGTGCTGAGCTAGGAACAGGGTGACTGCTTTGGCACAGCCCTGCTGCCCCTTGCAGCCTGGGAACCACGCTCTCAGGCCATCCTTGCTCCCCGTCTTGCCCCTGGGTGCCCACGAGTCCTAGGCAAAAGAGCACAGACAATCTGGGAGCCTGGAAACAGGGCACATTTCTGCAGGAAATGATGTTTTCTGGTGTGATGGGGAGATGCCATCCTGCCTGCCCAACCCAGATGGATGGACTGGGGGGAATGGAGCCCTGTTTAACTACTTACTGCAGTCTCTTCAGCTATTTGTGCCCTCCTGCCCCTGGGTAGAGGGTCAGCCTGCGCCAGCACTCTGCCAGCTCCTGCATCACCTGTGTTCAGGGGACCATTAGGGCTGACATTTCTTTGTTTGCTTGGTCCAGATTTCCTCCCCTCTTCCCAACACACATGGGTGTCTCTGCTCCCTGAGTTTTACCCCTCTCTGGCTGAGCAGAGGTGGTCTGGGGGTCCCTGGCTGGCTGGAGCCCACTCTACCCCACAGCAGCTCTGTGGTCCCGATGCCCTGGGTGACAGCCCTGTTTGATCCCTCTCCATCACAACCCTGCATCCCAGAGCAACCAGCTATTCTGCATCCACACTGCCGGCGAAACACAGCTGCTGGAAAAGTCGGGAGGAGGCAAATGGAAGTGATGGATTTTTGCATTCAGGAGTGGAGCAGGGGCTGCTCCAGCTGAGCAGTGCTGCAGCCCTGCCTCTGCGGCCCCCCCTGAGGTTTATGTAAGCTCAGGCACCAACACTTGGGCTCTTTCTCCCCGAGCGGCTGCTGTGGAGGATCTCCTGTGGCTGGTGGGTGGGGAAATGGGTCTCTCCTCGCATGAATGCAGCATTTCTCTCCCCACTCCATCCTCACTGCACGGAGGATGTGGAACATGCAAAAACTGTGAAAACAGAAAGGGAAAAACCAGAGCAGCAGATGTCACCCTGCTGCAAGGAGGGGGCTGCCTGTCACCCCCTCTGTCCCCAGTGTCCCCATGGGACCCAGGACAGAACCCCTTCCACAGTGGGTGCCCAGTGGGGCCAGTGCTGCCCCGAACCCAGAATGTCCCACACTGCAGCTCCAGCTGTGGCTCCAGCTGTGGCTCTGCCTCCAGACTCTTTGCCCCATATGTATCCAGGGACTGCTGGGCAGCCTCTCAGTGGGGGCTGAAGAATTGCCTGATGTGGGCAGCAAGAAGCTCCTCCAAAGTTTGGTGGAAGCAGGGCTTTCCTCCTAAGATCCCTGTCCCTGCTCCAGGATCGATGTTCCTGCTCCGTGGTGCTCTTTCCTGGCTCCAAGGTCCCCTGTTCCTGTTGCAGGATCCCTGTCCCTGCTCCAGGACCCCTGTCCTGGCCTTGGCCCCCCTGGCATGTTGGGTGAGGGCAAGAGGACATCCACAAGCGGATGTGGAGGCTGCTGAGACACCTTTATATCTAATTAGAGCTGGACTCTTCCTCCACCTGTTTCCTGTGGCAGATTTAGGTCCCAAGGAAAAGAAAGCTGAAAAAAAAAAAAGAGAAACAAATCTGTTCTCCGGCTTCTTTGAATTCTTTAGAGGAAGCCAGTGTGGGCACCAGGGGAGCAGCATCCTTACAGCAGCGCGAGGCTGGAGGCGCTTGCAGGAGCTCACAGTGCTCCCACGCCAGCCCCTGCTCCGGGACGGCAGCTCCCGCACACTCAGGGGCTCCTGCACAGCTTGCCTAGGAAATGGGAAGAATTTCCCATGATTTTGGGGGATTCTGTCTCTTTGCTGAGCTTTGGGGCTGGCTGACTGTCAGCAGTGCAGGCTCTCCCCCGGCGCAGAGCAAAGCCGGAGTCAGATGGTGCGACGGCAGCGGGTCCCTGACCCGGAGCCCTGCGCACTGTTAGCTGGGGCTGGGGGATTTTGCTGGAAAGGGCTCGTGTTGCTGGTCCCTTCCTCGCGTCTCCACGGCCTCAGGCTGGGCTCTCCGCTCCCACATTTCCCCGCGGTGCTCGGCACCTTCCCCTCCCCAGAGCAGCTCCTCGGCCGCCGGGTGGGAGGATGAGGTCCCTTCCTGAGGATGTGAATCACGTCTCTCCGGGAGCCCGCTCCTGCACCCGCTGTCTCCCGCGGAACGGGGCTGCTCTCCCGCCCCCGCCAGCGGAGGGAGGCTGCACATCCACCGCGAAAGGCGAGCTTGGATGTGAGAGCTCTGGGGAGGGCCCCTGCATGGCAAGGACCGTAAGCACCATTTGCCCGCATCACCGGCTGGGTTTTGGTGCCCTTCTCTATAGCGGGAGCTGTTGGAGGGGAAAACAGAATCAGAACTTGCACTTTTATGGAAATGAGAATGAATTTGGCTGATTTCCCCTCAACTCCACCGCTGCACTCCCCTGAGAGTGACGGTTCAGGGTTGTTTGTGAGTCTTAGTCCCTCCTCACACCTGTGGGGACTTCATTTGCATGAAGAAATACAACAGTTTCCTTAGAGGAAGGAGCTGCTGGGATGTTCATTCCGACATTTCAAAGTGCTGAGGGGATCTGGATCCTCAGCTTCCATGAAAATTAACATGGTCATGAAAATCTTGCCTTTAATGTGACATGACTTGGAGTGCACTAAATAATGAAAAAGGTAAAATAAGGTAAAATAATGTAAACTAAGGAAAGAAGAAAACAACCCCCTGAGAGCAGGAACTGATGCCTGGCTTTTGTCTTTTTTGCCTTGGCTTTCTGATCCAGAAGTAACAAAAGTCTGTGCACGATTATCATGATTATCAATACTCATAGGGGAAATTTGAAGCCATATTCTCTGGGTTCCACACACAGCAGCTGTGTGGGAAAATGGGAACATGCAGTAAAAGAACAACGAAGGAGAAACAGGCAAAGCGCGGAGTTTGCAATAAAACAAGCAGAATTCAGCCTGATGTGGCGACACGTGCAGTGCAGCAGCACTGAGGGAAACACACCGCTCTCCTTGGGAAAGTACATAGAGAGGGAGTCAAAACACCCTGTTATTATTTCCATTATTGCTCCGGTCCCTTTCAATGCAGGAGGAGTTATTTCTGCTGCGCAGGTTCCTGCGTGTGAGCCTGCAGTGAATGGGGCTCCCGGGGCAGCAGGGACCCTGCAGCAGGGCGGGCACTGTGACGGGCACAGAAAGCATCACCTGCGGCCCCCGCGCTCTCAGCACGCCGTGGACCATCCCTTCACTCCCTCCTGACAGGAGCACAGCACGAGGAGGGATGCCTGCGATTTATTTCTCCTTCTTAGCAGGAAAATCAGATGGTGCTGGGAGTTGATACCAGCCTGCCTGTTTCTGGGAGGGTGACATCAGCAGGACAGGTCGGCCACGTGTTATTACTGTAATGAACCTTTTAAAGCAGCCACATAATAACAGCCCGGGGCCTATTTTAGGAAAGCTTCCTGGGTGTTTAATTCCGTGGAGAAAGCAGGGCTTTCTTCAGAGAAAGAGCATGTAGGATGGAGGGCTGGATCCCAGTAGAGCAGGGATGGTCTCAGGCCTCAAAAGGGAAAGGATCACATGGCTGCAGAGCCAGAATTACATCTCACAAACGAGACTTCAGAAAGATCTGTTTTCACAGAAATATTTTCATGTTTATGTTTCACTTGAAGTTGTCTCTTGTTTTGATTTGAATTCTTGTTTCCTCAGTGCCCAGACCAGGACGATGTAGCACCAGGTAGGCACAGGGAGATGTGGATATCAGAGGAGGAGGCTGATGAATCTGATTTTCAGTGTCCGTGACTGCTGGCAGGGAGTGAGAGAGAAGAATGGTGGATGTGGTTGGAAAACTCGGTGCCAGCCAGCTGAGGTGTTTACAGCGGGTTGGGTAAAAGAAGGTCATTATTCCAACTGTAAGTTTAAAAAAATCATTACTAGAGGATCACTAGGCTGGTCAGCTTTGTGCCCCTGTGCCTGCGCATCAGCCCTGGGAGTGTGGCCCTGCATGGGCTGCTCGTGGCCTTGGTCCTGCTCCCCCAAGCCATGGTCACTCCAGTGCCCAGCCTGGCATGGGGCCGTGCCCCTCTGCTGTGTCTGACCTCCTGCCTGGATCCCCTGTGGACTTGTTGCTCCTCCTGCTGACTCGTGCAGAAAATCAAGGTACAAAAAAAAATAATTCTGGCCTTACCAATGGGAAGTCTGGAACTCCTGAGGGACTCGGGGAACATCTGGCATTGTCACTGCCAGTCCTGCAGTGGGTATGGGGCAGGTGTCACTATGACTGGCATGAAGTCAGGACTTCCGTGGCTTTTTTATTTTTGTTTTTACTGTTACTGTTATTGTTGTCATCCCTGTTATCACCGCTGTTATTGTGTATCTATCTCCCACTGGCTCCTGCGGGTTCCACCCTGTCTCCCCGGGCGGCGGGAGGGGAGACTNCAGCCAGGCCGGGCCCGCGGCCCCGCACAGCATGGCCGAGCCGCCGGCGGCAGCGCCGGCCCCCGAGGGCGAGGAGGGCCCGGTGCGCTTCGCCCGCAAGGGCGCCCTGAGGCAGAAGAACGTGCACGAGGTGAAGGAGCACAAATTCATCGCGCGGTTCTTCAAGCAGCCCACCTTCTGCAGCCACTGCACCGACTTCATCTGGTGGGTCACACCTGGGGGCACAGGTGGGGCACAGGTGGGACCCCCAGGTGGGGGGCAGGACCCCCAGGAATGAGGGGTGGGGGGCAGGACCACCAGGAACCAGGTGAGGGTCACCTGGACCCCCCTGGACACCNCATTGTCACTGCCAGTCCTGCAGTGGGTATGGGGCAGGTGTCACTATGACTGGCATGAAGTCAGGACTTCCGTGGCTTTTTTATTTTTGTTTTTACTGTTACTGTTATTGTTGTCATCCCTGTTATCACCGCTGTTATTGTGTATCTATCTCCCACTGGCTCCTGCGGGTTCCCCCCTGTCTCCACGGGCGGCGGGAGGGGATGCTGTCCCTGCCGTGGCCGGGGCCGGCCCGGTGCCCCCGCCCGCCGCGCTGCGGTGCCCGCGGCCGGGGCAGCATCGGCGCGGGATGCAGATGTCGGATGCAGATGTTGCTGTATGCAGATGTTGTATGCAGATGTTGTATGCAAACGAGCCGGGACAGGCCCCGCCCCGCCGGGGCCATGTGAGCCCCCCCGGGACCCTCCCCCGTCCCGCTCTGGGACGCCCGGCTCGGTGGGACACCCGTCCCCATCCTCGCCCTCCTCCGGCGCCCCCTCCCCTTCCGTCCCGTCTGCCCGCATCCCCGCGCGTCCCATCCCGGTCCCCCCCGGGTCCCCGCTCCTCCCGCTGGCGGCGCCGGGCAGGGTCGCTGCGCCGCGGGGCCGGTGTCTCACTGCGCCTCTCTCTCCGCAGGGGCTTCGGCAAACAGGGCTTCCAGTGTCAAGGTGAGTGTCGCGCTGCCGGGGCGGTGGGGGCCCGACACGGTGTCCGCTCCCCGGGACCGGCCCCGAATATTCCCGCGGGGCCGCGGGCAGCATCCCCGCGGCACCGTCCCCGAGCATCCTCGCAGAACCGGGGAAGCAGCTTAGTCATTTTTTAATCAACCGAGCAACTGGTCGGTGCCTTTAAGCCGGTCGGGTTTCGTTACCAGAGATAAGCGCCCAGGACTTCAGCTAAATCCCCCTAAAAAGGCAGAGGGGAGTTTGTTTTTAATGTACTTAACAGGAAAACATGTGTTTGGGTGGTAAACGGGTTGGGTGAGGGCTACTCGAGGGCTGGAACTGCGCAGCCTGCAAGGACTTGAATGGCTTAGTTGTGTTGCTGGGGAAAGAAATGAGTCTTTACAACAAAATATGTTGCAGTAGCCGGGTTACTACGACCAGAATTCTTTGTTCTGATATTGCTGGGATTCTGGAGGGGCTCTTTAGGGATTTGTGATGTCCTCTCGGGAAATTCGGATGAATTACCCAGGCATTACCTGGTTGCTCTCGTTGCCAGCCTAACTGTGGGCTGTTCCTGCTTGCAGCTAATGCTGCTCCGTGGGTCCCACCTGTGTGAAGTCCGTGTCTGGGTGTGGGTTTCAAATGGTGCTGGTGCTTGCAGCTGCTGGCAGTGAAAGTTTGCTCTTGTGAATATTTGGGACGGAGGTTTTTTTGGTGGGTGGCCGAATCCCAGGTGGAGGTATTCAGTGTGAAAACAAGCCCTGTAGAGCTCTAATATCTCCAGAGCTGCTCCTCCGGGCAGTTGTTTGTGTTGTGTGGCACTGACTCCAAGCTGGAGGTGCTGCAGTGGGTCCAGGTCTCGGGGGGCAGCTGTACTGCAGGCAATAGGGCACCGTCTTGGGTGCTCTCAGGAGCATCTCTGCAGTTACTTGTACAAGCATTGTAAGTCTAATCCAATTTAAATGGTGTTGCTACTCATCCTTAACACTTGCCTCAGGGGTATAACCTTAAAATACCAAACCCATTTCCCTGCTGCCTCCCAGACCCCCACCTGAAGGCTTGGGCAGGTGTTGGCAAGCAGAGCAAAGTCGATATGAAGACTAAAACATGTCCTAGGGTTGTTTCTCAAGGTCACAGCTTCCCCTGGTACCTAAGGTTTCACATGTGGACAGTTCAGTCATGTTACTCAGAGAAGTTTTGTGTAGCTTGTATCCCTGTTGTGGGTCTTCCCAGGTTTACCTGGCTGTTAATCCCCTGGCTTTCCTCATGGTGCAGGCACATTAGTGCAGGCACCATGTGCCTGGAATTTGGAGTGTGCTGGAGAAGCTGGTGGGGACCATGTGCTGTCAGGTCAGGGTTTTCCTGCATTTTTTCTAAGCTTTGCTCAGTTCTACCTATAGCACTCAGGGCTGGATAACTGGAGCCTTTCCAAGTCTCATCCAGCTGTCAGGGGCTATTATCCAAACCCATAACTGTGTTCTTGCTTCAAGGTTTGTCCTTAAATGTTCGTAACCAGTATCAAATCAGTTCTCAGTGTGAGGCCAGTAGGTGGGTCCAGGAAGATGGTCTCAGAGTTGCCAGTGCACAGGTGGAGGGTCCTTCCCCCCCAATGGCAGATGTTGAACAGAGCAGTGATGGGACAGGAGCCCTTGTGAGGCTGCAGTGATACCAGTAGCATTGCCAAGAGCCCTCTGTGCTCAGTGATGTCTCCAAGGATGTGTGACTGGTCTGTGACATCCCTTTCTGCCTTAAGAAACCACTTTCCAGGTTATTCTGGTATTATAGATGTGAAAACCTCCCTACTGTGCAACAGGAAGTTTTGCAGATTTGGGTCTGTAGAACAGCTCAACCTTTACCTTCCTAAAATTGGTGATATGTGGATTTTCACAGACATCCCTGCCGCGAGGTGCTCAAGTGTTCAGGTGAAAGTGGTCTGGTTGATGAGGCAGCTGGGAGGGGGGTGATGCCCATCTCAGTGGATCAGCTGGTGCCCTGTGATGGGGGACGTGCTGTGTCTCCCTGCAGAACACTCCCGGCTTGGGAAGTCGAGCACGAGCGAGAAGATGCTCCTGCCTGCCATCTGCTCTGGGATCACAGCTACCCCGGGGGGTGCAGCTCTTCTGTGGTGGGAGGCAGCACTCGGGGTGCCGGGAGGCTGGCGCTGTGCCAGTGGGTCAGGCTGTTCCGCCAGAGCCGTGGGTGCAAGGAGGCATGTGAGTGCCACCAGTTTTGGGTTTGTGCCCCACAGATTGTGCTGCAGCTGCTGTTGGACTTGGTAAATACTGACATGGAGGCAGAAAACCCCAGGGCTGGCTTTTGTTCAGGGGTTCTTCAGCCCCGTAGGGCTGGCAGTAAGCTCTGATATTTGGGTCTAGCTCTTCCTTTACTGAATGCAGCTTTAATACACCTTTAACAACTTCTCTGAGTATCTTATCCCATTGTTCTGGGGGGTGGCTGGAGATGGAGCTGAGGCACATGCTTGTCTGGTTTCTCAGCTGTTTCTACTGCTGTGCTCACTTTAAGTAGGTTTTCACCTGTGCCCTGATTTCTTTCTAGGGCATTTGCAATAATTAGATTGTTAATTAGCTCATTACTTGTGACTTTTGGCAGGAAGTTAGCAGAAACTGACTCTTTGTAGCTTGAAATACTAATGGATACCACAAATGCCACTTAATTGCCTGCTAATCTGCTTCTTATCCTTGTATGCAATCTCCTCCTTATCCTCATGTGCATCTAAAGACTTCACGGGCCAACGTCTCTCTCCTCAGCCAGAAAGCCTTTCAGTGTGGGCAGGGGAGTTCTGTGCACAGGCAGCCTAGGAAGGGGTTGGTGCTTGCAGTTTAACACAAAATATCAATATGTTGTGGGTGTTGGAAGGCTGGAGTGCTGAGGATGTGCCTGGAGCTGCCCAGAAGATGAGCTCCCCCATGGCACAGAGGGGCTTTCTGGCCCTGCTGTAATGACCTGTTGTAGCTGGAAGGTGTATGAACTCATCAATAACAAAGGGAAGGGGGTGTCCGTGTTCTCCCCTTCCTGGGTTTTGGGATCCATTTGTCCAATTCCGTTAGCAGGGAATGCATGAGGAGGGAGAGAGTAGCCCCTCGATGTCTGCAGCCTGTCCTGGGGAGGGAACGTGTGGCCGGTCACAGCCGGTGGCTTTGCGTCTCGGTGCTCCTGATGTCAGAAGTGCTGTGAGGATGGTAAAGGAAAGGGAACTGGCTTGAAAGCTGTGAGAGTGAAGTTCTTGCTCTCGTTCTCGGAATGTGCTGCTTCTGGGAACTGGCAGCTTTCTCTTTCCTGCTCGTGTTCCCCCTTGGCATTCTCAGGGTCCTTTTCTCCTGCTGTCCAAGCAGCTCTAGGCCCCTCTGTGGATTGGGGTACGGGCTGTGTTGGAGGTGTGGTGAGGGGCACAGGGTCCCCAAGAGCTGGGTTTGCGACCTGGAGCTGCTGTGGCAGTGGCTGGACTCTCAGCCCGGGGGCCTGGGCAGAGGTGAGGAGCCGTGTAACGTGATTCACACTTGGGAGTAAAAATAACCTGCATCTGTTATTGACACTTTCACATGTACAAAGTAGAAAACATCTTGGAAAGGAGAATCTTGATTCCTTAAGAGAAGGGGGATAAAAAAGCATCATTTAGTAACGGGTGCTTGGATTTCATGCAGTAACTTTTCTGAGGAGAATGTTTACTTCTTGTCCCTGGTTATGACTCGGTAAGCAAAGATACTCTTCAGATGAAATCTTTCTAAACTTCATACCAAACAGAATTCCTCCCTCCAGCTTTTCCTCTCTCTGTCCTCCAAGGCCAGCGCTCTCATTTTGTGTTGTGTTTTCACGATTCGACGTCTGAGACCAAAACTAAGCAGCTGGAAAATGTCACACAGGCCTTACCTTTCAAGCAAGTATTTCTCTCTTGCTCTCAGCCTTCACAACCCACCCTTCCTCCCCCTCCTGTGCCCTCCAAACGGAAGTGAAACCCATCACACTTTGCTCTCCCCTGCAGCTCGCGCCGTGCTGCGGGCTGGGCTTGTCACCGTGCGGTGCCGGCTCTTATTGACTGGATTAAGCAAGTAAGAAACAAAAGCAAAACAAACTCCAATCATTCAGAGTTGCCTCAAACCCAGTAATTTCGTGTCAACATATTATGCACACTGGAGAAATGTTAGTGTTCAAATAGACTAATTAAAAATGTTACTGCAATTACTTTTGCAACACAAATGATGCTAATTATATAATGCTGCAGAAATTGGAAACGTGATTTGGGAGGGTTTTTTGCGTGCCTTGCGGTGGTAACGCCGTCCTTGGTGCTGGAGCCACGGGGGCAGTGGCAGCCCCTGTCCCCGGCGTGGGGGCAGCGCTGCAGAGCAGGTGCAAATAGAGAAGGGGAAGTGGGTCTGGGCCCCGCGCTGCACACATGGTCTGTGGTTCTGCACAACTGAGTGAAAACAGAGCTGACAGGGAAAATGGGAAGATGTGCCCCTTCACATGCTGGTCTGAGGATCAGGCTCCTTCCAGGCTGGTTTTAAAGCCTGTCACCTGAGCTGGCTTCCCTAGTGCCACTCTTTCCTGTGCTGGATACCTGTGGCTCAGGAGAGTCGCTGGAAAGGGAGATCTGTTTTGGAAGGAGATCTCTTGGGGGAAATGTGGAGCTGCACAAGCCTGCTGCAGTAGCGGGGCCATGCTGTCAGGCTCAGCAGGGACCACTCGGTATGTTCAGCCCCATCAGTGTCCCCATGCAGCACAGAAGGGCTGGCTTGATTCTCTCAGTGGAAGTGGTTTCTCTTTCCCTCCCCCTCTGCTGTTAGCAGGGTAGATTTTTCTTTCTTATCTCTGGAGATAGCTGTCATCCTAAAATGATCTGGGGCTCGGATAATGGGGTGGTCTGTTTCCTTCCTGGGGTATCCGTTGCTGACCACTGTTGGCATTAGAAGGCTGGGCAGAGAGGCTCGCAGCTGGCCTGGGTGGCATGGGTGTCTTGGGGGTGGCAGGAGGGTGTGCAGCACATCTGCCTGGTGCTTGTCAACTCTGACTCCACTGCAGAGGTTACACCACCCCGGTGTATGATCCTCTGCCATAATTATTCTCCAACTATTGTGTCTTCCAGGGGAATTTAATGCCTGGGCTGTCTCTAAGGAGACTCCTCAGCAAACAGTGCAGGCATTTCTGCATACCTGCTTGCTCACACACATGTGATCCTACGAATTCCTGCAGCACAGGGGCTCCTGGAAGGGTGTGTAGGGCATCCTCACTTGCAGCAAGGTGTGGGCGGATGCTCACCTGTCTTGGCGCCAGCAGAAGATGCTGCAAAACAAACAGAGCAAAGCCTTGAGGGTTCAGTATCTGCTTTGGAACAGGAGGTGGGGTTAATCTCCTCTCAAAACTTGGTGTGAATTTTGTTAACTGCTGGGGTTTTGTGTAGGAGCTCGAGGCAGAGGAGTTGTGCAAGCCCTTGTGGTGGGCTGCTGCCCTCCCTCCCAGCCAGCGCGGCTCCTCCTCCTGCCTGCAGCTCAACAGGCAAAAACCTAAAAAGGCTGGAGAGGCTCCTCAGTGCCGTCCAGGCCCCCGTTGGATCTATCAGCAAATAAGTTGCATGATCACAGTGACTAAGACATTAACTTCTAGCTGTGCCCATAATTTAGCCAAGGGCAGAACTGCTTCAAACATGTCGTTGTAACATGTGTGCAATCAGGAGGGGAAGGTGGAAGTGCTGTCCCCTGGTCGGGATTGGAGCCGTGTGGTAACAAGAGGGGGGTGTTTATAATGGTGGGTGGGATGGGATTTTGCTCAGGAGAAGTGTTTGGGTGGATTTTTCCTGCAGAAGCCAGCTGTGAAAGGATTAGTGCTCTGTTAACAGAGCTGTGGACCTGCCAAACCCCACCGTGGGCTGGTTGCCTTTGTGTGCCTGTGGTCCAGCTCAGTTCCAAAGGGGAGCACGGAGTGTGGTGGAGGGAGCAATTAATCCCTCCAGTGTGGCTTCATGAGTCATTATTCCGAAAGTCCATAAATTGGAACCATTTAGAAAAGGTGAGTAAGAAGCTCCCTATAGAGGAGGAGTAATCACAGGTCCTTGGGTAGTGTGTTCCTTGTGCTCTTCGAGGGTTGCAGGTTGCTGAGAGTAAACCTTTGGAAAAGGGAATAAAACAAAATCAGGGAAGCAGGAGTTCTTGTGTGGGGATCCTGGTGCAGCCTTGGGTTGCTGTTGCTGTGTTCTGGCGTTGCTTTATGTGCTGCCCCACAAATCCCCTCCATGCTGGTGATGGGTGTGCTGTCCCTATAACTGGGTGAGGGGAGGGGGCAGAGAGAGCAGGCAGTGCTCCTGAGCCCCTCCGGGATTTTCGGGTGATACTTTAGGAAATGAGGCCTGGCCGAGGGCTTGATCAGCCCCCGGGCTGGTGTTCTCCCATAACCAGAAACCAAAGCCACTGTGCTCCTTGGAGCAGGAACCCTGCAAGGGCTCCCTGGGGTGACATGCTGTGCTCACACCTGAACAGAGATGTGGAGCTGGGATATCTGGACCTGAGTGTGATAGAAACAAGGGCTGTCCCTTGGGTTTCACGTTGCCCAGGGAAAGGACAGCTGTGGGCTGCTGCTCTCCTGCTCTGAGCCAACCCCTCTGTCCAGCCAGGGCTGGGCTGGTGTTGGTGGCCTCTGTGCCTTGACCGGGAGTCCCTGGAGGCGGAGAGGTGATAGGAACATCGGGGATGTAAAATTACACAGTAAACGCCTGAGTTTTCCAGACACTGATGCAATGGATGAAGGTGAAAATCTAGCTGGAGCTCTTTAGCCCCATCATGGGCTGCTTCCCAGGCACAGGGGCTGCTGCCCCAGCAGAGAAGGGGAGGGCTGTGACCCTGGCTGGTCCTGTCCTGCAGCTGGCACCAGGAAGTCATTTTTTTCCACAAGAGCCACAGCAGGGGTGGGGAGACGGGAAGAAAGCTCCAGTGGTGTGGTGCTTGGTAGCAGCCAAATGCTTGTGTTAAGCAGAAGCGATTCCCAGAAGCAGCTGTGCTGGCTGTAACTGTTCCCGGGAAGGGGAGGCAGCGTTCCCAGCCACGACCCGCTCCTGCTGAGCCGCATCCAGAGCTGGGCAGGGGCACAGGCAGCCGAGTGCTTGGCTGGATTTACCAGGGGGATCAGGATCCCTGCGGGCACCATGTGGAACAGCAGCTGCAGGGCCTCTCCCAGGGACTGCTCTGTTCCCTCTCGGTGTCTCATCCCAAGGAGCCGAGGGCTTGGGGCAGCAAATGGCTGTAACTGCGGTGAGTGGCTGCTGCGGCTCCCGGAGTGCCCGCGGGCTAAGGGTGAGCTGTGCCCTGGGAGCTCCTGCTCCCAGCGCCCCAAGTGTGTTCTCCCCTGCGTGTGGCCACGATTTGACTGGACCGGCTGAAGGGATGGCTCCGGTCAAGCAGCTTCCCCCTGCTGGGAGGTGGCCGGTGCGGTCTTTCCGTGGTTTCTGTTCTGTTGCCATTACCTTGATGCAGGCTGTGAGGGGTTTATCCATCCTCTTCCTACTGGGCTCCACTGGAAAAATAAATTGCAGTGCTCTCCTTATGAGCAGGTACCTGAAGTCTGTGTAATTAAAAACTTACCAGCAACATTGTTTTTTCTCCTGTTCGGGATTATTCCTGTTCATTGATAGGAGAGGAGGCGTGAGGGGCCCTCCCAAGGTCCCTCTTGATGCAGTAAGCCAGCCCTTGCCTTTGCTTCCGACAGCTGATGCTGATTCCCTGTGAAAGGAAATGCGTTTCATGAGACGTGACAGCTCTGCTCCCGCAGCACCGCGGTGCAGATGGAGCTGCTGCTCCCGCTGCTGCTCACTCGGCAGCTGCCGGGCGCTGTCTGCCGGGCGCTGTCTGCCGGGCGCTGTCTGCCGGGCGCTGTCTGCCGGGCGCTGTCTGCCGGGCGCTGTCTGCCGGGCGCTGTCTGCCGGGCGCTGTCTGCCGGGCGCTGTCTGCCGGGCACTGTCTGCCGGCCCCGTCCCGCCCCGCAGCGTGGGACCACGGCGGGACGGTCCCCCGCAGCCCCGTGTCTGCGCTGTAGGCTCGTCACAAACGGGAGCGGGACTCGGTGTCAGCCTCCTGCGAGCGAGGTCTGTTCTCTCCCCGTCCCTGGGACGCCTCTGCTGGAAGCTGTGCAGTCCGGGCAGAGCCGGGCCGGGCACTCGCTGCGCTGCTCTGGCCGCTGATAAACGCTGTTTAGGCGAAGTGGTGATTCTTTCCCTTACTGAGCTGCCCGCACAGCGTGTCCCGTGTCGGGGAGGGGGACGCGGCCGGCTCTGGGGCCGGCACAGCCCCGTGGGCTGCCCGGCCGGGGCTCTGTGCCACGGCACTGACCTGAGGCGCTGTTGCAGCTCTGCTCAAGCTGTTTGCTTTTGAGGGATTTTTGGGCTGACTTCCTCAGCTGTTCATAGACATTCTGCTCTTCCCGTTATGTGAAAAAAAAATCCATTCCAGCGTGATATTGGAATCAGGGAGTGTTTGGGGTGAGCACAAGTGACCTTGTTACCTCTTGCTTTCAGGGTTTAACTCCTGTGGCCCAGTGCAGGAGCCTTCTGCCCCAGCTGATGGGCATTGACTGCTGAGTGCCTGGCACTTTTGAGTTACATCTTGTCAGTTTAAATAATTTGCTTCCATATTTGGTCTTGCTTTTGTGCCAGATTTATACATCTTGTTTAAATCTGACAAGCAGAATATACTTGCTGCTAATCCGAGCTGGACAAGGCAGTGCCTGCCAAAAGATCCAATATTAATAGGCTCCAGTACATGGAAATTACTGGATTTGCAAACCCGAGGATCATTATGGCCCAGCTCCCTGTAAATTGGCTCTTTGCATCCACTTAAATCTGGATTTTTCCAAAGAGTTGTTCTACTGGAACTTTCCTCTTTGGGAGGGAGCTGCCTCTCCAGAGCAATCTTTGAAACATGGGAAGCTTTCTGTCTCAGAGCAGGAGATAAGAAGTGGATGTTTTTTTGGAGAGTGGTTGGGAAAATGAGGAGATAACCGGTGTTTCTGCAGAGAGATCCTGGGAGCTGCTGGGCCGGGGCAGTTGCTGCCTGCTCGGGGTGGCTCTGCCTCTGCTGTCAGTCAGAGCACATATCTGTGCACATGGATCTGTTGGAGCAGGTCCAGAGGAGGCCATGGAGATGCTCTGAGGGCTGGAGCCCCTCTGCTCTGGAGCCAGGCTGGGAGAGCTGGGGGGGTTCACCTGGAGAAGGGAAGGCTCCAGGGACACCTGAGAGCCCCTTCCAGTGCCTGAAGGGGCTCCAGGAGAGCCAGAGAAGGACTTGGGATGAGGGTTGGGGGGGACAGGACAAGGGGGAATGGCTTCCCACTGCCGGAGGGCAGAGTTGGATGGGATATTGTGGAGTAATTGTTACCTGTGAGGATGGGCAGACCCTGGCACAGGTTGCCCAGAGAACCTGTGGCTGCCCCACCTCTGGCCAGGTTGGATGGGGCTTGGAGCAACCTGGGCTAGTGGAAGGTGTCCCTGCCCATGGGAGAGAGTTGGAACGTGATGAGCTTTAAGATCCCAGTCCGAACTATTCTGGGATTCTATGATGCTATGTTTAAAATCTTCAGTCTCTTATAGTTCTGATCCCGTCTTCCTACATTTGATATTTAGTCAGCAGCAGGGAAACTAAAAGAGATTCTGATGTCTAAATCTCAGCCTTCAGCTGCTCCTCCTCTTCCTCGTGCTGTGACGCTGGTGCATTCCCGCTGATCCTGCTGGTTGATTCCTCCCAATCTTTTGTTGCCATCTGAAAGGATGCAGCAGTAATAGCTTCACCTTTGGGGGGAACAGTTAAATACCTTTATTCTGATGGTCTGAACAGAGAGCAGAAGCACATTCAATAGCTGACACTCTGAGCACATGAACAAATGCATTTTCATGATTTCCAATTATAGCAGAAGAATGAGAGAGTGAGGTAGTGAAGAGGAGTGAAAGTCGTCCTGACTCTTCTGAATGGCTTCATGCAGCTTCAGTGGTGACATAGCGATGAAGTCAGGAGTCAGCGCAAAGATTGTTTTATAATATCAGTGAGAAGCCGGAGTGAGGGGGAAGTGGCCCACGAATTTCATTTGCATCACTGAGTGGATTAGCTCCTGACGCAGTGCAAAGTCATTATTTACTGTGTCTCCAGATCTGTTGCCTTTCTCAGCGGTGGTTTGGAGAGGCTGATTCAGAGATGGTTACAGCTTCTTGTTCTACTTGGTGGGGACTGTTAGCACTTGCCTTGTAAGCAAAATGATGGTGCTTCTCAAGGTTGTTAATATTGCCCTGCCCCAAGAGGCTGAGTAATTTGGGTTTAGGATTTTTTCTTTCTTTGCATTCATGACACTAAATACTTCAATTTGAACTTGGCTTAGGAAAAAATATTTGGCAGTACTCCATAAATTGCCCTTAACTGAGAGTAGCCAAGAGGAGGAAGGCTGCCTGAGGCATAAAACTAGTGCATCTATGCCCCCACTGTCCGGGACAGATGCACTGTCCCCACCACAGAGCAGAAGGTGTGCCAGGCCATGCCCATGTGCCAGCACAGTCTTGGGGACAGTGAGGGAGCCCCTCTGTCCCCAGCAGTCGCTGTCTCTCAGGATAAGTCAGTGTATTGTCACCTAGATTTATGCACAGCTTGAAATAATCCCCCAAATGGTTATTTATAGACTATCCAGAGCTCGACACCTTCCCTGTGGAGAAACCTTCCCTGTGTCGTGATGGTGGAGATGGACTTTGGTAGAGGCTTTGTTTTTGCCTGTTCCAGATTTTGAATGGGCACCTTGGGAAACCAGTCGTGGTGGGGGCGGTGTGGACATCTCCATGTTCCCTTGGTTTTTGAAGAGTTTGATGGAATAATTTGCCTTTGGGGGGGTCTAATTGGAGCCAGGTGCCCTTTCATGCAGCAGCTATAATTGCCAATGCGTTTCTGAGGATGTAGGGCTGCCAAGAGGGGACATCCTTGTGTGCAAGGGGAACAAGAGCTGTACAGGACTTGTCTGTCCACCCCCCAACCTGTCACAGGAGATTCTGCTGCTTTCTGCCCCAGGAATGGCTCTAAAACTGACCTAATTCACAACTGTGTGATCATGCGTCTAAGGACCGTCTCCAATAGCTCAGTCCATTAACTTCCAAATTTGTCTTACTCACATGTCTTAGTGGAGAGGTGCCTCAGGTCCAGAGTCTTCTGGAATGAGGCTTGTGGGTCTGTGAGAGGAGCAGGGGTCAGTCCGTGGTGCCTCTGCCTGAGGTGCCATTGGCAGGGAGGGCGCAGCTGATCTGCAGCCACAACAGTGGCAAGGACAGAGCTGCTGACCTAGTGCCTCCCAGGGCTTTTGAGGTGGAAAAAGTCTCACTTACTGGGTCATTTAGAGGCTCTGAATCTGGGGTTTTGGCAGGAGGAAAGGCTTTAATTAGCTGCTGCTCAGTAGGGCTGCTATTAGATCTTCAGAGCAAAATGCTGCCGGACTGGAAAAAATGCAGCAATAGCTCATTTGCTCAGGAAACCGTGGTGGTGATTTGCATTTTGGTTGGGTGCTGAACCCTTTTGGAGAATTTTTCTAAAATAACTTTAAACTGTAGTTCAGATTTCTTCTCTCTCTGCAACTGGGTGAATATCTATCTTGGTGTCAAACACTTTGGGTTTGAATTCCTTTGTTTGCAGTCTCTGCAGTGAGAGGAGAGGGCTGGACTGGACCGTGGACATGTCCTGTCAGCAAATGCTGCATGACAAATGGCTGGTGTCTCTCCACCTTGGAGCACAATTAAATTCTCTTTTATTATATACCTAAAAGGATTTTTCTGCTCTACCAGCAGCCCCTCTGTTGACCTGAATACCCAGGAGACACATAGTGAGGTAGAAAGCTTTGCAGTGTATCTCCTGAACCTCAGCTCTGCTGCTGTCTGAGAATAAGGTGCTCTGAAATGTATCCTGAGCCCTTTGAAATGTGTTTTGGACACCTTTTTGTTTGGTTTTTTTTGTTTGGTTTGGGTTTTTTGTTTGTTTGGTTTTTTGTTGTTGTTTTTTTGTTTCTCCTGCATTGTCAGCTTGCACAAGTGCAAAATGAGAATAAGCCTCCATACCCTTGGGCTGGCTCTTGCTCCAGACTCCACACTGGTGTTGCCCAAGAGGTGAGACCAGTGCTGGTTGGGTGTTCGAGGGCAGCAGCTCTGTCACCAGGGTTTATGTGGGGCAGGAGTGACCATTTCTCCAGTGATGTGCCATGGGCAGGGGCCTGACCCTAACCCTGGCCCCTGCTCACCTGGGCTATGGAGAGCCTGGGGCTGGTTCTCCTGGGGGGCAGCTCCTCACCTTGTCCGGGTCCTGCTCCGCAGTGTGGGAGGATTGCTTTGCTTTCACTGAAGGCTTCACTGCAAGTGGTTGCTGTTGCTTTCCCAAACGGAAGTTGGAAATCTCTGGCTGTTTTGGACTCTGTGCCACACCTTTGAAGGCTAAGTCCCTCTACCTTTGCTTGACTGCAGTTTGGCCAAACAGGTTATGAGGCAAGGGGCTTACTTATCTTTTAGGTCATTTTAGCCCTTTCCTCAGGCTGGTGTGAGCATCACTTGCTTGTATGGATGGGGAAAATGGGATAACATGGATGACATAACACACTGCAGCACCTCCTGCTGTGGAGGCAGGTCCCACGGGGTGGGACCGAGTGGGGAGCCCTCTCTGTCTCCCACGGTGCCTGCTGAGATGGGGACAGGAGCTACAGCACAGCATCGCTGGCCAGCAGTAAATTCTGGTGCTGCCAAGGGCTCCTGGTGTGGTGGAGTCCCTTCCAAAACCTCCTCGCCTCTTCTGGGCTTTATAAATTTGGAATCGACTTAATTTCTCTGCTGTTACTATTAACTGAGTCCAAAAGGATGAAAATAAATGCCTCTTGGAAGGGCAGGCTGACTCACTTTCTCATTCTCCTGTAAATTTCCATTTAAGTTTCAGTTTAAGCTCAGGTATGAGGGGAGTGAAAACTGGTAATTTGTGACAAAAACTTCTATTTTAGCTCATGGTAGAAGAACTCCCTTTTTAATTGCAGAAATTATAAGGCTGGGATTCTTGCAAAGGAATACCGACTCTAGCAGGTACCTGCTGACTGACTTTTGGATGCTCTACTACATAACCAGCTTGTAGTTGTGGTTGTCTCACCCTTTTCTGGACCTCTTCCTGCTCCCTGGGGCTTTGGAGTTAGCAAGCATTTTCTGCTGTGAGTGGAGGGGCTGCCCTGCATCCCCCCAGGACCAGGGGCCCCTTCCTTGCCCTCTGGCTCGGTGTCTTATCTTATTCCTGAATCGGGTGCCTGACTCAGGCTCTGCAGCAAGTTCCTCCCTTATCGCTGCTGCGTTGACTGTAATTTTGCTTCCACCATGTCAGAGTGAAACAAGAAAACTTCTTTAAAAAGCAAGAGGACAGTCATGTGAGAGAGCAGTGTTGTGTCAGCACTTAGAGAGGGTTCAAAATAACATGGCCCATCCGGTCCCTTCCAAAGGCACAAGCAGAAGGCTCCCAGGCTGGACTGCCATCCTTGCCCTGTGCTGGGACGCTCAGGAAAATGCTGTGGGACCAGGTGGATGGTGGTGCTGGCTGGGTTGGAAGGGGCCGTAAAGACCATGCAGTTCCACTCCCTGGCAGGTTCACCTCTCACTAGACCAGGCTGCTCCCAGCCCTGTTCAACATGGCCTTAAACACTTCCAGGGATGGGGAAGCCACAGCTGCTGAAGACACTCTCCAGCTCTCTTGGAGCCCCCTTAGGGACTGGAAGATTCTCCAAGATCAACATCCCCTGGGGGTGGAAGCAGCATCCCTTCCCCGTCAGCCTGTGCCCTAAATTAGAGTGGCAAGATGCTGCAATGGGTCCATATGGAGACTCCTAAAATACTAGTTGTCAGCTCCCTGCTGACTTGCATGGGGTGCTAAAGCTTTTGGCTTGAGGAATGACAGTTTAGGAAACAAAAGTGCTGGTGGGCTGGAGCCAGACCAGAGGTGCCTGTGGCTTGGTGCCACCAGGCACCTGCATTGGGATGAGCAATCTCAGGATCACGATCTTCTGCTGTTAGAACATCCCCTGGATTTTGGGGAGCTCTTATCACCTGCCCATTTATTACAAGGCCCAAGCTTTCAGGAGAGCTGGGGTCAAGCGGTTTCTTCGTCATACAACTTCTGGGGCAGGTCTGTGATCCTGAAGTGTAGAAGTGCTGATGGGCATGTTCTGTGTGCTGGGAATGCTGGAGCTGTGGAATCACCTGGTATTTTAGTACTGGAGGTGTCTGCATGTGGATATTGCTGCTTATGTTTATTTGCCATTGGTTTTGATGTGCTTTTCCTCTAATGAGCCAGGACCAGTGGATGTCTAACAAAGAGCTCCTGTCTCATCTTCTGCTGCTGTGGAGATGGTTGGGCTCCTAATTGCTCTGCAGTGGCTGTGGGAGGTGGCTGCCTGTCAGGACAGCTGTGCCTTTGATCGGGTTATTGCACATTCAGGTCTTGTCCTGCTCGGGTTTTATTTGCTGTCCAGGCCCTGCCAAGCCATTACACTGAAATGAGCAGCTTAATTGTGGGGGCTCGTGGCTCAGTCTCGCTGATGCTGTCGGTGGGAACAGGAGCCGTGCGGGTCCTCTGGCAGAGCCAGCTGGGAGCACTGGGGGTGCTGCTGCCAAGGCAGGGAGTGATGCTTGTGCCCAGTGAGACTGTACAAACCTGTGCTGAAACAGCTCGGAAAAGTGGCAGTTTGTGATGTCCTGGAGAAAACCCCACTTTCCCTCTGTTATTGAAGCTCCTGGTGTTCGGTGGGTGTGCAGTGAACAGCCTGCTCTGTGGCGGTGGGGGGAAGGAGCTGCTGGAGGGCATGAACTCTGGGTGGGAGTAGGGCAGCAGCAGGATGGTGCTCTGGAAGGACAGTCACACCTGATGGTGGAGTCTGCTTAGACACTCAAATCCACCTGTTTGTACTTGGTGATAGCAAATTTTGGTAGGAACTGCCGGCCTCTGCGTGGCCAAACTGGGGCTCCTTGGCGATGCCATGTGCTGTTCCCTGATGTGAGCAGAGCTCAGCTGCTTTGTGGCTGTTTTCAGAGGGGGAAGGACGGATGGGATAATTACCCTGTTCTGTGTGGAACTGCCTGATCAGGATGCTGCTTGTCTCCTACAAAGCCTCTGGCTCCTGTACTGTGCCATGCTGTCTGTCCTTTGGGAACTGCCCGCTCTGGTGTCCCCTCTGCTGCTGGTGAGCCGGACAGGAGGTGGCACATCCTGGCAGGACAGTTTTAGTGGCCCTGGTCCCTTTCTGGGGCACATTGTGGAGCTCTGTGACCCAGGCCCAGGTTTTGTAAGCAGAGCTGTGCTGAAGTAACACGGAAACTGTGGAGTAACGTCCTGTAAGTGACTTTCACTGGCAGAGGAATGAAAATCATACAGTCTGAAAAAATCTAAGGACTTAAATGAAGAATCAAAAGGTTCTTCATTTAGGTTTCAGTGTAATATGTGTGAAATGGTAATTTTTTTGAGGTTATTTGCATCTATGTGACTGCTGAAGGATCCTGCTCTGATGGAGCACAGGGTAACTCATCTGTGTCCGGGGGGGTAACATCCAGCCTCTCTGGTGTCACCATACCCAGTTACAGCCTCTTCCTGTGGTTTAACTCACTGTCAAGGAATGCCCTGCCTTCCCACAGGAGTGCTGCTTGTGGCAGGCTGTGCCAGCCCAGTATGAGCACGCACCTGGCACTGCGTGGT
Organism: Sclerurus mexicanus; assembly: GCA_013396755.1. Classification (NCBI taxonomy): domain Eukaryota; kingdom Metazoa; phylum Chordata; class Aves; order Passeriformes; family Furnariidae; genus Sclerurus; species Sclerurus mexicanus. The sequence goes on along the minus strand of VWZF01007161.1, from coordinate 247,344 downwards.
CCTTCCTGGAACTGTTCAAGGCCAGGTTGGATGGAGTTCTGAGCATGCTGCTCTAATGGAAAGTGCCCGTGCCCATGGCAGGAGGGATGGAAGTGGATGAGCTTTAAGGTCTCTTCCAACCCAAAGCATCCTCTGATTCTGGAACCAGGAGCGTGGGTGCTTCCTTGGGCACAGCTTTCCCACTGTTTCTGTGAGAGCTGGAAGGCAAGTGTAGCTGTGTGCAGGCTTTGGGGTGAAGCAAGGCAGTGCGGAGGTTACAAAACCTGACGTGAGGAGCCTGTGGCACTGTGGCACATAGCCCACCTTATCCTCAGCAGCTGAGGATCAGCTCCTTGGTGTGAAACAGTGCCCTGTAAAGGGGCTGGGAATCAGCAGAGCCAAGGGGGAGATTGTGGGGGAGGCAGCACGGTGGGTGCAGGCAGAGCCCCACATGCCCACGCAGGCAGCCAGTCTGTGCTGCATGGCATACCCATGTGTTGGAGATAAGAAATAATGGAAAGCACCAAGAGATGAACTTTCAAGGCTTCAAACTCCTCATTTCTTACCAAACCTTGTGAGCTCCCCAGTGACCTTGTGCTGGTGATGCCTGGGTACTGTCTTCCCTGTCAGCTCCCTCTTGCTGCTCCCTGGGTGTTGCAGCCTTCCCTCACTGTTGTCGTTGTTGCCTTCAATATCTGTCTCTGCTCTGCCTTGACACGTAGTGATTTTTCTCTCTGTGAAGGTTTCTGAGTGATCTAAATTGAGGAAGGGGAGGATCACTTACAGACACGGCACCAGTTCAGCTCTATTTTGAGGGAGTATTTTGAGGTTTGACTCAACTGTAGCAGCTTCTCTGCAGGGAGAGCTGGATTGATAGTCAGGAGTGGTAGCAGGTCAGGTAGGCTATTTTTGGAAGGGCTGTTTAATTGTCTGGTGTGATTCTTGCAGCGCTCGTGGCTGGATGGTTACTTATCTTCTGTCAAACTTTGTTAGCATGAGCTGGGTCTTGTTGCATAGTGGTATTAAATAATAAATCCATTATAGGGGCTTGAATCTTGTTTGCCTTACTTGGTTGGGAGGGTGAAAAGGGATAAAGTGTTCAGCATCTCTTCTGTTTTAATGCCAAAAAAAGTGCTACAGAATCCTTGTAAATGTGTCTTCTCCCCTGCTGTGGTGGGTACGTCCCTGGGTTCTGTGGGTATCGCTGCCCGCCCCAGCCAGTGCCCACAGCTGGGCTCTGCTGCCCTCCTTGCCCACTGCACCGACTGGATTTGGTTTCATGCTCGTTTTCCGTCTCAGCTGCATAAAGGAAATGCTCTGGGCAGCAGAGAGGGTTTAACTAAATGCCTTTTAGTCGTGTAAGTTAGTAATTCAAATGCTTTCTCTCTGCCGCGCTCCCGAGCTCCACAACAGGCTGGTTTGGGCTGTGAGGCAGCTCTGGGCTGGCCCAGCAGCCCACGTGGATGTCAGTGGGGTATGGAAGGTGTCTTCTTCACTCATCCTGTGATATTAGGAGCAATGTCTTTCCCAAAAGTGTTGTCCAGCCCTGGCACAGATGCCCAGGGCAGTGATGGAGTCGCCATCCCTGAAGAGAGAGATTTAAAAGCTGTGTGGATGTGGCACTTGGGGGCATGGGCTAGTGGTGGCCTTGGCAGTGCTGGTGGAGTGGTTGGACTTGATGGGCTCAGCGGGCTTTTCCAATGTTAATAATTCTGTGTTTGCAGTGAAGGGTCTGCCTGTTTTATGTGTCTGGTGGTGGAGGACCCTGTTCCACCTGCTGTGCCCGTGGGATGCCCGTGAACAGTTACAGCAACACCCTCTCCTCTTTTGAGCCTTCCAGTCCTGTCCCTGTGGGTATCATCCTGCAAACTGATGTCCCACTGTCTCTTGGCACAGCAAGATGGAGGAGATGCAGCAACAGCATCTTCGGCTTTGTCTTGGTTTTCCCACAGCACTTTTGCTTGGTAAGGGCTTTGGGATCTGAGCTGCCCATTGAGCTCATGTACTTCTAGTCCCGGGGTCCGTGGTCCTGCTGGTGCCCTTGGGAGAGCAGGAAGCTGCTGCAGCAGCAGAGTAGTGCCAGGAGCTGTGCCCCAAGAAGTCCCCGTGTGTGCCCTGGAGCACTGTCTGTAGTATCACTTCCCCAAAGCTATTTCTAGAGCTGGGAGGTTCTCACTAGCCAGCCTGAATTTGTCTTGCTCTCTGTCTGGTGGGGCTTGAGCACTAATGCTGTGGTGTGACAGTGTGTCCTGTGCAAGGTCCTGCTTGTCCTTGCTCTGAGAAGCAGTTTTTGGGGCAGGAGCGGTGGCTGTGCTGGTGTGGTGGTTTAGTTTTCTTGGTTTTGGTCTGGGCCTTCCCTAGTAACCAGGTTATAACTAAGGAAGTATTCCACACCATTCCTTCACGTAATCAGGGGTATATAAGATTGGNTGCTGGCGGTCACATACAAGGCACCAAGCAGCCACAGTTGGGAGCACAGTAAAGCCTGGACTCCCCATGTCTGGCTGCTTTCTGGTCTTGCTCCTTGAAATCCTGTAGTAAAAGAGAAGTGGTTGGCACATGGTTGCCCTTGAACAACCAAGGTTTGAAGCTGCTGACAAGCAATCAGGATCCTTCCCTTCCCAGAGGATCTCTGTGCTCATCATCTCCTTGCTGCCGTGTGTGGTTTCTGGCTCTGTCCATCCTCTTCCTTTGGTGCCAGAGCACTGTTCTCCTGCATCCTCTCTATCAGTACCGTGGGGTTCATCTCCTTTGCTTTCTCAGCTGGGGCATCACAGTCAAGTTAGACTGACCCTGTTGTGCTAAAGTTTCTTATGAGGGTGGTTCAGGATCTGTAAGCCAAGGCTGTGCCTCTCCACGGGGGTATGGTGACAGCTGGTACCGCGGGAGCTCCACACATTCTCAGTCCTGTGCTCTTCTGCCACCTCATTGTGCTGCCGTGCAGCCTTTGCTCTGCACTTGCTTGGTTTAAAAGCACCATGTTAGTTGTGGTGCTGAGGACCTTCTTTACCACGGTTGTGGAGCTGCTCTGCTCTTGGCAGCAGTGGCTCTCCAGCAGCCTGTCCCGGCTGCTGGTGCGACCAGGCAGCGGCTCCAGCCCCACTGCACCCTCATGAAGTCTCTGACTGCCACCTCAGTTGCTGGAAGGACCAAGCCCCCGGCGGGGTTGGCCGGGGCCGTGCTGCGGCGGGAGCCGCGCTCGGCACTGCGGCACGATGGAGGGTGTTCGCGAGTGGGAAGGCTGCAAGGGGGAGAAGCTCCTTGCTGTTCCTCCTAATTGCTCTCCCACTTCTGTACTCAAGTGAGCGAAGAGCTGTCTTGAGCTGTGTCCCTGGGGACGCTGCCTGGTTCTGTCATCCCCGGCAGCTGCACCGGCACCCTCCCCGCAATCGGGCCATTTAAAAGCCATCCTTCTCTGTTTTGACTTGGTCCGTCTTTCCCTTGACGTGAGAACGATCCATCTGCTTCTTGATATGGTGGAGGATGCAAGGGCTGTGGTGAAACCTCCTGAGCGGGGGCGAGAAGTGCTCGGGACGGTTCCCATGGGTGCTGAGGAGTAGCGGGATGGCGTGGGAGCGGGGCTCACTCCCCAGCCTTTGCCTGAAGAATTCCTTGCTCCAGACTTGTTACTAGAAGCTGGTAATAAAATTTGTAGGAGGGTTTTCTGATGGAAGGTGTGGGGGTGTGCAGGAGGAGCTCCCTTGATCTGCTGAACATGGTCTGGGGTTGTATAAAGCAACAGCCCTGGGGTTGGGCCTTGAGGTGGGAACCCCGATTTCACGGAGATGGTGGTTCAGGGATGGAAAAAAGGTGCATGTCACTGTGTAAACCCACGTGGGCTCTGCTAGTGCTGCGACTGGTCAGATATAGGGATGGACAGAGTGGAGCTAGGGCTTTCCATGGGCCTGTCTCTTGCCGTGCTCCTGCAGAAGGAATGGTTCTCTGAAGGTTGTGCCAATGGTACTCTAGTGCTGTTGCATGCAGTGGTGGGTCTATCCTTTCCAAATCAGCATCACTGTAACCTGCCTGAAGCTCTGAGATTGTGCTGCATCTCTCCTGCCCTCAGTCTGCTGGGCTGGTTGGTGCTTGCCTGCTCCTGTAAGAACACAGAATCCTCCACCTGGTCCTCATAGCCACATTTCAGTGGCCTCGTGGGCAGCTGAAGGTGGATGGTGAGGTGTTGTCTCCCCAGGTGTCTTGTCTTTGCAGAGCTTTGCAGAACTGTGGTCCTGTCTCTCCACAGTCAGATGTACCCAAACGTACATGGCACAAACTTTGGATCTTTTAAACAATTGCATAGAAAGTGTTTGCTAGGAACAGGAGTGCTGGGGGAAGGAAAGATACCAAGTTGTGGAATGGTTTGGGTGAGAAGGGACCTTACAGGCCATCCAGTTCCAAGCAGGGCATTGAGCGGGGACATGGCATGGGCAGGGATTGCTTTCACTATCCCAGGTTGCTCCAAGCCCCTGGCCTTGGACACTTCCAGGGATGGGGCAGCCACAGCTTCTCTGCCCACCCTGTGCCAGGGCCTGCCCACCCTCCCAGGGAAGGATTAAAAATTAGCTTTTCTGTTCCAGAGCCACTCAGCAAATTTCTGCTGGAAGTTGACTTCAGGCTGGTTCTGCTGAAGATTAATATTGGTGGTTTTTCTTCTGGTTCTTGTGTCTGTAGAAATAATGATGTCTAAGCACTGTCTTACCAGCTGGTCAGGAATTCACTGGAGAGCTGGAAGATCCCAAAGGAAATGTTCGTACACCAGTAACTCTCGATGTCTGTGTGCCCCACGTGGATGCATTTTCCCTGGAGACAATTACTCTTTCAGTGGTGGTTAAACACTTTCTCCTCCCTGCAGATGCCACTGGCCCCTGTTTTTTTTCTGAGCCATCAGAACATGTCTTTGAAGACCAGCTGGTTTGTGCACTGGGGTTTCTGCAGGACCAGGATTTGTTTTACCTCAGAGACTTCTACCTGCACAGATAGCGGTGGGACAAGGGGGAGAACAGTTTTAAACTCAGAGGGAAGATCTAGGTTAGATGTTGGGAAGAAATTGTTCCCTGGGAGGGTGGGCAGGCCCTGGCACAGGGTGCCCAGAGAAGCTGTGGCTGCCCCATCCCTGGAAGTGTCCAAGGCCAGGTTGGAGCACCCTGGGCTGGTGGAAGGTGTCCCTGCCCATGGCAGGGGGTGGGAATGGGATGGGCTTTAAGGTCCCTTTCCACCCAAACCATCCTGGGATTCTGTGACTTCTGCAGCCGTCCTGGGCGCGGTGCTGGCCGTGCCGTGGGGGCTCTCGTGTCCCTGGGTGAGAGCAGGCTCCCAATGCAGCGCTCCCATCTCTCCGCGCCAGCCGGTGCTGCTGTTGCTACGGGAACGGGCATTCTTGAGTTGGAAACCTGATTTAATTCCTTCTCCTCCCAGCTCCCTCCTAGTTAAAACACTCAGATGATTTTAAGTCGTAAATATAATAGGTTTTGGGGTGGTGCAGGGAGTTCAAGAATATCTTTCCCTAATGAAGGTGCTGCCTGAACTCTCAAGGAGTTGAATGGGATTTTTTCCCTCAATACCCACTATCAAAAGCCCAGCTTACCAGCTCGGTGTGTGCGGGGCTGCTCGCTATGCCACCTGCATGGATAATTAAGACCTTTCAGGTTGCCATAGAGAGTATTTTGCCTTCCAATATTGCATCAATTGATATTTGGGATATTTTTCTATAAAACTGCCATTGCAGGGGCTGATGCCTTTGTCAGGTGCACCAGTGGCAGGTACAGAAGGGGAGGCCTTTAGCCAGCCTGTAATTTGTAGGATGGAGGTGATGCTAAAAGCTCTTGCTCTTGTTTTTTAGGTTTTTTTGTTTGTTGGTTTGGTTTTTTTGTGTTTTTTTTTTTTTTTAACAAACACCATCCAGAATGTTCCTTCCTCACTGGAGGGTTGTCAGCAGCTTGTTTGAAGAGTGATGGGATTTTATGTAGGCCAGATCCTGGACTTAGAGCAAGCAATTCTGGAGGAATTGTTCCTCAGTCATGTTAGCCCAGCTGAAATTTATCTGGGCTCTTGGTGAACTTGCCCCCCTTGAACGTGCACTGCAGCTTCAGAACAAGAACTTGAGAGGTTGTGTTCTGCTCCCCGGAGCTTGCTTTCCAAACCTGCCCGGCACTGCCTTGTTTAGGTGAGGATGAGAACCAGGTGTGTGTGTTGGGACTGCAGCTCCACAGCCCTTCCCAAGCCCCCTGTGCTCCCCAGGGCTCCACCACTCACTCCTGCCCCTTTGGGAACCTGCACACTGGAAAGAGCAACAAAAAGCATTTATGTTGAGTTATAACTTCATAGAAAAGAAGTGCTCTGAAATGACAGTCCTGCACGTTGCTGCTTCCCTTGTATGCCAGGATGTGAACTGGGACAGCACTTAGGGTGCAGGGGCTGCGGGTCTGTAAACATTAACCTTGGGGAGAAAAAGGCTGGGGCAGCATCATTGTCCTCGTTTAGTCATCCCTTCCTCACTTTTGGGCAGTACTGGGTGTTGTGTGAGCTTGTAGCTCTCTGAAGCTGTAGCCTGTCTGCTGGAGGATACGTAGGGATGCTTGCATGAGGGGATCATGGCATGGGAAGTGTTTGCAGGTTAGAGTTGGAGCCCAGAGTGAGCTGGTGTGGGTGGGAATAGCTGCTCCCTGAGCAAAGACAAAGCCCTGGAGCTGCAGCCTCATCCCCACAGCTCATGGAGCTGGAGACACAGCAGGTCCGGCATCCGGGGCTGCAGCTCCTGCTCCCCCTGTGCTGGAGGCTGCAGAAGGAGCTGTAATTCCATTAGTGATGTGAATATGCTGGGCTCAGCCTTTGCCATCCAAAAGAATATTATAATGAAATAGAATTATAAAGTAATTATTATTTATGGCCCCCAGGTTGGAATAGGGCTGACGCAGGCGGTGGGTGTCACGCTACGCCGTGGCCCAGCAGTGGTGCCCGGCGAGGATGGGAGGGGAGGCAAGTTCCGGAGCTGCCGAAGGAGGGAGGATGATGTAACACAAAAAACAGGCACTCTAGAAGGAGATGCAGCCCTGTAAATGTACTTTATTTGAGAACCAGTTTTCAGTGAATTATCCTGGCAGGGTGCAAACCACGAAATTTTGGGGAAGCACCTTTTGGTGGGTGTGTTTGTTCCTGGAGTCTGAAAGGCAGAGAAGTGCTTCCCTGGGGGTGGCTGGCAAGTGAGTTTGAGTCCTGGGCTGAACCTGCTTCCTCTTTGGTAGCTCCAGTCTCCATAATTCCCAGGATTCCTGAGGGACAGGCAGTGATTTACAGAGGGACTGAATTCATTCCAGCTCCGAGCTGTGTGGGGGGGTCTCTGGGTTCTTTGGCAGATTTGTCAGGCTGCCAGTGCTGTTTGATGAGAGCAGCCAGGACATGAACCTGAGGCTTTCCATGGTACAGCACTCCTATGGCAAAGAGAGGGCTGGTCCTGAGTGGGTGGCCCTGCTTCAGCCACCTGCTCCTTGCACAGAGGGATCTCCAGAAATCCCTCAACCCCAGCCAGTCCATGATTTTATGAAAAGAGAGGTGGGAGACGTGTGGAGGGGTTCTCAGGTGCTGTGCTCTGGCAAAACTATGGGGGAGCTTCAGAGGGGCTGTTTGAGATCCAGAGTGAAGCACCAGGAGCCTCTGTAGCTGGCGATGAGCGAGTGCTGTGTCCTACATCCCTCAGATCTCCCTCTCCAGCTGCTGGGGCAGGTGAGGAAGGGGCACCAGGTGGTGACCCTGGGGCTCAGCAGTGAGGAGCAGGCTCCTTCCCCAGCCTCTGCAATGTGTTATGACTGTTTATGTAAAAAATAACAGATCTTTCCAAATATTTATTACTCGGTCATGTGCTGAGGAGCGGGTGCTGCGCGTGCAGAAATGGCAAGCCGCCCCCGAGCAGCTGCCAATCTGGGATGAGGCTGGATCTGGGATGTGGCTGATCTGGAAGGGCAGAAGCTGGCAGCTGCGTGCCGGGAGCAGTGCCGATGGGAGAGGGTGTGCTGGTGGGGGCCCTCGGGATGGTCAGTGGGGCACGGGTGTGAGGCACAGGCTGGAAGGCGGGGGTCAAGATTTGCTTGGGTAGGCACCTCTTTTAGGTGCATTTGGGTGGCTTTGTGAGAGCTTTGGAGGGAGCATGGTGGAGCAGCAACTCCCTGGGCTGTGGGAGAGCATCCCCTCGGTGGTGATGGGGTGTTAAGGTTTGTGCCTTCTTGTTCATTCCGAACAATTCCAGATGGCTTTTAAGGTCCCAGGAACAGCATTCTTTCTGCAGGGATATGCAAGAGGTGGTTGTGCAGAGCAGTTTGGGGACATTTCTGTGACTTTCCTTGGGCTCTGCAGGTGCTGGGAGGTATTGCAGGGTAGGTGAGGTGCCTTGGCGGAGGTGATGCTGTGGAGATGCTGCACCATGCTCCTCTCCAAGGGGAAGGGTAAATTCCACATGGAAAGATTGTTGAGAGGTGGGGTGGAATTTTTCATCCAGCTGCTGCAGCTCATTTTCCTGCCCCAGTGAGATGGCTTGGCCTGGTAGTAAGTCAGAGGTGAAGGGTGAGCATCTCTTCTACTGGACAACAGGCTGTTATTCCAAAAATCAAGCTGGATGTCATGGCAGGTTTTGCTGTGGAGGAGCCGGCATGGTCTGTCTGGTACTGAGGACGGGCACACGGCCGGGGGCTGCTGCTCGCTGTAGGAGATGGTGCCGCAACTTCCAAGGAGTTACTAGAAGCTTCTGATCCTTCTCCTCCCAGCTCTGCTGGCAACTCCTTACGGCTCAGCAGAGAGGTTCCTCTCTTTTTATCAGTGTAGCAAAGAGGAAACGGGAAGAGGCCAATGTGAACTGGAGAGACTTGCTGGGAATACACAGGCAAAACTCAGTATTTCTGAAATTTGCCCTATTTTGTTTCTATAAAGTGCTGCAGAACAGCTGGGAGACATTTCGGGCGAGCTCACAGATTTTTATTGTCCCATTTAGTCTCTTATGTATGGAGCTTTCCCCTTTATTGCCTTACTAAAATAGACTGGATGTAAAGCTGCCTCTGGGCGAGGTGGCGATGGCAGGGATGGTGCGGGTGCTGTGCCAGCTGCAGCAGCACAGAATTGGGATGAAATGACACCCCCTGGCTGCTCTGGGTGACACTGGGGCTGGAGCAGCCGTGGCAGGATGTTCTGAGGGGCTACCAGTACCTGGGCTTTCTTTGTGCGAGGGTTTTGGAGCCTGATGTGCTGGGGATCGGATAAATTGCTTATCCAAATTTCATTAAAAATGCAAATGGATTCTTTCACCGGGACAGAGCCGCATTAAAAAGTAGGGCATATCGTAAACATTAATAAAGTCATATTGGCCAGCAGGGACGTGGATGGGGAATGTGAGCCAGGAAAGCTCTTTGCAGAGCTCCATGTAAATAAAAGGACTCTTCTCTTTTCTCTTCTCCTCCTCCGAAAGCTGCCAGCCCAGATAATGTTCTCACTGAACCCGGTGGTGTGTAATTGCACGGGACTGTTGTCCAAGAAGAGCGAACTCAATTCCTGGGTTGATGGAGTTTTGTTAGGGAAGCAGAAGCCGAGCACTCTGTTTGCTTTGTTAAAAGCAAATTCACCTAAATGTTAATTATTTTCAAAGAAGGTAAAATACTAAGCAGGTTTGATTTCTTCCTCCCCACCAGCATGCTTTAAGACGCTTCCCTTAATGTGATACTGCAGGTAGTGTCCGATTCCCACCTTCTCTGCTAACCTTCACCAAGGGCTGGTGCATCTCTGCTCCACCTCTCCATGGCCATCGCCTTGAAGAGGTCTCTGAACGCATCCTCCGCGGTGCTGCATCGCACAGCTCCCCTCAGGAAACCCGGGGGCAGGGACAGACAGATCCCCGGGACAGAGCTGCCCCCTCCCTCCTGTAGCAAGGTGACTCCTCCAGCCTGCGCCGCGCTCGGTGCTGCCTGTCTGGCAGCATCGATAAAACCTTGTTCTGAGCGGCTCCGGCTGGAGTGCGAGGAGTGAGCAGACACAGTAAATCTGCGTGTTGGAAATGTTATTTTAATATCTTATCCGTAGAGCATCAAATGCGGTGCCAAGTACACGAGCGATCTTGCCAGCTGCAACCCTCTGAATGTCTTCAAGGCAGCGATGTTGCTGTGTAATAACACACAGCGCTCCAGCCTGTCAGGAGATAATGGCCCGCTTTCAAGGGAGGAAAAACAACAGAGCCCCGTGGAAGCTGCTCCCCTTCCTGCGGCATGTGGGGGCTGGAGTGTGGGAGCGCTCGTCTTGCGAGGGTCAGCGCTGAGGGGTTTTGCTGTTCGTGGTGCTGCTGGCAAACCTCTCCTGGGAAGTGAACATTCATCTCCTGGCTGAAGTCCAGGAGAGCACTCGGCACCGCGGTGAGCATCCTCCCTCCCTTCCTGCTTCCCTCCTCCATGCCCCACGCGCTGTAGTGAGGTGCCAGGTGGTCCCAAAACCCCCCACCAGCAGTCGGTGTTAGTCCTGTGCTTCCCCTCGCTCCTTTTCCCTGCCACGTTCGTGCTGGAGAGTCAGCCCTGTGGGATGGAGTTAACAGAGCACCTGGCGCAGACAGTGTGTTTCCAAAATAGCAAATTGCCCCTGCAAACGGTGCTAGGGCTGCTGTCCTGTCCCCTGGCAAGTCCTGGGGACTGCAGCTCCAGTGTGTTTGGCACAGACACTGCAGTGCTGCTGCTGGCCTTGGGAGCCTTCAGCAGAGCTGTTCTGTGGGAGCCTCATCCACAGCATCTCCTACCCCAGCGTGTCCTCCCCTGTTAACATCCAGTTTGTGTTACGCAAAGCCGGAGCTCCTCACTGCCGTGGGAGAGCCTGAAGCTCGGCCGAGCTCCTGCCAGGCAGTGGTTGGTGCTGTCCCCTCGTGGGGTGATGGCAGTGGTAACGGGGCTGGGAGCTGAGCCCGGGCTGGCAGAGGGCTCCTGGGGTGCAGGGTGGTGCAGAGGATGCTGCTCAGGGGCTGGATCCTGCTCAGTGCATCAGATGCGTCACTGGGACAAGCCTGTGGCTCGAACAGGATTTGGGAAAAAAAAGGAGCTACTTGTTCCTATTGAACATCCCCTGAACAATTCCCCAGCAGGTTCTGTGCCTCTGCTCTCCATGGGATCATGGGGTGTCTTGTCAGGCCGGGGCAGCACTGGGGCAGCTGAGCTCTGTCCTTTGCTCAGCCACGGACCTGGTGTGTGGCTCAGGACAAATCCTGGCTCCAGACTGGCAGACAAACATCCTCTGGGTGTGTGTGGCAGGGCCTTGGCTGCCATTGGAGTCCCTGGCTGTGGCTCTGCTGCTGTGTTTGCTGATAACCTCACCCACTGCCCAAATCAGGGGGATGCCCCACCATGGGCTGGTGTGCAGGTCTGAGCCCATCTGTGTAGAAAACATGAGAGGAGTGGGAATAGGCTCTTGTCCTGAGCATCTGGGGGGCTGTGTGGGGCTGCAGGACGTGGCTGTGTCCAGGGGGACATGAGCAGGGACCCCTCTGCTGCCTTGCCCAGCTCCATTGCAGGGAGTTTGCTGTCCCTGTGTTCCAACTGTAGCACAAGGGAGAGACTGAGAATGGCCATGGAGAATGGAGCTCATCAAATAAGTGGTGTTGGCTGGGGCTGACAGCGAGGCGAGGCTGCAGCAGCTCGTGGTTTGCTCTTCCCTTGCTGTGCCCTCCCAGTGCCCTGCCTGGCTTGTGCTTGTTCGCTGCAGGTGCAGCAGCTAGAGGTGAGCTGGCTCCTTAGCCTTAATAAGGGGGTTGCTGATTGACCAGTGTCTGGGGCTCCTTTGCCAGCCAAAGCTAGGCTTGGCAGGGACAGGCACGTCCCAGCGTGGGCTGGCGGTCTGTCCCCTTTCTTCGGTCTGGTGGGTCTGTGGAGATGCCTCAGTGGGGACACCCTGGCGTGTCACCTTGTGGTGTGTCACCCCCCCGTGTGCCGCCACCCCCGCAGTGGAGCAAGCGTCACATCTGCACAGAGCCCTCTCCCTAGGGGCCTGGGGGTGCCCAGGGGCTGCCTGGTGTCTCCTCCCCATGCCCTGGGCTGCTGCTGCTGCTTTCCTGGGGACCGACTGGCTCCTGGTGCTTCCCAATGGGTGTTTGTTTGGAGATGGTACAGTGGGGGGGAAGAGCTGCTGGTGGCTTTTTGGGGAGGTCTGTCAGTGAGAGCTGGTGATGGAGAACATCCTTACCCTGCCTGGGGCATTTGATGGTCCTGCCAGATCTTTTTAAAGTAGAGACAGTGAGGACTGAATAGCGCTTGATTTTTATTTATTTTTTTAATCCCTACTTCAAAATAGCCTTAATGCACATGGAACAGCTTCTTGCTGAGTCCATGGCTCACAGATGGTGGCTGCTGGGTGCTCAGCCCCCTGGGCCCCCCTCTCTGGTGGGTGCTGGTGCTGTGGGAGGGTGCAGAGCGTGGGGGGCCGGGGTGGAGCGTGGGGACTGTGAGTCAGCAACTGCCCGTGCAGATGGAGCTGCTGCGATAACGCTGCCAGGGCTCGGCGAGCAGAGGCTGGTTTGTGCTGCCGTGGGTGGGTTCCAGCCCCCAGGGGCCCTCTGAACCCACCTCTGCTGCCAACTGCTGAGGTCTGTGGGGGACAAGCTCCAGTTATGGGGGGCCTGGGGGAATCCAGACCTAAAGGGAACCCCACCCCGTGTCACAGCTCTGGTGCTGAGCCTGCATCTTACTGCAGGAGGAAATGGTTGAAATAATAAGATAAAGTCCATTTGGCTGCTCTCTTCTGCTGGGGTACGTGGGAAGCACCACAGTCCCCCATCCCTGGGACTCCAGGACCCTGACTGCCATTGCTGGTCATGCTGAGGGAGCAGACCTGGCTCAGGGAGGTGTTTTCTGACTTCCTACCATGCAGGAACAGGGGTAGAGCTTTATCTCCTGCTGCCTGGTAGGTCCTGAGGTGTCTCATGGGCTTGGAGGCTCCAAAATGTGCTGGCTAATGTTTCTCTGGATTAGTTCACAGAATCCTGAAATGGTTTGGATTGGAAGGATCTTTAAAGATCATCTAGTTCCAATGTCCCTGCAATGGGCAGGGATACCTTCCCCTAGACCACGTTGCTCCGAACCCCATCCAACCTGGCCTTGGACAGGGATGAGGCATCCACAGCTTCTCTGGGCTGCCTGTTGGTTGTTGGGGGGTCCTGCGTATTGACCAGGTGGAAGTGGAGGTGCTGAAGGACACACTGGACCAGGCTCTAACCCTTGAGCTGGGCCACAGGTGCCCGGCAGCGTGCTGGGGTCGAACCTGCCATGCAACAGGAGAGAGAGGCCAGAGATGGATGGAAAAATGTCTTGGGATTGTCTTGAATACTCAGTTTGATTGGTGGTGTAGACAGGAGGTGTGCTAATGTCAGAAGCTGTTTGTGCCTGTGTTTTAAGGGCTACCAGGTCAAGTTTGGTTAGAGGGAACCTTAAAAACCATCTGGTTCAAATTCATGCCATGGGTTCCTGTACTTGGTCAGTGGGGAAGTGTAATGCTGGTGGTGCAGTCACAGAGGGGACGCAGCATTTTGTGTCAGAAACCCAGGGCTGTGCATGACAACACAATTGCAACTCTAAATATATCCTCTATAGGCAGCTTCACCTTACCAGGACCCTGGGTAACTGCTGCTTTTACTTGCATTTAAATTGAGCTGTTCATGTTCCTGGGTGTTCAAGAAACGCTTCAAACATCACTTGGTGTATGGAGAACAAACCCTCCCAAGATGCTGCCAGCTCAAAATAAGCCTGAGGCAGCAGCAGGGAAGTCATTACTCTTCATATCGGACACAAAAAAAAAATGTTCCTGTTGTATTCATGATTATTTTTTTTTGTGCTTCCTGAAAAGCCAAGGAACCATGCAGTGTTCTGGTTTTGGGTTTTATTTTTTCCTTTTTTTTTCTTTTTTTTTTTTTTGAAATACACAGGGGAGCAAGATTACAGCCCATGCTGTCTCTTTAGCAGTATATAAATGCCTTCCAGCCTTTGCTGCTTGGTAACTCTGTGTTCACGGTCTACTCTTGATTGTGTTTTGGTCAAAGAACTTAAATTATTCACATTTGTAGGGCTGATTTTGAACCCCAAGCCCTCGACTCACTGGTGATGAGCTTCTGGAGAGAAGGTGGGTGCTCTGGAAGGGAAAGAACTAACACTTCTGACCAGGGTGCTTGAGAGGTTTCTTCCATGTATGAGCCCCACTCTCTGCCCTCAATAGCTGACCTACAGGAGATGAGTGCATGATCTTGCTGTGAGTGCTCAGCATAAACTCCTCTTGCTGAGGAGCACAAAGCAGCTCAGTCTCTGGATCTTCCGTGCCAGGGAAAATTAATTCTGATAGCAGGACTGTGAAGCCTCTTGGCCAGAGGAGGCTTAGGATGAGCATAGTGAAATCCTTGCTGAATGCTGAAGATGATGGGTTCCAGTGTGCTGCAGGTTCAGGAGAAGGCACAGGTTTTTTGGGGCACACCTTGACCCCCACACCACTGTGCCTTGGGGCAGTTGGTGTGATGGGGGCACCACTGAGAGAGGATGGGTTTGGGTCTCTGCTGAGATGTCATCATAGGCACGTGGCTGACCTGATCCCACCATCCCAACATGCTCCAAATATATGCAGCTCCATGATTTATTCAGGAAGCTGGTTTGACATCTGCCCTTTGTAGGAAAGGCTCCCTAATCCCCTCACCTTAGCAAGTTGTCCTCAGTTTGGAGCCACCTCTGTGATTGCTCACTGTCGCTCTGGAGCACCACTGAGGTGCATGTGACACCAACTCTTTTAGGGATGTAAAACCATAACATTCCCAAATGGATCTGTGCAAATTTATGTTAATGTCATATCTAATGTGTAGATGGGAGCGGTGCAGGGGGCTTGTTCCCACTGCCACCATCTGTGCTGGGCAGCACCAATGCTGTGAGAACTGGGTGGGCACCAGGCTGCAGCAGAGCTGGAACTGGGACAAGGTGGGATGTGGGCACTGGTAAACAAGGGGTGTCAGTGTTTGAATGCTGAAAGACTCTTCCCCACCCTGGTGTCCCTGTGGCTCATTGGCTGTTTGGAGGTGCAGGCAGTGTTCTCTGGGCATTGAGACTTGGTCTCTGCTTTTGGAAACAAGACAGTGCTCAGAATATTAAAATTTAAGGGGGGTGGGGGGACGTGAAGAAGAAAATGGAAGTGAAGTTCCCCTCTCTTCTTGAAGATAAGCGACAAAATCCAGCTTTAACTGAGTTACATTATTAGCACTTTGGGGACTGGGTTTTTATCTGTCTTGAACAGGATTAATACTCTGTGACAAAAGGAATGGCTTCAAAGCAAGCTGGCAGCATCTTCTCGGGCAGGGAGATAGAAGAGTCATAAGAGGGCTGGTGGTGGGTTATCTGCCACCAGGACTGCCCTTCTCTTAATGCCTGACCTGCTCTCTGGGCAGCACTGATCCTGCTGGGATACCTTTCCATATTTCTCCCTCCTCTCAAGAGGCTGACCTGGAGTTTCAATTACAATATTAAATTACCAGGTCACCAGAGTCAAAGTAGGCTGCCAAGTTTTTAATGATCTTCTCTTTCTTCTCATGTGGGTTTTTTTTCCCGAGCCTCCTTTCCATCTCTGCACTTTTAATTGAGACCATCTGTAATTTAACACATCACCACAGCGAGTTGTGTAACTGGTGCAGGGTTTTAGGAGGACTCGGTGCTCATCCTCGGGGACTGCAGCAGCCTTCCACTGTCTTCCAGTGCCTTCGTAAGAAATCCAGAACTAATTGCCAAGACTGTTTAATCTGCTCCCTCGGGGCTTCGATTAATCACAGAGTGCTTATTTTTCATCTCTCACTGGTGGAGGTGCTGAGGGTGTCGTTGGGGGGCTGGGACTGGTCCTGAAGCTGGTGCGTGGGCGTTCGTGAGCAGAGTTGGCTGCAGGCACCAGGGATGTCCCCAGGGACCCAGCCCCCGGCCCTTTGCGAAGGCACCGGGCTCAGTGGGTGCTGCAGCAGTGTCCTCCGTGCCTGTCCCCATTTGTCCAAGGTACAAACAAGCCTGTCCATCAATTCTGCACCTTGAGAAATGTCTCCCCTGCCTGACCTTGGCCAGCACGTGGCTGCTGCTCCTCCAATGCCTACGATCCCCAAATCATCAGTGTCCCTGCTTGCCTCGGGGCTGTCCCCTCCAGCCCACCACTGTCCTTCCTGTGCTCACTCCTCTCTCCATGCCATGTCATGACACTCATGATTCAGGCTTTTAAGAATCAGGTTAGAGGGGACTGTTAACATGGAAAGAACCAAATTCCAACTTGTAAAATTACCTGTTAGTGTTGCTGCAGTGTGTGACCTGACTATAACTGAGGAGGGGGAACAGCATGTTCCTGTCCTGTTCATTCAGGGCACTTGTCAGGGCTGATGTGTGGCTTTACACACTGGTGAGTTCTGCTCTGTGTGTGGGGCTGTGCAGCAGCACCTGGAACAGCGAACACAGCAGAGGAGAAAGGTGTCTACAGGGAGACATTGGTGGCTTCGTTCTCATCGGTTTGAACTTCCCCGCTGACCCTGGCTGTGTCCTGGGGGCAGCTGGGTTTGGAGAGTGGGCAAGTGGTGCGACGTGGTGTCCACATGCCCTGTGGTCACCCCCACACTGCAAACAGCCTCTCTGTGAGGCGCTTTTTTCAGTCTCTCAGTAGCTTGTTTTGTGGTGGGACTTGGTTTTCGACCTGCATGGTCTGGGAACAGACATGTGGTGGGGAGGAAAGAGCAGTTCCTGTAGGGTGTCTTTGGATGTTGGGATGCTCTGCTTGCTGTTCTCAAGCAGCTTTTTTGGCCCAAGCAATTTGGAGGGGAAGCAGGAGCTGGACTTCTGCCATGTCCTGGGTGGAGGAATTCACCCTCTGCCATGTCTGGTGAACTCTGTGCCAGGAAGAGCCACAAAATCCAGGGCAGCTGTGTTGCCCATGCTGCTTCCTGGAGCAGCCCTTCTGCCTGGGCATCCCTGTCCCTTGCAGCCCAGATGTGGCTTTAGGTGTTCCTCTGGAACACATGGTGGGAGAATGAAGTTCTCTCCCTGATCCAAGCTCCAATGCTGTCATTGTCCCTGTCCCCACCCACTCCTCTTCCACTGCTGGGAATGATTGATGCTCCTCATCCCGCCTGGCTCCAGCACATTCATTGTCATGCAGAGGATGTTGTCAATTCATTATGGTATTTCATGGAAAAGCTGCAGGCAGTTTTGGGTGTTTTGTTCATGTGGGCTCAAGTTCTTCCAAAAGCACGTGGCTGGGCTCAAAATACTCAACCCCTTTCAGTAAGAAAAGAGGAATGTTACAGATATCCCTTTCAGGAGCAACCAGTAGAGCCTTCCTGCCCCTGCTGCTCAGCACAGCTGCTGGGGCTGGTTCTGGTGTTGGGCACTGCAGGCGCTGGATTCACTTGAGTTTTGTTGACAAGGTCTTGCCTCGAGAAGCTGCAGGTGCCAGTTGTACCCCAGCTCTGACACCTGAATTGCGTTTTCCTCCCCAATCCCAGGGTATCAATAACACAGAAATGTTTCTGAGGAGCCCTAAAACTCTCAGTTCATGGAGGACTGGGCTCTCGCCTAGTTTTGAAGGCTGTGGCAATGCCAGTGCAAGCTGGGCTCTGCTGCCAAGAACCATCTCAGGCCCTGACGGTGCCGCTGGGGCTGGGGGTCTCGGTGGGTTCACAGAACTGCTGTCGGTGTGGGTGGCTCCCGGCACAGCTGGTGGATCTGCCGCTGCTGCTCTGTGTGTCGCGCTGGCCAGGAGCACACACGGGGCTGAATTATTCAGTCTGAAAGTGAATCTCTGTTACAGCTCGGTATGGGAGAAATGCTGATGAAGTATTTAAATTCTGAGCCGATTTTCTCTGAGCCGGGACAGGCTATCTAATGTAAAATTAATGTCCTTGTGTCTCTGGAAATAGCTGCCAGTCCTGGAGTGGGTGTGCTGCCGGCCAGTGGCATCGCGGGATGAGGGAGACTGGGCTCTTCTGCAGCATCCCGGGTTTCTTGTTTAAGAGCCAACGTTGCCCCTATTCCCCTCCCAAGGAGCGAAAGGGCAGAAGAGTGAGGGTCAGTTTTCTTGGAGTTTTCCCTGTAGAGTCAGTGGGATATGCGAGCAAAAACCCTGGAGCTGAGTGTGGGCAGATGAGGAGCCTAAATAAATTAGGGTATTTCAGTCTGCCCTTTTCCTTACAGGGATTTGCCCAAAAGATTATTCTGACTCTTCAGGCACATCACCCCTATTGCTGAGCTCCTCACCTGGAAAAGCTTTGGTGGGCTGGGAGGAGCTGGAATATCCTCATCCCCCTCAAAAGGGGATATGGCAACGGCCAAGGGACTTGCAGAGACTGTGGGAGGTCCTGATCCTGCACATCTGTGGCCATGCCCCAGCCTCTCCAGAAGCCAGCTTAGTGGTGGGCAAAAGCCCTGCTTGTTGTGTAGGGTCTCAGGTGGTCCCTGCTCCGGACACCACTGCCGGAATCTCCCGGAGAGCAGAAGGAACAGTGCAAATTGCTTTTGTAATGGCTGGAAGATTGTATAGCTTTAAAAAGATACATCCTGCTGCTTTTGCTTCAGAAATATCAGGAAATGCAGTTTTATCTCCCTGGCACTCGATGACAGCTCTCCCAGTGCTGGTTTGCCAGGCTGGACCTCTTCAGGTCTGTGATGAAGGTTTCTGTATCCCACTGGTGCAGGATTAACAGGTCTGGGGGAGAATCACTCCCTGGGAATGACACTTTTGTAGCTGTTCAGAGTCTTCTAGAGAAACAAGCACAAGAGACCTCAGAAGAGAAGCCTCATGTCTTGTGCTATCCATTCCCCCCCTGCCTTTTCCTTAAGGAAAACAGCTGTTTCCTTTTCTGTAAAAACCCCAAACTGGGCAGAAATGCTTTGTCACACTTCTTAGCCCTGTACCCCATTTCATCTTTTACTTGAATCAGTGACTGCTCCCCCTGTCCCCAGTGACCTCTGTCCTCTCCCTTAACCTTCCTGCTCATCCCGGTGCTGGGATGCTGCTGTGTCTGGGCCATGTGTCTAATCAGCAATATTCCAGTGTCTTCCAGGGGCAGAAATTTCTCATCATTCCTTGCTGCACCGTGGTGGAGCAGGCACAGACCTAGGGAGGGCAGGCAGGGTCCTTGCTGTCACTCTTCATCCTCCAGCCAGTGAGCCACTGGTGCATCAGCCCAGACCCGCTCCCAGTGGTATCCAAAGATCCCAGCAGATCATGATGGTTTTTACTGTGTCTCTCTGGAACTGACAGTGGGAAAACCGCTGAAGACATTTGTTGTGAGGTAAGAACCCCAGAAAACTTTAAACCAAAGCTGGGGATTAAATCCAAAGAGCACAAATTTTAGCTCAGCTTCTCTCTGTATGCTCTTAGTGATTAAAAGCTGTAAAGTGCTGTCAGAAATTCAGGATTTCCCCTCCTGGAGCCCTTCTTTCCCCTTATTTTATGATTACCACGCTTCACTACCTCTGTTTGATGTTGTGAGTCTGATTTTTTTAACATGGAGTGGAAAATCGTGGGCAGCTCTGGCTGTGGCAGGTTTCAGTCCCTCATCGGAGTACGGCCAGGCCAGTGCTTCTGACTCTGGGGGTTTGCGCAGCGTAGGTGGATCAACACAAAGCTCCTTTAAAGAAATCCTTTTTTTTTTTTTTTGGTGTTTTTGTTTTCTTCAGTTTTGCTAATCTGAATTCCAAGCTGTTTCCTGAATCTGTTGTTAGTTGGGAAGTGGAGACGTTATCCAAATGAGAATATCCACAGGTTGGAAGGGAGCAGCTACACACTGAGACATGCTCGAAATAATCTTTGAGCTTCGTGATACTGGAGCCATCTGCCAAAGCTCAGCTCCGTCAGCTCCCTGGGAAGGGTTGAACTCCTCTCTGGCTTTGATTTTTAGATGAATCTTGCTTGAACCTTCTTCTGTCTCTGTTAACTCTCCATCTGTCTCCTTTGCTTGACGTGCCAGATCCAAGACTGTTCCTGGTGCTTCCAGACCTCTTCCTGGCCTCACAAGGGGGACGAAGGCTTCCCTTCAGTGGGAATGTGTGTTCTGGGAAGGGATGAACTCGTGGGAGGCATCAGAGGTGACTTCACTGAATTATTCATTTTGTGAAGGACTCAGGAAAATTGATTATCCCCTTCTTCAGAACATCAGGACAAGGAGTTCATGCAATGAAATTAGAGCCAAGAATGGAGATCGAATGGAAGGCAGAGCTGCTCCGTGGGTTGCCAGGCAGGGTTCATTCCTGTAGGAAGCCGTTCCTCACAGGGGCTGGGCTTTGGGGAGGGCTGGGTGCCTTCCTGCAGCTAACGATGCTCCGTGTGGGAGAGGAGGCTAATCTGATCTCGTGTGGCAGGCTGAGATCGAGCAGGGGGCAGGAGCTGATGCATCACCCCGTGCCAGCCTTGCTCTGTGTGCCAGAGATGCTGTGGGTTTGTGCTCTCCCTCGGCTGTGGGCTGGTGCCAGGGCCCTGTGCAGGGGACCGAGATCTGCTGGTGCTGAAGGCAGCTTTGGGGCTCTCCTGGGTTTATCTGGGCTGTGTGGAGATGTGAGGCTTTGAGTGGCCCAATGCCACAGGTTTTCTTCCTTTGCAGTCATTTAGGTTGGACGTTGGGAAAAGGTTGTTTGCCCAGAGGATAGTTGGGCACTGAACAAGCTCTCCAGGACAGTGGTCACAGCCCTAAGGCTGCCAGAGCTCCAGGACAACACACTCAGGCACATGGTGGGACTCCTGGGGAGTCCTGTGCCCATCCAGGAGTTGGATTCTGATCCTCATGAATCCCTTCCAGCTCAGGATATTCTGTGATCTATTCTCTTTGCACAGGTAGATCCATACAGCACGGCCATGGTATGGACAAGGGCAGCTTTCCCTCTTTTGTGTGTTCGTAGCATCCCAAATATGTGATCCAGAGCCAGGTCAAAGTATGCTGGAGAAATAGTGCTCAAAATATCACAAAAGGCCTGCTCTGAGCAGGACTGGCCACCGTGTCAAGGCCAGGTTGGACGGGGCTCTGAGCAACCTGGTCCAGTGGAAGGTGTCCCTGCCCGTGTCAGGGAGTGGAATGAGATGAGCTTTGAGGTCCTTTCCAACCCCAAACATCCCAGGATTCTCTGATTCTATGTGTGTCCTGGCAGGGGCTGCTGCTGTGCTGGTCTCCAGCGTGGGCTCAGGAATCCACATATAAAGCACCGACTTGAGCCTTTCCTGACCTTTGATATTTCTGGGAATACCTGTGGTTGTGTTGGGCTGGTTCCCTGGGCAGCCTGATGCCAGCATAAGGAGCTTAAAGCTTTGATAAAGGGCTTTCCCTGGGCAGAAGCTGCTGGCCTGGGAAGGGTTTTGTACTCTAAGAGCAAATCTTTGGGCATTGTTGTGTCTTTGGGCAAAGTGCCCAACTGTCTGAGGGGAGAGGGAGCCTGTGATCTGAGAGATGGCAGGGAAACACTTTGGTGTTTGTTTGCCTCTTGCAGAGAGGAGAAAAGGAAATATTCTGCCGCAGGAAGGTGCTCGTGCAGGCGCTGGGCAGCGAACAGACGCGCTGCTCGCCGGGAGCAGCAGCTGCTCGGCTGCCGGTGCCGAGGACTTGCCGCAGCTTTGGCTGCTGCAGGAACGTGCAGCGTCGTTCCAGAACACACGGACGGCCGACTGCTCCGAGCCCCCGCTGCCGGGTAGAGCTGTCATTCTCCAGCCTATCCTCCTGCATTTGGGGCAACGGGCTGGCTTGGCCATTGGCAGCCTGGAGCTGGTGGCTGCTTTTCGGAGCTGTCCCGGCCGCTCTCGCCGCCCCGGCAGGTCCCTTCCTTAGGATGTCCCATCCCCAGGATGTCCCTTCCCATGCAGGAGGTGCAGCCAGACATTTGCTTTGCAACCTTCAAATTCCTGGAACACATTTTGATGAGGTTTTTCTGATTGGCAGGTTCCTGGATCAGTTTGGGAGATTGCTTTATGTTTTTCTGGGGGGGTTTTGAGCGGTGCTTTATGCCAAGAAGCCTTTCAGCGTGTCTGTGTGTGTGTATGTATTTTTTTAAGCCATACTGTGTTAGCATTTTCTAGCACTTTCCCTCTTTTCATCCTCCACAATAAGACTTTTTTCTAGTGTTTGAAAATGCCCTCTTGCTACTGTGGTTTCTTAGCTCTCAAACCCAACCCTCCAGGAGACCTTTCTTCCCTGGACTGTGTTGGGAATTCCCAGGGAATGAAGGTGTGTGATCTTGCCCTGATGCTTTGGTGCAGATCTTGTCAGATCTGAGTCTCTGTTCTGGGGCTGGTATGAAAAATGTGTGTTCCAGCAAGTCTCCTAAGGCTGTGGAGATTTGCTTTGCTTCTTGGATTCCATAGGGTTTGTATCCTATCTCAGGACAGTGATGTCTCTTGAGATCCCTTCCATGGAGCTGGCTCTGAAGGATAATTTAGGACCAGGAAACACTCTTACATTACACAAAAAGGAATGAGAAAGGTTAATCTTTCTTTCTTGTTATATACAAATGACTTGGGACATTTGTAGCTCACCAGTGGGATTCGATAACTTTATTATCCAAATAATAAGACTTACAAATTAACTGTCTAATTAGCAACCTGGGAAAGCTGCTGCTTGTGCTGGGGTTTCTAAACTGACAAAGACATGGACTTAAACTGCTGAAGTGTGATAAAGCAGGAGGGCACAGCAGTGGGAAGATCTATCAAAATTCCTTGTGTCCAGTTGGGTGGGATGCACGTTTGGGAGCTGAGACAGGATTACTGACGTGAGATCCTGCACCTGATTCATTCTGTTGCTGTTGGCCTTTCTTTTCCCCACGGACAGAGCATTCACCTAAGCGTGTGTGAAGTGTTCCAGTGGACCTTCGAGAGGCTTGTGGGGCTTCCTTTGAAGTGTTGTATGCCAAGCCCACACCTCTGCCATTGCCAGAGAGCTCCGGTTTGCATTGGCTTTGGGAGCGTTCTGCTCCACCGTTTTCCAATGGATTATCTTTACAGTCTATATTATCCTTAAAATCTCTGTTAGAATCCTGGAATGGTTTGGGTTGGAAGGGACTTTGAAGACCATCCAGTCCCACCCCCTGCCACGGGCAGGGCACCTTCCACTAGACCAGGTTGCTCCAAGCCCCGTCCAACTTGGCCTCGGAGATTACCGGGGATGGTCTTTAAGGTCCCTTCCACCCCAAACCGTTCCATGATTAATTCAGGGGAGTAGCAATCTTGTTTCTTTTGTTGAGCTGGAACTACCCCGGCTCCTCTGGGAAGCCACAGCCCAGACTGTCAGCACGGCACCCTCCCGATGGCGCCTGAGCTCCGGCGTGTCAGGGAGCTTATTGAGTTTATATACACACTTCGGGAGAAATCCTTGCTAATAGAGCTCTAATTTCTTCCTTCCTGCTTCCCAGATGCTTCTGTCTCCATATACAAATGACAGAAATGGTGAGCAATGCTTTCAAGAAAACGTTTGTTTGACTCAGAAAAGCAAGAGAGAGGTCCTGTGAGGAGAGAGCTCTTGGCAGCTGTTGTGCCTTTAAAAACTTCTGGGTTTTTTCACAATGAAAAATGCAAAACGTGAAAAGGAATTTACAGCTGGATGTAGCAGAATACAAAGAGGGGATTGTGAGGTTCACGGCCCGTGTCACCTTTTCCCTGCTCCTTGGGAAAAGTCCCATAGCGCTGCAACTGAGACCTGCCCTGTTCTTGTATGGCTCAGTTTGGCTCCTGTGCTGTCTCCAAACCTCGGTGCCTGCTCTTCGTCTTCCAAAGTCTTTTATTTAGTGTAACTCCGACTCTTGGGAGAAGGATGTGGCAGATGAGAGACCCCTGTGGCAGCGCAGAGTGGTGCCCAGGCTTCCCTCTCAGAGTCAGTGCTTGTTCCTTTGCTCCAGTCCTGCCTGGGTGCCCTTTGAACACAGTAGTGCCCCTCAGAGCCGAGATCCCCTCCCTAGGGACGGGGTGCAAGGTGGTGCCTCTGTTCCCCAGACCTGGGACACCCCAGCTCCTCCAAGCAGTGCTGCTACCTCCAGCTGCAGGGTGACGTGGGCTGAGACCCCTGGAGAAAGATCTGGGCCCTCAGCTGAAGTTCCCTGAAGTGCCAAATGGCTCTTTAAGGTCAGTTGCTGAAGGTGAGGTGCTTATTTGGCATTTAGGAAAAAAATTAGCCTTCAAGTATGGTGCTCTGACTACAAAACAGTGCAGAAATAGTGCTGGCAGCTTCAGATTGGCATGTTCTGGAAGGGTTTGGTAGTTCCAGAGGTAGGGGCTTAGCTCTGGCTACTTCTGCCTGGAAGTCTGGGTAGTGGCGTGTCAGGGCTGATTTCCCTGCGCCGGTCCCAGCTCTGCCGTCCGTGTGCGTGAGGGGAGGGAGACGCGCGTGTCTTCTGGTCTGGCAAACGGAGGTTGGGGAGATGCTGAAGAAAAGCAGAGCTGTGGGAGGAAAATTGCCCACCTGTTCCCTCAGTACAGTCTTCCATTTTTGGACACATGCACTTTTCAGCTCAGATACCCGCGAACACCAGACTCTCCCTCTTTTTATTCCCGGCAGTGACCTCAGCGTGTGCCACGAGCGACAATGAGCTCAGAGGAACAGAAGGGTTCACAGCCCTCCTCTGACATTGGCTCAACGCTTTGTTCTGCTGAGTTTTACCAAAATGCCTGGTCCACTCGGTGATGTTCAATAAGGTTTAAAAATGTGCCACAGGTCAAAAAACCTGCTGAGACTGGGGGCTCTGCTCATAAACCAGACACGGCAGCATTTGATTTTGTTAACTTTTGGCTCTCGTGGTGCCGATCCTGTGACGTGCCCTTCACCCCGTCCCTGTCTTCTCTTTCCAGTTTGCTGCTTCGTCGTGCACAAGCGGTGCCATGAGTTCGTCACCTTCTCCTGCCCCGGCGCTGACAAAGGCCCTGCCTCTGATGTAAGTACAGGTCTAATGCCCTGGGTGTGGGCACAGCGTGGTGCTGAGGGGCTCCCCGTGGTTCACAGCACTTTGGAGAGGATGTTCCTCCAGCTTCTTTGGCTGAGGGCGCTTCTGTGCCATTATTTCACAGACTTCTCTGATTCCTGGAGTAGTTTGTTTGAAGAGCCTCTAATATCGAGTCCAGCCGTTCCCCCAGCACTGCCAAGGCCACCACTGACCCATGTCCCCAAGTGCCACATCTGCACAGCTTTTGAATCCCTCCAGGGATGGTGATTCCATACTTATGGGGACTCTCATATGCTTCTGGGACACTTGAAACACTCAAGCCACCCAATAAGTTGTTTTCAGCAGAGTAGGGCAAATGTGTGGGGATGCAGAGATTTCCTTTTGGAGCTGAGCCTGCAGCCTTGCTCTGGTTGTCCTGTTATCCCTTGTATCAGAAAACCACCTAAATGTGTGCTATCTAAGCCCCCATCCTTATTTTCACGAGGATTTTCTTTCTCTGTGGATCCCTGGGCTTTTGGGGTGAGCAGAGCTGGGCTCCTCAACATGGCTCTGCCAGCACTGCTCAGTCCGTCTGGCAGGTTTCGTGCTTTACCGTGGAAACTGCCTAATTTGGGGAACTGCTGGGAGAAAAGAGCTCGAATTGGGGAAATGACAGAGCACCACAACTCTCACCCTTAAAAATAGAAGTGGTGGGAGCAGGCGGTGTAACAGGCTGTGGAAGGTGGAGGCTAAACACGTGTTGTCGGTTGCCCTCCCCAGACGAGGCTGTGCTGTGATGGGGACAGAGGCGATCTGGGGGAGTGAGGCTCTTGAGGGCATGAGCAGTTGGTGAGGTTTGTCCTGGGCCTGGGCGATGGCCGTGCCCTCTGCCTGAGCCCTGGCAGCCGGGTGCTGGCGCAGCCTCCGCGGGAGCGGCTGCGGCACCAGTGGCCCTTCTCCCACCAGTACAGCAAGCCCAGGAGGAGGTGACAGTGACAAAAGGGCTTTGCTGTGCCAGGGGCAAGGAGGGACTACCAATGGATGTGTGGGCAGGACCTGCTGCCTGCTTGGAGAGAGGCCAAGGGTGAGGCTTGACTGGGATACAAGCATCCCTCTTCCGTCTCCGGATGCCGGGGGCACAGCCAGGATCTCTAAAGGGGAGCGCTGGGGTGTGTGTGCGTGTTTGCCCCAGTGCCTTGGTCTAGAGCAGGTCACCTGAGGGGATGGAGCTGCAGGAGAGGAAAGTGGTGACTTTGGACCGCTCAGCTTCCTGCCTCTGCTTTTTTTCTGGGAAGTTTCACTCCCTGCCTCTGCCGCTGCCCCTCTGCAGTGGGTGCTCACTGAAACAGGGTGAGGACAGCTGGAGAAGGCATGGAGAAATGATGGGAGGGTGGAAGGGGGTGATCCCTTCTGTGAGGGTTGGACCTGGCCATCCAGGCAGCACAGGTGTCTGTGTCCCTCTGGGCAGTGCCAGTGCTTGGGGGGCGGGTGCCGCTGGCGTGTGCTGAGCTCTCTCTGTCGTGAGCCCGCAGTGCTGGAGGTTTTACAGACCCGTCCTGCGATGTGGTGTGACACTGCGAGGTTCCCTCTGGCCGTGTGGCTGCAGCTCTGACACACTTTCTCTCTGTTCTCTGTCAGCTAAAACACACAAAGACAGTGGCAGCAAGACCCACGGGTGTGTCTCACGCCCTGCCAACCTGCTCTGGGCTATGGGGGTGAATGTCACATACGCAAAATATCTGTTTTGATAGGTATTTAGATATTTGTGTGTGCTGAGATGAAATCTTGCTGCTGAGGCTGCTTTAAGTGCAGTGTGATGGAGGAACTGGTGCCTGAGCAGAGCCCTGGCTGGGCTGGTGGCTGTGGGCACCCGGGAGGGTGACAACAGCAGGCGAGGGAGGCACAGGCCGGCAGCTGCAAGTGGTCCCAGGAGCAGCTGGGTGGGTGCCCGGGGCACTCTGGTGCCAAGAGAGACAGAAATGCTGAAAGCACTTAACCTTGCTCAAGGAAGATGAGGTTTGGCAGTGAGAGTGGGCAGGGCTGGGATCCAGCTGCCACCTCTGGAGCAGTGCTGGGCACTGGCAGCCTGCCCGGGCACTGCCTCAGCATCTGGAGAGCAGCACGAGGCCGCAGGACAGGGGGCAGTACCGGGGAGTGCTCCACCTGTCCCTGCAGAGCTTTGGCTGATGGTGGACGCAAGGCTTTGCTTTCCCTCCTCATCAGCCCTGCCCAAGGTGAGGCACGCGAAGAGCAGTGAGGAGCCCTAGGGCAGCCAGGTCCCGGCTGGTCTCTGCAGCAGCTCTGGGTGACTGTGGGCAGCCTCTGCCTGGGAAGGGAAAGCTCTGCCTTAAATCCATGTTGTCACAATACTAGGGCAGATGTAAAGGCTCTTGGTCACATTCCCTGTCGCTCGATGTTATCCCTGGGCGAGCACTGCAACTATGGCACAGCCATCAGACAGGTAACAGCTGCCCAGTGCTGTTAATGAATCCTTTAGTACATAATTTCTGAAAATGAAGAGGGATGCAGATGCTTGGGACTAAAGCAGGGAGAAAGTGACACTTCCGTAGCTTTTCTTTTTGCTATTTAGCCGAGCCCCCTGGAGCCCCTCTGGTCTGTATCCCTGCCCCTCCAACACTGGGGGATGAATGCAGGGCAAAATTCCTTCCTCCTGCACTGACAATCATGCTCTTAACAGCAGTATCGTTATGTTTATAATATATAATGTTTATAATTACATAATCATATAATCCTTAGGGAGCTTTCAGTCCGGAGAGGGAGAACTACAGCACGCAGCAATGCCCTGTTGGCTTTGAAGGAGCCAGGGACAGGGGCTTTGCTTTGAACTGATGGAAAGCTGGACTTTCCCTCTGCCCCATGGTTGCCGATAACCACAGTGTGAATCCAGAGGTGCCTGTGCTGATGGCAGGTCTGGTGGAATCAGGCCCTGCTGATTACAGTGATGTGTTTTTTCAGTTAGTGCCGCAAGCTGGTGACCCTTCCACAGATACGAATCTCCAATGAATCCAGCAGAAAGAGGGAGTTTAATTTATTGCATGTGTTAAACCTCACAGTGGGTTCGTCCTTAGTGTGGGCCGCGTGGTTCTGCTGAGCTGGGGAGGGAAGGGAGCCGTGCAGTGAACTGGCATCCACGGCTCAGCAGTGCAGGGCTGCTGCAGCCAGGACTGGGGCTCGTGATGCCAGCTGGCTGCTGGTTTGCATCCCAGAGCTACTCTTTCCCTGGAGCCCAGGGAAAAAATATATTAAAAGAAAGTAACTTCTAACTTTGCTCCTTGATCTGTGTCTTCATAGTTACTGGAGAATCAAGGAGAAAACCTTTTTGCCCCTGTACAGTGCTTATGGTCTGTGTGAACATTTAAACGCCTGAGTAATTCTAATTACTGAGATAAAATTCTTCAGTTTGAAGTTCAGGATGTGCTGAAGTGCTTTGGGGGATGGAAGCTGGTGTGTGCAGGGAACTTGGGATGAGCTGGTGTTTCACACTTGGGGAGCAGAGCAGAATCCCTGGAGACCACTGAAATGTCAGTCTGTTGACCAGACTGGTTTTGGGGTGTTTCTATTTGATCTGGATTTGAACCTCCTTGAGGAGAGTGAGAATGCGTCTGTGTGTTTAACCTTGCCAAGCCTGCTGAGTAGGAGTCTTCCATCTCAGAGAGAGGACTAATTACACATGATAGAGTCTCCAAGTAGGAAAAAAATGAAAGATTAATTGCTTCTTGCAGCAGAGAACGAAGCTGTAGCTGCAAAAGCTGATGCTGCAGACATGGGGCTGCGTTCATGCTGCGCTGGTCAGGGCAGGACTTTTATTCCACTTTAAGGTGCTGTCACATTGTCGTCTCTCCCCAGCATTCCCCATGAGAACTGGTGAGCTGCTCCAGAGGGGCTGGCTGCCCAAACTCCCACCTCCCCTGTCCAGCTCTGCTGTTTCTCAGCCCCAGCTCTGGCACTCCTGTCTCTCCTCTTGATGGAAGGCAATGCTGCCGTGACCACTCTGACCCACAGCGAGATCTTCAGGAGCTGAAGTCAGGCGTGTGTAATGCATTCCAGTTGGCAAACCTAATTATAGCCAGAGCTATTAGTAGAATGCATAATTATTTAAATTGTAGGCAAAATAATCATTAAAATGACCTCCTTTGCATGATCCTGTTAAAGGTCATGTAATCAGGATGCATTAATATATATCGGAGTTGCTCTTGGAAGGTAACCGGCCAGTGCTGTTACATTTCAATTCTGCGTGTCATTTGTCCCTGTTTGCTGCTTGAGGAGAGGATTTCAGTAGGAATTTTTTCATGAAAAGGGTTCCACGACAGGCCCATCAAGCCAGGACCTTCCTGATTGACCCCAAGCACCTTCTCATCCACGTGCTACCTCAGAGCACGACCCCAGACCCTCCTTGCATCTCGCATTCCTCTGGGGTTTGCTGCCTGGTGCTTTGGCAAATCTTCACAACCTTCCTACAACTTGCTGCTTGCTTTTGTCCTGCTAATTAACTTCTCCAGCTCTCCTGCTGTGCCATCTGCCCCTCAAGTGAGGGCACCTGCTGCCTGCTCCAGCAGCCAGTGACAGTTCCTGTGGGATGAAGATGTATCTGCCTTGCTCCCTCCCAGCACCTTCTGGTGCTTCCCTGGCCCTGTTGGAGCCTGGCTCTTTCTCCTGGCAGTCTGCACATGGCTTCAGCCCTGGCATTGAAAAGCTGTTCTCTCGTTGTCTCAGCATGTTTGTGTGTAGTTACTTCAGGTCGGACGCAGCTGCTGGTTAAAGGAAGGGTTAGAGCAGATTGTTGGGTTTGTGCCCTCCCCGTGGCTCCAGAGTCCCAGGGCTGGGTCTGAGGTGGGTTTGTTGTCTCACTGGGAGAGTGATGAGGTGGGTGATGCAGCCTGTGTTTCTCAGGGGGCATTGCTGGGGGGTCCTGCAGACAGGAGATGTTTCAGGAGTCTCTGTGCTGCTTCAGTACCCAAAGGCTGCAGGGAAAGTGCTGTGGGAGCCCTGTTCTCATGGAAGTGTGATAACATGACTCTCAAGGCATGCGAAAGATACCAAACATGTCTAAAAGGTGCTGAGATGCAAGTGCTGCTCTGGGTTAGAAGCCGAGTTTGGCTTTTCTTTGGTGCTTTTTTATTCAGTGTTGTCAGCAGAAAGAGTAGAACAACTGTCATCCATATCCCTCTGCAGTTGTCTGACGAGGGAATGAGATCTTTTGTTAATAAAAATGTATTTCCTTGCTGGCAGCTGCCAGGGGCAGGTTATGTTTGACATGGAAGCAGCCCCAGCCACGATGCCTGTGCCTGCAACCCTGTCTGTGCTGGCTCCGCTGACTCTTCCCCAGGAGCTGCCTCCATCCTGTTGCCAGTATCCTGCATCCTGTTTCTGCATGGCCGTGCCCTCAGACTCTGTGCTCTATGAGCTTGTCTGTGGCTGAAATGCTGTAAAATACAGAAAAATAGTTCTGGTGTCACTTACTGGCTCAGCAGTGTCAAACTGCTTTAAACTGTGGCAAGGTGAGGCAAGCTTCTGAGGAGGCATTATGGTGGTAGGAAAGATGCTCCAAAACAATTGAATCACAGACTGGTTTGGGTTGGAAGGGACCATCTAGTTCCAACCCCCTGCCATGGGCAAGGGCGCCTGATTGAGCCCCAAAGCTTTGCTGAGAAGCAGAAGCCAGGAGGGTTCTGCCACCTCTGCTGGGTTGGTGACGACAGGGCACCAGGTCAAAGCCAGGCTGCTCATGTTCTGACTCCCTGGTCCGGTCTCACATCCCTCCATGCAGAGGTTGATGTCTCTGAGGCAGGGCTGATTGGGAAGGGCAGAGTCTCACCATGCACTAACTTTCTGCTAATGGCATTTTTCAGTTCTGCTCCAAAGCAAGATGTTCCTGCCCTGTTCTTCAGGCCGGCTCTGTGCTGGTGGGGGAGGAGAAGTGCCTTTTCTTTTCTTGGCAAACTTCTTTTTAACCATTCTTGTTTTAAGTCTCAGCATCTGCATGCACAGTGTTCTCATCATCCCTGTCTCTGTGGTACAAAAATAGTCTCTTTGTACAGTGACTTCAGCCTTGCTTGAAAATGATATCCAGAATTGCCAGTTTCTGGCACTTTCTAAGGCACTGGTCAAGGTGACATGGGCCCCACAGATCCCAGCAGCCAGAGAACCAGCTCTGCCTCCCTGTTCTGGCTGCTCCATTACCCTCAACACCCTTTGGGCTCTGCCCTTCTGGATGTGGGTCTCCCCAGAACAGCCCCTTGGGGATGGGAGCCTGAAGTGTCCCCATGAGTGATTCACCCACTCTGAGCAGGGGCTGCCTTCCCACAGGGCTGGGGACCTGGGTTTGGGGAGCTCAGTGTGCTTCAACACATACTTTGCTTTTCGAGCTCTGACTTTAACTCTGGGTTCCAGTGGGAATTTAACATCCTTCACATGAAGTGGGAATTGTCTCCTTTTGCATAAAGCTCATGTTTTTTATGAATGACTAAAGCTTTCGTTTGCCTAAACAGGAATATCTGTTTCTAGAAGGGAACACAGAAACTGGAGCGCTTGGGGGCGATTTCTCCCCATGTCACATTCTGGCACGTGGCTTCTGCTCGAGCTGCCTCCGTGTTCCCCCTCATCTTTGTCCCACTGCCACTGAAGGAGGGTCGGTGGTGGTGGCTGAGGCGGCAGGGGGTGCAGGTGCTGTGCCCAGGGGCCTCTGCAGGGTGCAGAACTGATCAGGCAGAGACCACTGTTCTCCTGGGACTGTGGCAAGGGAATCGGGATCCTGCATGGCTTGCACTGGAAGGAACCTTGTAGTCAATCTCATAAGGTGAAGCCCAAGCTGCCCGCCCCAAGCATTCATGGGGGGAGCTCCATCCCCCACCTCCTGTTCTAGCCTAAAATCCAGGTTTAAGTTTTCTCTGCTCTCTTACATCTCTGAGGAATCAAAGAAGCTTTCAAACCTACAGTGTCACTCAAAAAACTGGCTCTTTGAGTTGTCCAGAAGGCAGGTTGATCATGCCCCTTTGGCCCTTTGGTTTTCCTGTGCCACAGCTGGCACAGGAGCTGCCAGCTGGAGCCACATGGGGCTCTGTCTCTAGAAGTGGTTTGCTTGGGGTAAAAGGTGAGACCTTTCCAGTTTCAGTACAGTCCATTTGCTGATCCCTGGCACTTCACAGGTTGAGTTAAAGGAAGCTCTGATGGTTTTCCCTCTCGCCGGTGTCATGGGAGTTATCTGTGATGCTCAGCAACAAAACAGAATGTTGGTGATTAATGCAACTGGAAACTCCAATGCAACAGTGCTGGGAAATTAATTTCAGAGGGAGGGAGTGTATTGGCAGCGATGTTATAGCTCGCTTGTGATTCCACTCTTTATTTATTTACTCTGCTCACAGTGCCCTGAAAAGGTGTCTTTGCTAATACCCGGGCAGCTTTCCAGGCCATTAAAAAGCTGCTCAGCTCAAATGACAGAGCGGGAGCTGTGCCTTATTCCTAACCCTTAAACAATTAACCTGAGATGAAATCAAGCTGCTCCATGCCAGAATCTTCCCCTGGCCTGTGTGTGCTGCCCCCAGAGGTGTGCAGCCCCAGAGCCCTCCTTTGCACAGCCTCGCTGCTCCAGGCTCTCCTGGCCTTCTAGAATTGTCCTCTCTTGCATAGAAGACACCAAGTAATATCAAATCCTTTCTCTGCCTCAGTGCTTGGTTCTATTTCCCTTTTAATAAGGTGTTTCTTCTGGAAGTTGTTTCACTGCCACAGGGTGCCCAGAGAAGCTGTGGCTGCCCCATCCCTGGAAGCGTCCAAGGCCAGGCTGGACGGGGCTTGGAGCAACCTGGGCTGGTGGAAGGTGTCCCTGCCCATTGCAGGGGTGGGACTGAGTGCTCTTCAATGTCCTTCCAGGATTCTATCATTTGAGTTTGTTTGGCTTTAACTCCTGCTGGCCCTTCCTGGAGCTCAGGAGCCCTGTTTTCCTGGTGCCTGCACAAGGAATAAAGGGGTAAACTGGGCTCTGCTGGGTCTGCAGAAAAATCTGCCCTTGCTTTTAAGAAAGCTCAAAATATTAAGTATCCCCTAAGCAGCTTGAATCCCTGGGATCATGCTGGGGAGGGCTGGCACTGGAGGACATAGATGTTTCCTGGGCAGGCTTAATACAGATGGAATCATGGGTGGTTTGTCCTGCTCTGCATGGAAGTTGGGCAGTGTCCAGTCCTTCTGTTGGTTTGTACCTACCAATTTCACCTGGTGTTTTCCATGCTAAAATTGAGTTATTGAAAAAGAATAAATCCCCAGGGAAGCCAATGCATTCTTTTTCATTGTTATGGCAACACATATAACAAGGAATAAAGCTGGATCCTGGTGATTGCTGGAAAAGGTCCCCCCGAGTCAGTGGCTATTGACTGAAGTCCATTAGCAGCACCTCCGGAGCCAGCTGGCACATGGAATGAGGAGAACAGGGGTGCCTTGCGAATATTTGATATAAGTTTATAATCTTAATCCTTTATTTTCCTCCCAGGATCCCCGGAGCAAACACAAATTCAAAATCCACACGTACTCCAGCCCCACCTTCTGTGACCACTGCGGGTCGTTGCTGTACGGGCTCATTCACCAGGGGATGAAATGTGACAGTAAGTGATGGAATGGGTGGCTCTGGCTGCACGCCACGGGGGGCTGTGGCACCCTAAAACCCTGGGCAGGGGCTCCCAACCTGCCTGAGGCAGCCAAGAGCCTGTTCTCTGGCCCCAGTGCAGAGCACACTACAGGGCTGCTGGGGGCACGAGGGACACGAGTGGGCACCTTCTCACCTGGTGTGGGGCATCCCTGTGATGGCTGCAGGGAGAGGGGAGGGAAAGGTGTTGGGCTGGAGAGTGAACCTGCCTGCATCCCCCTGGAGCAGCATCTCCCCACTACATCCCCTCCAGAAACACCCCCACAGCAGCATCCCCCCAAGCCCGCAGCATCCCTTGAATCCCCCCATATTCCCTGCAGCATCCTTGCAGTATTCCCCTTCCACATCCCCTCAGCTCTCGCTGGCTCCGAGTGACACCCTGTGGCCGTGCGTTGCTGCAGTCGCTGCCAGGGGAGGACTTTCTGCGCAAAGAGGAGAAAACAGGGAAATGGAAGCAGAGGGAGAGGATGGGCTCAGTAAATTTCCAAGTTAATCCTGTATGTTCCTATTTAAAGGGGCTGGGACACGCAGTGTGTGCCGGCACTGGCAGCAGGAGCCGCGAGCTCAGCTGCTTCCTGCTGAGGAAGAGAGGCTTGGCTGTCTTGGGAACAGCGTATTCCTTGGGAATCTTACCAAGGAGAAATGGACTGCTTTGAAATATAAGTATTTACATATGTATATTACATATGTCAATGTTTATACCTGTGTGTATATATACAGATACGCAGGTAATTTTTAATGCTCCTCCTTGGCTCCTGGCGAATCCAGCATTGCACACTGGGTGTCGTGGAAGAAAAGTTTAACGAATCAACTCAAGTGATTAGAGAAAGGGCTCAGGGCCCTGGGGTCTCTTAGCCAGGAGCCAGAGCTGCTGGTGGTGGGTCCCTGTGACTGGGCAGGGCTCTGTGGAGCCTCTGGCTGCGTTTGAAGGTCCATTTGCTGTACGTTTATCCCGGAATCCCTCACAAGGCCCCAGTTCCAAGGCAGACGGGTGCCCCCCACCCCCTCTGAGCACCCTGTGAGCTGCGGCAGTGGCGACGGGGTGCTGTGTCCCCTCTCTCCCACAGCCTGCATGATGAACGTGCACAAGCGCTGCGTGATGAACGTGCCCAGCCTGTGCGGGACGGACCACACGGAGCGCCGGGGGCGGATATACATCCGGGCTGACATCGAGAAGGACGTGCTCACCGTCGTAGGTACGTGTGTGACGGTGCCACCCACAGGGTGACAGCCCTCAAGGGTCCAGGGAATGTGGTGCCTGGCGTCGGTGCCCGGGAGCAGGTGCCTGGCAAGGCAGGACAAGGGTTTGAGCCTCTTCAGGTACCCTCCTGCCCTCTGGCAAAGCCTTACCGGGGCTCCAGGGGTTCTGTGTGTCAATGGCACTTCCAGTTACAGACTTTTCAAACTGCTTTTTGAGTGATGTAAAACTTCAGCGTCCACAGGACTCTGGGAAGGGAGAGCAGAGAGTTCCTCCCTTCAGCTCTCCAGTGGAAGCGCGTTGTTTATGTTCTGCTGTCCGTGTAATGGTGAACACCACTTTTCTGCTGTCGATGGTACCTGGCCACGTACAGGCCTTGGTGGGAATCTCTCACAGTCCTTTTGTCTGACTAGAGCTTTGCAACCTTCTTCCATGGATGTGGAACCTCCGTGGCCTCCTGCTCTCTCCAAGGCATGTCCTCCCTCCCCCTTGGTGCCCAGGGCTGAGGCTGCTGGGCTCAAACTGTCCCTGCAGGTGGTCACACTGTGGGGCACAGAGGGACATCTGTGCTGCCATGGGGGGGATAACAGGATAACCCTCGGTCTGCATGTGTCCTTGCTATTTCCCAGCCCCAGTGGAGCACGGATCAGGGCAGGCTGCTGTGGCTGTGGTGGCATGGATTGGGAATTTCATGGATCCGTGGGCATCATGAATCCAATCACTCAACAATGGGCAGGAGCCATCCCACAGTATCCACCTGCAGGGATGTGCCCAGCAGTGGGAGACGGGGTCAGAGGAGGCTGCAGGGAGCCAGGCGGTGCCAGGCTTAGCAGAAGCTCCTTCCCTGCATGGAGTGTCCTCGGGACCCAGCGGCCATCCATGGGGAAACACCTTAGTACCAGTTTTCTCCATCCTGGAACTCCTTTGTTCCTGGTTTGTGGCAGGAAACAGGATTATCCCATCTCTAAGGACTTTGGCCACCCAGATTTTGAGTTCCCAGAAGATACTGCTTCCCCCAAGACCTGTGGACATCCCACAAAACATTAAGCCATGTTCTTGTGAAGCCTCTTGTCCCCGGCACAAGGAGATTAAACCACAGATGTGACTTTTGGGTGCTGGTGACTGGTGTCTCTTGGAAGGGGGGCTGGAGACAGGGATTGCTCTCTGTGAGCACGACAATGTCAATCCCTCCAGGGTTTGTCTGGCGGAGGCTGAGCTGGTGCTGTGCTGGGGAAGGAGGTTCCTGCCTGTGTGGGGTGACCAGGCAGCTCCAGGCGTTTCGGTCTCCAGGGGCAGCTGAGCTGTCACGGTTATTCCTGGATGAGTTAAAGCTATGGGGTGTGAAGTGCCCCCCGCAGTGCCCCTGAGTGGGCATTGGGCTGAGACACCCGTGGCAACACCAGATCCTTTTCCACCGTCCCTCCGGCTCCAGGTGGCTCCCTACAGTCAAGTCTGGTTTCCCACATCCTGTTGCAGCAGGAGATGCTGCGACACCCTCAAGGGTTTGTTTCTGTGGGATGGCGTTGTCTCTGTGCATCCTGTGGTGCTCCTCATCACTCTGACAGGCACGTGTTCCCCAGGGAGAGCGGGGGCTGCCCTGGGTGGCTCCTTGCTCCGCTGAGCACATCCCAAGAGGGATGGCTGCCACAACCCAGCGGAGTGGCTCCAGCCCCCCGCACCACCCCTGCTCTGCTCCGGGGAGGGGTGACCACAGCCAGCCCCCCTGGTGATGAGAGGCCGAGGGGAGCACTGGTCTGTGATGGGCACGGCAGCTCCTGTGCGTTGGGAGGTGGCCCAGGGTGGGCAGGTGGTGGCACAGGTCACCTCAGCCACCTGTAAGGAGGTACTCAGGTGTGATCCAGGAACATGGAGGAGAGCCAGGATCCTTCTGGCCTACAGAGCTGTCAGGAGTATTTTTGAGAAAAATACCAAGTTGCTCAAAATGTTAACGAAAAATTGAAAAAAGCTGTAGAGATTTTTTAATTTATTTTTTGTTTGATTTGCCCTTAGAGGAGAACATCAGTGAACCAGGCAGAACTATGTTTCTCAGAACTCCTGCTTCTAAGGCACCTTCCTTGAAGGTTGGACTTGGTGATCTTGGAGGTCTTTTTCAACCTTAATTATTGTGCGATTCCCTCTGGGGGGTAGATTGGACTGGTATCCAGTCTCCATCAGGTGCCAGTGGGGTACAGAGCTCACCCCCCCGCTGGCACCATGGGCTCCCTGGCACTGTGTTCCCACCACTCTGGAGGCAGGGGAGGAGCT
The DNA here is from genome assembly GCA_013396755.1 of Sclerurus mexicanus. NCBI lineage: Eukaryota > Metazoa > Chordata > Aves > Passeriformes > Furnariidae > Sclerurus > Sclerurus mexicanus. The sequence continues at coordinate 210,368 of VWZF01007161.1, read as the reverse complement.
CTCATGGCCCCATTCTGTGCAGCTGGATTTTCATTTTTTCCACTGGGTTTGAAAGGCTGGTTTATTTCTGGCCCTTTATGGAGGTGTTGGTGAAAACATGTCAGCTGTTGGCTTTTCCAGAAAGGCAGGGAAGCATGCTGAGCTCTCCAGCTCTGCTGTGGAGCTGATGGAGGAGTGGGAGTTCTTTGGGAGAGGAGTGGCTGGATCCTGGGGAGCCCAGCTGGCCCCCCAAAGCACAGGTGACCATGCAGCTCTTGGGAGGCAGAGGCGCCTCTTTTTGTGCTGGACACTGGTGAGGCCATATGTCAAATCCTGGGGTCTCTCACAACAAGAAGGACATTGAGGGTCTGGACTGTGTTCAGAGATGAGAAACAGAGGTGGGGAAGGGTCTGGAGCACCAGGAGCAGCTGGGAGGGCTCAGTCTGGAGAAAAGGAGGCTCAGGGGGGACCTTCTCACTCTCTGCAACTCCCTGACAGGAGGGGGCAGCCAGGGTGGGTCGGGCTCTGCTCCCAGGGAACAGGGACAGGAGGAGAGGGAATGGCCTCAAGCTGTGCCAGGTGAGGTTTAGGGTGGATATTGGAAAAATTCCATCATGGAAAGGGCTGTTAAGCCCTGGCACAGTTGCCCAGGGCAGTGGTGAGTGCCCATCCTTGAAGGGGTTTAACAGATATGTGGATGTGGCTCCTGGGGACATGGGTTTAGTGGCAGACTCGGCGGTGCTGGGGGAACAGTTGGACTCCATTCTCTTGGAGGGATTTTCCAACCCAAACAATTCCTGCAGGACCTTCCTTGGTCGTCCCGGGTTGGCACAGCGAGGCACAATTGGAGAGTTGCCCCACTGGGGCCCCAGCCTGGGAAAGCAGTGAGTGGAGGCAGCAACTGAGACTGCTCTGAACAGATTTCTGGTGGAAAATGCCCTTTATATGTTTTCTGCAGGAATTTCAGTTTGGGCTGTGCAGGGAGTGGATTTTTGTCAAGATCAGGAGTGCCATTGCAGTGAGGGGTGGCAGAGCCCCCCGAGCCTGGCAGTGCTGGCCGGGAGGCTGAACCCACCTTTGGTCCTGCTGTGCAGGAAAAAACAGGTGCTGGTTGTGGGGTAAGACCTCACCAGAGTGGAGACCCTTGCCCATGAATTTCAGAAGCTTTCCCGTGGCAAAGAGGATCCAGCTCGTCAGTCTGGAAGATGCCCAGGTGGGGCTGGCAGGGCAGGTGCCTGCAGGTGGCAGCACGGGCACAGCCAACGCCGACGGACTCCGTGCTTTGATTTCTTCGTCGTTTGACAAATTTAACAGGAATTTGCCGTATGTTGTTCAGCTCTGTGGGTTTGTTTGCTCTTACTCGGATTTTTTTCCCTTCCTTTGTAAAGCTAATCTTTTCATCCCAATGGAAAACACAGATTTTTATAGAATTATTGAATCTTGAAATGGTTTGGGTTGAAAGGGACCTTAAAGCTCATGTCATTCCATGACCCTGCCACAGACAGGGACACCTTGCACTTGCCCAGGTTGCTCCAAGCCCCGTCCAACCTGGCCTGGGACACCTCCAGGGATCCAGGGGCAGCCACAGCTTCTCTGGGCACCCTGTGCCAGGGCCTGCCCACCCTCCCAGGGGAGGAATTTCTTCCCTATGTTTAGAATGTGGTCTCTGTCTCTGAACCCCCTGGTGCAGGAGGTAGATGTGGGCTGGGGCAGGGCACTGCCTGGCTGGCGTGGGACAAGAGCAAATGCATGCTAACAGTCCATATTCTGCTCTAGGCTTTGATCAAGTGTCTCATTAGTGGGAAAAGACTGTGGAATATGGTGGGAAATCATAGGAAATTAGAATGTCATCAAGGCGTTGTGCATTTTTGCTTCCGTAATAGAAAAGCTTCTGAACGCAGATTATTCTGAGCCTGTCGTCTTCACAGACGTGAATCTTTGAGTCTGGAAAATGGAGGGGTGGGAGAATGCGAGGGCTGGGCTTGGAGTCCATTAAAGCTATTGCTGCTCCAAGATGGGAGTTGCTTTGAGGACTCTGTGCGTGGCTCCTGTCCAGCAGCCAGGAGCTGGCTCTTCCCACCACATTCAGGTGGAGGGTGCCTCCCATTGTGTGTCAGGGCATCCCATCGTGTGTTCATCTCTCAGGAAAGTGATGGTGTAAAAAGGAGAAGATCTAAAAGGTAGAAAGTCTAAAAGGAATTAAGAGGCAGAAAGGCCTTGATGGGTTTATGCTGTGAGGTCGGGGGCATTTTTGGGCAGTGGAGAGTCATCAGCATGTTTAGGGGCCTTGGACCATGTGTGTATGAAGGAGAGTGTGCCCTGTCCTCGTGCAAGGGCTGCTGAGCCCAGAGACCGTGTTGGGTTCCCTCTTCTCTCTTGTGAGCCTTGGCAAGGTGCCGGTGCCCTCGTTAGCGCCCGGGGCCCAGCACCCCTGATGCTCCTGCAGTGTGGCAGAGGCTGCCGGCACCGGAGCTTTGCTATTTACTGAGCTGATGAAGGAAAATGTTGACCAAAACTGAAACCAATTATGCCATGATTAGATAAACGACCTGGAAGTGTGTTAATTAATAATCACGGGCTCAGGCAGATGCAGTCGTAATGACTCCTGTGCCTTTTCCATTGTATGAGCATGTGCAAATATATTCTTATCAGAATATTAATTAAATGTTTTAACTCCCAAGGGGGTTAAATTCGAGTTCTGGGCGCTGGCTGGGGTGGGGCTGCTCCTGACTGGAGATGTTGTGTGCTCCTGGAAGGATAAAGATGAGCGCTGTAAGTCAGCCCAAGAGCCTTCCCCTCCAAAATCCTGTCCAAGAGGTGTGGAATTAGGAGTGCTGCTGGCATGTCTGTGGAAGGGTGATGGGCTGGGATGAGGTGACAGAACTCTGACCTCTCCTTGCAGTGAGCCAGGCTTTGGAAGGGTTTTTCATAGAACCACAGAATCTTGGAATGATTTGGTTTAAAGAACATCCAGTTCCAACCCCCTGCTGTGGGCAGGGACACCTTCCACTAGAGCAAGTTGCTTCAAGCCCCATTCAACGTGGCCTTGAACACTTCCAGAGATGGGGCAGCCACAGCTTCTCTGCACCAGTGTCTTTTCCTTTGGAGGACAGTGAGAAGCAGAACTTCTTGCACTGAACACGTTCCATGGCCCTGCATGCTGAGAGAGGAGGGGAAAGGATGTGACAGCCCATGGGAGCTGTCTGGAGAGTGGGGTAGGAATTGGTTTATTGTAGGCTTTTTTAATTTAACATAGGAGCGAACCCCACACGCCGTGTTTAGCAAAGAACTTTCTGGTCCTTGTTTATCCAGCATGTTACTCTTGGCTTCCCTTGGAAACCTGGGAGCAGAAGGATGGGCCTTGCCCTGCTCTCACATCCACAGCGAGCTTCTGGATGTGACCTCCATGGTCACTGAACTGCCTGGAGAGGTCGTGCTCCCTCCTGCTTCTCCCCACATGTGCCAGTGGAGATGAGGGTGTCCCAAGCCTGTTCCCCCCGTTACGGCTGCCTGAGTAATGAAAAGATCTTGTCTGAATCATTGGTTGGGAAGCTGTTGCAAATCTTGCAGAATAAATTGTTCAGGTATCATTCACCAACTCTGCCCGCCCTGGCCCTGCGAGGTGGAGCAGGTGACATCTCCTTCCTGTGGCCGTGGAGCGGTGTCCCCATTGCTGTGGGAACTGTGTGGAGGAGGTGGGCACTGCCAGCACTGCCCCCACGTGCCCCCCAGTCCAGAGGTGCCCAAGACTTATTGATGCCTCATCCTGCCCATGGCCTGAGTCCACAGTGGCAGCTCCTTGGCCAGACTTGGTACTCACAGTGATTTAAGACCTGCTTTGAATGGGATCGTAATATTCTTACTCATCACGGTTAATAATGATGGTCCTACTTCTTAACGATGCACAAAACTGTCAGGGTATGACAGATATAAAACTATTTTACATCAAATTTAACTGTCAAATAAATGCCATAAACACTGGAGAGGAAGGAGCACATCTCCCCTGGGAGGTACTGCTGCTGTGTTGCTTCAGGTTTTTATTTTCCCTTAATTGTTGATTTCTGCTTGAAAAGTCAGAAAGTTTCTTAAGGTCAAGCAGAAGCATTTTGTTTTTTTAAATGAATAGATAAAATTATTCCCATTAATGAAATTTTGAGGTCTGCACGCTGAGATAATAACATGAGGTAATCAAATCTCATGCTTCAGGGCATAAACTGATTAACTGCGAGGGTCAGGAATTACTTCTCCTGTTCCTTAAAGAAGCGAAGGACGGCCTGATAAACGATGGAGTGTTGTTCATTAGTCTCCAGAGGATGTTATGTTGGCTGTTGGGATGGTGGAACACGAAGCGGGGTCGGAGCTGATTCTGTGTGACATCATTTTGCACCTCCTGTCAGTGAGGGGACACCAGCCGGTGTGAGACCCCAGAGCCGGCGGCTTCTTTCAGCCCTTGGGCTGGTTCTGCTGTTCACACAGGAGGTCTGAAGGGTGCTCAGTCGTTTCTGCTGAGCCCAGGGCAGGTGAGGGATGATGGTCTGTGCCCTCTCTCCTGCCCTGGGTGCTGGGGTTGGGGTGGGCACGTGGTGCCACGACATCCCAATGTAAGTGTCCCTGTGAGTGGGAGTGGATTGTCCCCCTCCTCCCTGAGCCTCCCACAGCTCCCAGGGCTGCAGGTGGGGCAGGGGCATTGAAAAAAAACCCAAACATTTTCATGATAATTTTAAAGCCAGGAAGGTAATAAAGGGCAGTAAGAGCTTGGGGGAGGGTGTGGAGAGGCCCTGGCTCAGCAGGGCACTGGGAGCATTGTTCCTTGTGCCTTGGCAGTGTGGGGGGTGGTTTTACACTGACAGAGAACAGGGTTAGAGTAGAAATTAAGAAGGAATTTCTCCCTGTGAGAGTGGGGAGGCCCTGGCACAGGGTGCCCAGAGAAGCTGTGGCTGCCCCATCCCTGGAAGTGTCCAAGGCCAGGTTGGACGGGGCTTGGAGCGACCTGGGCTGGTGGGAGGTGTCCCTGCCCATGGCAGGGGGTGGCACTGGATGGGCTTTAAGATCCCTCCCAACCCAACCCATTGTGGGATTCGGTTATTCTGTGACAGCATCCCCAGCGAGGTCACTGTGCACTACCGGCAGGGATGAAGTCATTCCTTCCCCCTCTGCCAGAGGGGAGGAGGTGGCTCTGGCTCCTGTGGCTGCCTCATCCCAAGGGTCTGAGCAGCATGCAGAGCCGCAGGATGGATGGGGCTGCCTGGCTCCTGCAGCGGGCAGGCGGTGGTTCCCAGCAGGCTCACGCCTCTCCCTGTCTCACGAGCTGTTGTCAGGGCTGTCACGTTTGATAAATGAGCTCGTTTATAAATGCAGATTTGCATTTTGGCTACAAGTTTGATTCCGTGGAGCTGGAAATTGGGCAATGCTTCAGCAGGACAGCATTAGGTGGCAGATCTTGGGGCATTAATTTGCTTTTCAAAACTCTCTGGTTCCCAACCTCGTCAGAAATGTTTTACTGATAAGTTGGGCACTGGGCAATTGATTTTACTCTTCTGACTCTAAAGTATCTTCTGATGTCCTTTGGTGCCACACACACAGCCAGAGTCCTCTTCTCTTCCTCCTTGGGGTTATGGGGTGAAGCTGTGCCCTCACAGCAGAGCTGCTGATGGGATCTGGTGGGATTTCAGGCAGCACTGAGTTCCCTGTTCCCGACATGGCACAACTTCCCTGCCTGATCCCTGGGCTGGGCACTGGACCTGGGGAGCAGGAGCTTTGCTCTGGGCTTCCTTGAAACAGCTTTTCCCCAGGTTACAGCTTGGCTCCATCAGGGCCATCAGGCTTTCCATCTCTGATATCTCCACTCAGGCTGGAGAGAAGACAAGACCCTTCTCCTGGCAGACAGGCCCTTTTTGATTTAATCTAGGCAAAGAGCCTCAGCTCAGCCTGGTTGGATTTAATTTGTCCCAGCTGCAATCCAATTACAAGCAACCAAGTCACCTCAGGTTTGCTCTTCCCTCTTTGCTCCTGCTTCCCAGAGGAGATGCTTCAGTTCCCAGAGCCGGGGGATGCTGCCAAGCGGGCGAGTTTTGATGCTCTGTGGGCATCCCCCTGGTCCCTCAGTGCCAAGGCAGCTGAGCCCGAGGGGGCCCAATGGGGAGGCTGGTGCTGGATCTGGCTGCTGTGCTGGTGCCTTTGGGTACCTACTCTCACCTGTCCACATGGTTATCCTGCTCTTTCCACTCTCTGAGGAAAGTGCTATTCCCATGCCCCCACCAAATCAATGCAATTCTGCTTCCCAAGGGGCATGAGGAAACAAATCAGCTTTAAACTGCTTAAAACTGAGAGCAAACAACAACTCATCCTATCAGAAAGTAAAAATAATCTCCTGAGTCGACCCTTCAGCCTCCCCCATCCACGAGAGCTGTGTTTGCTTTGCGTTAATTATGTCGTTCCTCATGTAATGCCCGTGTCTGCACAGATCCAGTTTAATTCTGGTTTTAATCACTATTTTCACACTTACTCTTGGCACACAGGGAAGTTGTCAGTTGTCGAGTATTTTTATAGCTGGAATACTGAATTTAATCCTTTTTCTCTTCCCCAGTAAGAGATGCTAAAAACCTAGTTCCTATGGACCCTAATGGCTTGTCAGATCCCTACGTGAAGCTTAAACTAATCCCTGACCCCAAAAACGAAAGCAAACAGAAGACCAAAACTATCAAGTGCTCCCTGAATCCTGAGTGGAACGAAACATTTAAATTGTAAGTACAAGGAAAATGTTTAAATTTGTAAACTGAATTTTCTCACCCCCAAAATTTAATGTGATTGTATTTGCTCTGATTTGATTATTCAGAGGCATTGAGCTGGTTTGACTGAGAAATGATTCTTTTTATTCAATAAGTGACTCAGAAACACTTAAACCTCTGCCCTGACCCTGATCAAAGCTGAGTGTGTCAGGGCAGGAACTCTGCGCTCTTCATGTGAATCAAATGCGGTTGGGAAATTAAATACTGGAGACCTCAACAAGCATCAAGGACCATCCCTTCACTTTGCATCCCTATTCCTGCGGAGCGTGGAGGGTCATGGTGGTGTGACACCTTCCAGGATAAAACCGCCCCTTTTCTTTTCCTCTCTTCCAGCCAACTGAAAGAGGCGGACAAAGACAGGCGGTTGTCTGTGGAGATCTGGGACTGGGATCTGACCAGCAGGAATGATTTCATGGGCTCCTTGTCCTTTGGGATCTCTGAGCTGCAGAAGTCAGGAGTGGATGGATGGTAAGACGTAATTGTTTCATTAATACCATGGGTAGAAAGCAGCCCAGATTGTTTGTAGGGGTGAGAAATGTGGCAGCCCCTCGTCCCAGCTTCCTTCCAGCTCCTTGCTGCTTCACCTCTCGGCTGGAGACGGTCACTCGTGTTGTGGTGGGGTGTCCATGGGGCGCCCAGAGGATTCAGGACGTTTGGCTGCCCAGCATAGACTGGCTTAGCATCACGTTCTGTGTGTCCTGCTCCTTGCAGGGCTGCTCAGGAAGCTTGTGGGGCTTTTCCCTCCCCCAGACTCCCCCCACAGACCCAGGGTTGCTCTGCCTGAAGGGGTGGTGCTCCCGGGAGCTCTCACTGCGTGGGCTTTGGGAGGAGCCGGCATCGCCTGCCATCATCTGCCAAGGAAGTATTTTCCAGCATTTTCTGCTTGAATTCCCTCTGTTTCTGTACTAGGGAGGCACTGTGGCTGCCTCAGGCATGTGGGAGAGCGGGGCTGTGAGGGGGTGGTGGTGGGACACCTTGGAGCTGTGATTCGTGGCTGGAGCACGTGGGCTGCAGTGCTGGTGCAGAGGGCACAGCTCAGTACGAGGAGGAACTACCAAAGTGTGTAATTACCAACACTCGTTACCACACGAGTAATGAACACAGCGGGTCTGTAACATCCCTGAGTGGGTCTCTCTGTTTTCATTTTATCTCCCCCAGCAGGACACACAGTTCCTTATTTCCCTGTTTTTTCCCTGGGCACTGGTGTTACCTGTCCATGGCGAGTGTAATAATTGAAAAGAGATATTAGATGTCTTTTAGAAACCAAACCCTGCATGTTATTAATCTGTGTTCACAAGCTGAATGAATACCCCAGACTGTATTTTCCCACAATAGAAACTGGATGTGTCTCCTTTGAGCAGAGAATGGAGAGGAGGAGGAGGAGGAATTAGGTGGTCTGGGTACCCAGAGAGTGCTGGAAAGTGCTGGAGCAGGCACCAGCTGCCCCCCACCCTACACATCCAGGGCAGAGCTCAGGTGCTCCTGTCACTGTCCAGCCCCTTCCTGCCCCAGGCAGGGTGGGCAGCACCCGATACAGCACAATGACACCTGGCAGATTTCAGCCTCCTTGTCACCAACCAGACCCTGATGGGGACACAGCTCCTCTTCTGCAAAACAGCAGGAAGCTGTCACTTCCCCCAAATTCCCAGTCACCTGTAAGGATGCATGCATGTCATGTGCTGCTGGCTTCTGTTGCAGCCCAAAGCCTAAGCATTTTCCAGACTCTTAGAAATCATGTAAGTGGAGATCTAAGTAATTTTCTTTGTCACAGTGCTGGTTGAAGTAAACTGGAGAAGGAGCAGGAGCTCTGATCTATATTTCATATCTAAACAACTGCAGTTAATGGAGAAAAACTCAAAGGCAGAGCCTGTCCCTGTGTTATGCAGACAGGGCTTTGTTTCTTGGAGCAGTGTCTGGGATAACACCCAGCTGAGAGCCCTCCTGGCTGCAGAGCCTCTGCTGCTGGAGCTGGACTTCACCCCTAGCAGGGTGAAACACTTTGGGTCTGCGTGGCATTTTCATTATTTCTGATAATTGCTGCTTAAGCTTTTTTCCTTCCTTTTCTTCTGTCTTCTCAGGGTTGGCAGCGCCAGCCTGGCACTGGCAAATTCCAGGTGCTGTCCTTGTGGGGCAGCTGATGGAGAGGGGGTTTGCCCATGTCTGTGCCTGTGACCATCAGGAGAAAGACATGTTTCTCTCTGGGTTTTGGGGTCAGGAGGTGACATCAGTGCTCTGTGTGCCCACCACAGCAGGCAGTGGATGTGCTCCCTCAGCTGTGGGGGTCCCCAGCACAGCGAGGGACCCAGGAACATCCCTCCACATGGGTGAGGGTCTGGGAATTGCTGAGGGGAATGGTTTGGGGGCTCTTCTGACATTGGGCAAGGGTCACCTGGATGCCATGCTCGGAGCAGAGATGAGGTCCTGCCTACCTGCAACCCCACCTGACATTCTCACTCTGTCCCTCCAGGTTTAAGCTGCTGAGCCAGGAGGAGGGGGAGTATTTCAACGTCCCGGTGCCTCCTGAGGGAGAAGAAGGAAATGAGGAACTGAGGCAGAAATTTGAGGTGAGTTGATTTTTCTCAGTCTCGGGGATTTTCCTTGCTGCTTTCCTGCCATGCCCTTGGCAAGGGCTTTCCCTGGCAGTACAGGAAACGTGGAGCAGGGTCCAACTCCCCAGGGAGGCTCCAAGCAGAAATGTCTATTTACGAGTTAATAGGCCATGGAAGATCTTGCTGAATGATTGATCCAGACACTGCTGAATTAATAGGTCTTTGCCATTTTTCAGTGTAGCTGAAGTCCCCCCAGAACCTTGGGAATGAATTTGGTACATCTGGAGACTTAGATGCAATGAGCCATACATAAAAGAATTGTTCTTATGGTTGTCAGTGTGAACTCCATAACTGTAGCAGAGACTGGAGTTCTCCTTTCTTTTTTAATCTTACTTATATACAACTTTTCTGAATATCCAGGAAAAGACAGTACTCATACAACAGGTAGCTACAACCAGTGGTTGTTGGCTCTATAAAGAACTAGCAACCATCCTTTGTTGCATTTTATGAAGTTCCAGTGGTGTTAAAATGGTGTGTTGGAAGTCAGATGGTGAGTTGTCTACAGGTCAGAAAGCACATTGTCCAGAGGTGCCAGAGTACACCTGTGCCCTCACCTTGCTGTGTCTTTTCCGATTGCCTCCTCCCTTGGGAGGAAGTCGGTGTTACAGGCAGGAGATCCCCCTTCCAGCTGGGCCGTGGCTTGTGCTGGTGTTGGGAGTGAGGAGTGGAGCGTGCTGAAGCCTGGCTGGGAGGATGCGGTGCCAGCCTGGGTGACACGGACCTGCCTGGAAGCTTGTGGAGCTGCTGCCAGAGCGATGTCCCTTTTCACAGCCCGATCGAGGTGTCGCTGTGTGATGGAGAGCCGTGTCACAGCCGTGTCACAGCCAGCATGTCCTAAGCTGGACAAGGAAATCTGAGACAGGGCCAGCACGGAGCCCCGTGCTGCGTCCCGGCACCACATCCCTCCCAGCTCCGCTGGCTCTGTATCAGCCGCTCGCTGGGACAGCTGGAGAGATGGGGACATCAGCTGCTCTTGCATAAATTCAGATCTAGTAAATTAACTGTGACAAATGGAGCTGGATAAGGAAGGTCAAGTGCTTTTTTTCAAAAAAAAAAATTAGTGAGCAGTACTTGGCATGCTCCAGTTGTAAACCTCGAAGTGGTCTTGAGATTGTGGAAGTGTTAGGAGTGCATTAAAAACAGGTTACAGGACTTCTGTGTCCTCTCAGGCACCTTAGAGACGCTGGACAGCAGAAGCAAGATCCTCCCCTTGGGGGTGCTGGTCATTACATCGCCCCAGCTTATTTGGGGCTCTTTCCTGGGAAGACTGTCCCCCTGCTGGCCAAGCCACACGCCGAGCCTGCTCTGTCAGGAGGGCCTTGTTGTGTTCATATCGTCCCCTGGTCTTTGTGAACGTACTGTGGTGCTGTGTACCAGGTCAACTGCAGGACTGAGTGGGTTGAAGTGGCCCCTCCTCAGACACAGCCTCAGGAGCAGCTGAAGGCAACAGCAGGCACCCCTACTGTTCACACCTGGGTGCCAGGTGCTCACCTGGTGTCTGCTGCTGCTGTGCCTGAGGCTGAATGGTTTGCTGGGATGGAACAAATGAAAACCCTCTTCTTTGCCCCTCTTTGATCATCCTCTCTGGATGATCTTTAAGGTCCCTCCAACCCAAATCATTCTGTGATTCCATGATTTGGTTGGGTTTGATGAGACACATTGGGCTGTGTCAGAGCTGCTGTTGGTCACAGTGCCTGGCTGGGTGTCCCTGTCTTTTGGGGACACTGTAAAAGCCTAAAAAAACCCCTGTAAAAGCCAAGGAAACCCTTTGTGCTTTGGGAGACGTGACTTTAGTCCCTTTTCATTATGTGAATATTTTCCCATTGCGAAGTAGGACAGGACATGTGTGGCTCCACTGATAGTGTCAGGTCCCACCCTGTGTCCCACCCTCTGCCCAGGGCAGAGCCATGGTCACGCCACTTGTGTTTGGAAATCCCAGAGACCCTTCCTTTGGTTTCCAGTGCAGGAGCTTTCCAGATGCTTGTAGGTGCTGCAGGTGACCTTGAGTGGGGAATTCAGCAGCAGGGAGAACCTTGTGAGAACCAATTAGCAGCAGCAAAGGCTTGAGATTACCCGTGAGGTGCTATCTGGAGGGGCTGCCAGCAGCAGCCAAATTGAACCGCCGGGATCGGGTTAATGGAATTTCATGCTAGGCTGAGCTCGGCACAGGCCTCACACTGCCACATATTTCTGTAAATTAAAAGGGAATAAATTGTGAGATAGCTTTTACGAGCGGTGGCTCAGCCAGTCAGACGGCCCCTGGCCTGGGGAGGAGGTGCTGGGCCACTGGTGGCGTTTGGTGTTTGAAACTGGGGGGCTGTGAGTGAGCAGTTGTGACTGTGAGGGTGGTTGGGGCTGAAGAGGAGGGCTGTCTGTTCTGGGCTGTTTCATATGGATTTGGGTCTTCCTGTGTTCCACCTGGACTCTCACAGGACTGAGGTTCTCTTCAACATCAGATATAATCATGGAACATCTCAAATTGGAAGGGACCCATGAGGGGAGTAATGGAGGTGGAGCTGGATGAAAACTCCTGCCTTAATGTATTGATATATATCAAGGTTATGGGTTCAATTCCTGTGTGGGCTATTCCCTTAGGAGCTGAACTCGATGATCCTTGTGGGTCCCTTCCAACTCAGAATATTCTGTGAAATATTCAGTGAGATACCTGTCCATTTCTGGTGAGGTGAGAGGCAGAAGCTTGTTTTGAGGAGAAAAGCTTCTTTAAGCCTCTTTTCTGTGCTTTGGATGATGTGAGAAGGGGGCAGGGCTGCATGGCAGGCTGCTGTGTCCTGCTGGCATGGGGACGGGGCTGACAATGGGCAGAAGTGGTTCCCAGTTTGCTCTGGCAGAGGTTAACTGGGAAGCAGTTGATCTGTGCCACGTGCCAGGGCTGGTTCCTCCAGTGCCCTCCTTGGTGCTGTCCCCCTCACACTGATGAAAAAGGTTCCAGAAGCTCAGGATGGTGTTTTTACTGGGAAAGAGCTGATTAAGGCAGAATTTTGGGAGCACCCTCTGGGTTTATAACACCCTTTCTCCTTGCTGTTTTCTCCTTCTCTCTGTCCCATCTCCACCTGTGCAGAGAGCCAAGATCGGAACTGGATCCAAGGCTGTGGATGAGAAGACAAGAAATGCCATTTCCAAATTTGACAACAACGGGAGCAGAGATCGGATGAAGCTTTCAGACTTCAACTTCCTGATGGTGCTGGGAAAAGGAAGCTTTGGGAAGGTGAGGTACACGTTTGCCTTGACACTGTCTGTATTTAACACGAGTTTCTTGAGGCCCCGTGACTGCTCCAGTGTGACCTGTCCTTGCTCTGACTGGGAGCACTGGTGTCACGGTGCTGGGGGTCCAGCTTGGCTCCCTCTGGACTGTGACCCCTGTGTCACAGTGGTGAACACCTGAGATGTCTGATGAGACCATCACAAAATACAGATGGCCCCTTCTGGGAAGCAGAGAGCTGAGCTGTGTCTTTAAATCTCCTTTTATATTTGACCTTCTTTTATTTTTTTCCTAATAATTACAAATACATGGGAACATTTTATTTAAATTCCCAGACTGGGTATGAGTGGTAACAGAATTTCATTCTTCTGATAATTATGTGACTTGGAGCCTTCATTTTTCTTGGGGTCTTTCCAACTTTCTCATGATTTCCATTTGGAATCCCAGTGCTCCAGGGGCTGCCGGGGCTCCACAGGAAGTGGGTGGTTCTCACTGGACACCAGTGTGGGGTCTGCTGCTGTGGTGACTGACCCAACACCACTCTCATTAGTGAATTCCCCCAGGGAGTGTTGCTCTGCCAGGAAGCTCATTCCTTGGAGGGGTCACGGAGATGAGGAGGGTATGCAGGGAGTGATGTTCCCCCATCACCTGAGCCCAGGGGTGCAGCAGGGACACCCCTTCCATCCATCAGCCTTCTCCTGCTGGCCATGGGGCCTGGGGAGGCCCCAGCTCTCTATGGGTGTGTACTCCCGCTCTGGAGATGGAGAGCTCAGAGATCCATGGAAACGCTTGTGACAGGTGGAAAACAGGGAGGTCCTGATGGTCCCCAGCACCCAGAGCATCAGCATGGGATTCCTGCCCAGAACTCACCATCCGACTGGTTGCTGTGGGTTGGCATTCTGGGGAGCAGGGAAGCTCCGTGCCTCGTGCCCATGCTGCTCACACAGAAGTGTATCCGTGTCCCCTTTCCCTCCCTCTCAACACCTCATCCCTTTGAAACTCGGTGCCTGGCATCTGGAGACTGTAGTTTTGCATCGTGTACCCCCCCACCTTCTTTCCTTAAATTTGAGAAACATTAGCAAACTCTTCAGCTGGCTCCGTGGCTTATATAAGGGAATGTGTGACAGAAACTGTTCCCTGGAACAGAATGTTATAAATATGCTAATTAGCGCTAATTAAAACAGCACCCTTGGTTTCTCCGGGTGGATACAGCCTCACCCTCACGTGTGCCTGCACTTCCCCGTGGCATCCCCCCTGCCCCAGCATGCTGGCGTGGGGACACCGGGGTGGCACAGCACAGGGGGACGCTTCGTACCTGCTTGGCATGCGTGGACAGAGGTGCCAGGTGTTTGCAAGGAGCCCGGCCAGGGGTGCCCGGAGTGGGGAGAGGAGCCCAGCTCCCTGGTCTCAGCCCCCAGCACACCCCAGTGCTTGTCTGTGTGTTCGTGGCATCACTGTCCTTCTCCAGGGCTGGCACCGTGTCTTTCCCTCTCCAGGGCTGGCACCGCTCGCTGCTGTGCTGGCTGCCTGCTGCCAGCCTCCCTCCTCCCAGTCCCTGCTGGCTGTGAGAGCTCTTGGACTATAATCACACTATTTTAGTGACTCTCTGTCTCTCTTTATTAACCCGTTGGCATCAGGATCTCAGATTTACTGCTCAGTATTTTCCTCTCCCCATACTCCAGCTGTCCAGGGCCAGGAGCACCACTGTGTTGGCCTCAGTGGAGTTTAACAAACTTGCTTTCTCTACATTCAGAATATCTCCAGTTTTTATGCTGAAGCATTCCCAAACAAATACTCTATATTACAGGAATAAATCAAGTTAAATATCAGCTTTTTTCTGCACAAAAAAAAAAAATTAAAAAAGAATGCAATCTGCTTCCCAGTGAGTGTTCTGGCAGATGGAGATCCCCCGAGCCAGGCAGCAGAGTTTAGGGGGTGGAAAATGGATCTGGTTTGGAAAATGGGGGCTCCGTTGTGCACAGTCCTGGCTTGGTGCATTCAGCCCCAGGGCACAGCGAGCCCCTGTTTGCTCCTGGGTGCTCTGGGGTGTCCTTGGGCTCCCCTGGCTGGGGGTTGTGGCTGGTGGCAGCACTCCAGGGGCTGGCACGGGCAGGGAGACCTTCCCACGGAGGGAGGCAGCGCTTGGCACAGCCCACCCTGGGTTTGCTTTGCTGTAATATAAATAGAGGAAAATGAAATTAGGTGGCTTGCTCATATTTTTGCAGCTAATCAATCTGTCGTGCTCTCGAGCTGTCAGGCTTTTGGGGGGTTTTGTGGTGTTTTGCTGAGCAGGGCGGAGCATTTGGCTGCTGCGGTTCTGGATTTCAGTGCGGTGGAGGACAGTTCTCATGTGCTGCAATAATCTCCAAGCTGTGCAGTGCTCTCCTCCTCTTTCTCCATGTGAAATGTGGCAGGAGAACAGGACCTGGACTCTGACACCTGGGCATGAGTGCACTTGGGCACCTGCTCCCTCTGTCACCAGCCACATCCCGTGCATCGCTCTGGTCAGGGCATCATGACTCTGCTGGGACATTTGCCTGTTTGGATCTTTCGGTATTTGAAGACCTACAATCATTAGGACATCAGGAAGAATTTCTTTATGGAAAGGATTGTCGGGCCTTGGAAGGGCTGCCCAGGGAGGGTTGGAGTGCCCAGCCCTGGAGGTGCCCAAGGCAGGACTGGCCGTGGCACTCAGTGCTCTGGGCTGGGGGACAAGGTGGGCATCGGGCACAGGGTGGGCTCCGTGGGCTGGCAGGGCTTTTCCAGCCTCAATGACTCTGTGATTCTTTAATACAGGAGAAGGGAATGCAGCCCAGATGTGACTGAGGAGTACAGCACCGGGTGGTTTCTGTCATCCCTGCACTCCCCAGCACACACTTCACACGCAGCCGCTCCCCCACGTGTGTCACCCAGCTCATTCTCAGCAGCTTGGAAAGTCCTTTTGCCTTTCACATCTCGGCAAAGCAGGACTGGCTCAGCTGTGCTCGGGGTTGCCGTGTCACTGGAAAGCTGCTGCATGAAGCATCCACAGCCCATGTATGCCCTCGAGCAGTTTTTTGCATTTGTGGTGGTGCCCCAGCCAACCTCTGCTTCTCACTGCAGAGGGGGGTGGGAGCTGCATCCCAGCGAGGTCCCTTCAGGGCAGTAGCAGATCCAGACTCAGAGGCTCCCTGCTTTAGTTAACTTTCCTCTGACAGGGTTATGGATAGCAAGGCAGATCTGTATATCACTCATATTGTATATAATGCCCTTACTCCCAGGTAGCAGGTTTAGTTTTCCCACAAGCAGTTGCTTCTTCCTTTCCACCAATTTTGAACGGCAAAGCCTGTCTACTTTTATCACTTAGAAATCAGGCCTGGTTTTAGCACCTGTGTATGGCACCTTGTAAAGCTCAACTTGTGTAAAAATGGTGATAAATGGAGGCAATGAACCAAAACAGCTCAGTTTGGGCAAAATCAAAAGGCACGGCAGAGGTTCAGACTCCATGTGAGGCAGCTGTCTCTACTGCCCTTGCAGAGAAACATGTAATGGTTTGGGTTGGAAGGGACCTTAAAAATCATCCAGTCCCATCCCCCTGCCATGGGCAGGGACACCTTCCACTGGCTCAGGTTGCTCCAACCTGGCCTTGGACATCTCCAGGGCTGGGGCAGCCACAGCTTCTCCGGGCACCCTGTGCCTGGACCTGCCCACCCTCACAGCCAGGAATTCCTTCCCAATATCCCATCTAACCCTGTCCTCTGTCAGTGCGAAGTCATCCCCCCGTGTCCTGTTGTTACTGTTCTGTGGCTGCAGGCAGGTTGTCCGTCTGTCCGTGCCTGTGTGTGTGCAAAGGGCTGTTGCAAACATCTCAGGGAATCAGTAGCAGGAAAAGATGAAGCACAGAGCTGGTTCCAGTGCCTGTGCTTTGCTGGGTTCCATCCCAGCAGGACAACAAGCTGCTCTGGGTTTGCAGTGTTTTTCAAGCTTCAGCGAGTGAATAAATCTATTCCCGAGGTCCTTGACGCGCCGTCAGCCCTGCGAGAGATGAGCCGGCGTGTGGCCGCTGATGGAGGTGGAAATGTCAGCGCCATCTCCAGAGCACTTGGCACGGAGGAGCCCCAGTGCCATTCCCAGCTAATCCTGACGAGCAACGTGTCAAGGACAGCCAACCTCCCCAGGGCCACAGCCAAGCACCAGGAACGAGCCAGAGCTGCGTGCACTTGGAAAGGGCTCTTCCCCCTTCTGCTTGTATTTCCACTCAAACAAGGGGGTGGTAATGAAGACCTTGGTCCTTGGGCTGTGTCCCTCCCTTCTTGTCCCTCGTCCTCAGGCTGTGTCTTAGAACAGAATCACTGAGGTTGGAAAAGCTCTCTAAGATCATCAAGTCCAACTGTTCCCCCAGTACTGCCAAGGCCACCACTAACCCATGTCCCCAAGTGCCACATCCACATACCTGTTAAATCCCTTCAGGGATGGGGACTCCACCGCTGCCCTGGGCAGCTGTGCCAGGGCTGGAATACAAGAGGGTTAATTCTGCTGTCCTTAGTGTCTCAGAAGTCACCCTGAGACCCACTTGCATGTCCTCTGCCAGTCTGCCCCAGCCTGAAGTGCATTTCAGTTCTACCCTACCGATGTTGACTTCGCATAATTTATTTCCAAAAGCCCGGAGCTGCTGTTTGCGATGTGACTGGAGGATTTCTGCCGACTCCTTCAAATGAAAAGCAATTCACTTCCACCCAGTGCTCCAATCTAACGTGATGAGGGAGTGTGAGGGGGAAAATGGGAAGCAAAATGCGGTTTCAGAGTCAGTTTACGTTGCTGGCAGCACAAGGAGCAGCTTAGGCTGATGGAGCGTGGTGGGTCGAGCTGGGACCCTCACTGCGCCGAAGGGATTAACCCGAGGGATTTGCACCAGCAGAAGCAGTGAATCCCATTTACTGCAATAAATAAACCTGTAAATGGGTGAGACTGCTTTGAAATGAGAGGTTGGATGGATCTTCTGGCTGAGAAGGGTTTTGGCTGGGGGATGGACCAGCACACACTGGGGTTTGGTTGTTGTTGGAGGGAAGGGTGAAGCAGAGAAAATTGTGCTTTTTTTTCATTACTATTCACTGTAGTCTGACTCTTTTCCACTTTAAATTTTTACCGCTTTGTCATTTGATGGATTCTGTGTTCAAACTCTTGACACCCTCCCCCAGTGCTGGTGACACTGAGAGTGCTGAACTGGGCCCTGACTCAGGGGTGAGGGGTGCTGGAAGGTAAGCAGGGCTCAGACATCAGCAAAACCTTGGGCTGGGCTCCTCGAGGCAGCAAAGTGGTGAGGGAATAGACTTGTTACTCACTAGACTTGGTGTCCCTGCATGTTTTTGGCAATAGCCCTGGTAACTTTCTGCATTGTTTGGCATCTGAAGCTCTTCTCAGGGTTATAACGGGAGCCACAGGGTAATAAGGAAGCCGTGAGCTTTAGCTCAAGGCATGTTTCCCTTGATCCTGCACTTATCCTCTCCCTCATGTAGGTGATGCTGGCTGAAAGGAAGGGCACAGATGAGCTCTATGCTGTGAAGATCCTGAAGAAGGATGTTGTTATCCAGGATGATGATGTGGAGTGCACGATGGTGGAAAAACGTGTCCTGGCTCTCTCTGGGAAGCCTCCATTCCTGACCCAGCTCCACTCCTGCTTCCAGACTATGGTGAGTGCTGGAGCCACAGCTTGTCCCTGGACAAGGGACAGGAGGGACTGGGGACCTTGAGCACTGGGAGGCTGACACTTCACAAATGGATTGCAATAGTGTTCAAGGCCAGGTCAGATGGGGCTTGGTGCAGCTTGGTCAGGTGGAAAGTGTCCCTGCCCATGGCAGGGGGTAGCACTGGATGATCTTTAAGGTCCCTTCCAACCCAAACCATCCTGGGATTCCCTGATTCTCTGTACATCACTGCTCTTGCCAAAGCAGCCCTGTATTCTCTGTCTTGGCAACCTCACAGCTTGTCCAGCTCTCTGGCAAAAGTGCCTCCATGACAAAATGTGGGTATGTGAAATGAGAGCGTAATGTACAATAGCTGCACCCTGAAATATTTCCATCAGAGGGCTGTTGATGGTGTTGGAAGAGATTTCTCAGCTCCTCGGGTACCCCCAGCCCACAACGTTCCTTATGATTCACTAGCAAAGTGCTGCACTTTTTCCCAGGGCTCTTCGCTGTGATCAAAACCCTGAGTAGAGGGAGAAACCTAATCCAAACCACGGGAAATCCAGTTTGCAATGGGCATATGATTGGGTTTGTGTGAGTCAGGAGCGGAGAGGGGGACGGGGACCTTTAACACAATCCCTGCCCAGCCCTTGAGCAGCCTGTGAATGAGAATGTCCAGGTACGTGTCAGTGGGAGCCGGGAGAGGGAATCAGCAGAGTCCTTTAGAACGATGACAATGCTTTCCAGGAGGATTACATTTTAATATTATTCCAGAAATTTCATTTACCAAACACATTGACTGTGTTTAAAGCCTGCGGCCCCGCTTTGCAGCACAGTAATCAGAATGTGGCAGGAGCAGCTATTTCACACAGCATCTCCCTGGCATCTGAAGTGAGTCAGCGCAGGATTATTCCTGGCAGACCTGTAGTAGCTTAATAGTAATCGTATTTGTAATGTAATCAAAATGTATAGCAGGGTGTATTATCAAACGCTGGCACAAAGCACTTTGATTTCTGGGAGCACAGTCCAGAGCACAATTCTCAGCCGGGGCTGTTGGCTCAGCGGCTTCAGGAGGGAGACGAGCCCTAAATCTGCGTTTTAAAGGAAAAGTGAAGATGAGCAATGAGAGAGCTCCTGCCTGGGGCTGAAGGGCGAGAGATGCCTGTGCTTGGGGCTCCTGGGGTGCTCTGCCCCGAAAGGCCCAGTGAGACCCTGGGCTCCACAGAGGGCTGTGAGCCAGGGGTCCCTGGGTGTCCCCAGGTGAGCTGTGCCTTCACTGGTGACCTCCATCCCCTCTGGGGCACAGCAGCTGCGTCAACACTGAGATGGTCAGTCACAGAAGAACAGAATCCTGCAATGATTTGGATTGAAAGGCACCTCAAAAAATCATCCTGTTCCACCCCCTGCCATGGGCAGGGACACCTTCCACCAGCCCAGGTTGCTCCAAGCCCCGTCCAACCTGGCCTTGGACACTTCCAGGGATCCAGGAGCAGCCACAGCTTCTCTGGGCACCCTGTGCCAGGGTCTGCCCACACTCACAGGGAGGAATTTCTCCCTAGTGTCTAATAACAGGGTGGATGGGGAGGGTGGGGCTGTCCTGCCTCTGCCTCTTGTTCCCAGCATGGAGTTGGGCAGGGGACAGACCAAACAAGCAGTTAATTAGGAGAAGGGCACTGGAAGTAGCCCTGGGAGCTGCGTCTTGTCTGCCCAGCAAAGCTGGGTGTCACCAGTTCTGTGCCAGGCTCTGCAGTGGGATTTACATCTCCAAACTGTGCTGTTGCTCAGTGAGTTTGGATGCTCCAGACTTGGACAGACGCCGTCCTTTCTGCCATCGACAGGAGCCAGGACAACATTCCATGCCCATCCATCCATCCCTCCCTCCCTCCCAGCCCGTGGGCTGCCCACCATCTGCCTGCTTTAGTCATGGCATTTTTCTCTGAAGCACCAGCATTCCCTTCCCCACCCAAACGAGGAAAGCTCAGATCCTGCTTTTAGAGCTCAGCTGGCTGTTCAAGAGACCGTCCTTTTAATATTCTTCCTTCTTGAAGCTGATCGATATATTTAGGAAGCAGCTGCAGCCGAGCACAGCATTGCTTTGCTCTCCCGTGGCTGTCACAGCCTGGCTGCCGTGGCGGTGGCTGCTCAAGGTGACATTGCCTGCACGTGCCTCCCTGCTGGGCTGGCCAGAGCCTGGCAGGGGCAGTCCTTTACAGAGTGGGGTGCTCCGAAATCCCCAAGCAGCTGATAAACTGAAATTCCCTTCCATTGAATCAGTGTCACGTGTTTTACACAGCCCCGTTGCCCCTCTGGTGCTCTATTTAATTCCCTTTGGGGCTGCCCCGCTGCCCAGCTGGGCTGTGCCAGTGGACAGGAGCCAGTGACTCCAATTCCTCCAGCCCTCATTATGGCAGTGCTCCATTTGCATCTCTTCTCATCTCCTTGTCCTTCCTGTCTGAAAAGCAGGGCAAGGTTTATTTAAGGAGGAAATGAGGAAATATTATGAATTATTATGTAAAGTTGCCAACCTGCAGCTCTTGCTGTGCTCCACCCTCTGTGTTCTTCCTTCCGTGGGCTGGGATGGGGCCAGCGCAGGGCTGTCCCTGTGCTCCTGTGCATCGAGGGCCCATGTCACTCCATGCCCTTGTCCAAAGTCCCTCCTCAGCTCTCTTGGAGCCCCTCCTCTACTTGCCTTTTTCAGTGGATCTGTCCACAGAGGTGCAGAGCTTCAGTCCTGCGCGTGGCAGCGGAATCAGTACTTATGGCTGTGTACGAACATGAGCCCCCTACACCCCGTGGGGAGCGTAGGGATGATGGCTGTATTGCCATGAAAATACAGATTGGAGCTGCCAGTCCACTCAGTGCTTGTTTCTGGCCCCTGCAGGTTCCCTGCTCTGATAATTCTGTTGCTAATTGCCTCTATTTTCCTTTAGGATCGCTTGTATTTTGTGATGGAATATGTGAACGGTGGGGATTTGATGTACCAGATCCAGCAGGTCGGGAGGTTCAAGGAGCCCCACGCAGTGTAAGTGCAATAGGTTGGCACCTTTGGGGTAGGTATGGGATATACCTGTGTCATGTGGCTGGAAATAGAGCCCAAGGCAGAGGCTTTGTGGTGCAGCTCTTGGGTAGAAACGGAGGGGAAACAGCAGGAATGGGAAGATGCAGGAGAATTCCTTGCCAGGGATGCTGGTACCTCCATCTCACCTTTGGGGTACCCTGTACTTGTAAATAATTGAGCTAAATAAATAAATTTATATAAACAAAAGCACAAGTCAGGAGGTTTGAAGGCTTCCTGGGAGACATCAGGCCTTTGTTCTGCCTGATCCTTCCCAGGGAACAATAAGGACGTTGGGTTTTGGCTCCTCTGCTGGGGTGGCCAACCCGAGTGTTAAGTGGTGACTTTTGGCTCCTGTCCCCTGTGTCATGGACAGAGCAGGATGTGTTCCTGAAAGCTTTCAGATGCTTCATTCGCTGCAGTCAGATTTGAAAGGTTTTCATTTCCATTCATCACTTTTTAAATGCTCTATTTCAGATTCTACGCAGCAGAAATAGCCATTGGCCTCTTCTTCCTGCAGAGCAAAGGCATCATTTATCGGTAGGTGAGCAGGTTCTTCCTTCCTCTCTTCCCCTGGGACCTCTGGCCAGAGGCTCTGGGGCTCCCAGTCTGCCCCAGCCCCGCCCCAGGGCTTTCCCTGCCCATGCCATGGACAGGGTCTGGAAGCTGCCTACAGGTAGAATCACAGAATCATTAAGGTTGGAAAAGACCTCTAAGACCATCAAGTCCAACATCAACTCATTCCACACACCCAAACAGAGCTGGGAGCCTCAGGGTGCTGCTGGTTCGGAGGAGGTTCCTGCTTTATCCCGGTTTATAGGAAGGCACCTCTGATTCTCTCTTGCCCCCATTCCATGTGTTTCCCTCCACACAACACAAATGCTCACTGACAGCCTGGGCCAGCTCTGAGCCCCAGATTTCCCTGCAGGGCCCCTCTCTCTTACCATTAACACTGGCGTGAGCGCTTGCCAGTGGCTCGTTCCAAGCTCTGCAGTGCGAGTCTGTCACTTCTGCTTCAGCCTCTCAATCTCCTTTGCCATTCCCAATATGATTACGGCACCCAGGGGAGCTGGGTCGCTGCCACGTGCCTGACCAGGCTCAGAGGCTGCTGGTTTAGCTCCGAAACCAGTGTTTGCTGCTCTTGCCTGCTCAGGAGAATTCCCAGAGCCCAGGGTGGAGCAGAGCATCCTAATGAGTGTCAGATACCATTAAGTGCCCTGCAAAGGGAGATGCTGAAGATGAAAGAAGTAGAGCAAACTTGATGTGAGGGATGTTTTTTGCCATCAGCTGCTACAGGGAGATTTCTAGTCTTGTCAGTCCCTAGCTCCCCTCCTTCCTTCCTTCCTTCCTTTCTCTGAGTCTGAATCCCAGTTCATGTCCATCTGCCTTTGGCCTGTCAGAGTTCTAAGCACTGACATGATAATTGGAAAAAACAGTCTTAAAACCAGCAAGAGTGTAGAAATTGCACCAAAATACTGAGTGTTTGCTACAAAAGTGTCTTTGAGGCTGAAACACCCACCTCTGGGTTGGGGCTGGGAGTCAGGTGCAGAGCTCTGCAGCCGGATCCATCCCTTCAGCTTGTTCTGGGGGGGCAGAACAAGCCGAGCTCCTGGGAGGTTGGGTACCACAAACAGGTATTCTGTGGATGAGGATCTGAGGGAAACACAGCTGATTTGTATTTCATGGGGAAGCAGAGCACAGGTGAGGCAGGGACTTGTACTGAGTAGGTGCTTCTTCATCACTGGAAGCTCTAAGTGCACTTTGATTTTCATAGGAGTCAAAAAAAAATAAAAGTCAATTTGATCCATCTCCTGCCAGACAAGTATTTTCCATCATACACTTCAAAGCACTGTGCCCAGCGTGGTGTTCCTCTGGGTTTAAAGTAAAATAAACACTCCATCCTGACAGATCTCTGACTTATTTTTACTCATTTCCCCAAACATTATCCTACAAAGAGTCTGGATGTGACTCAAAGCTGGGGCTCAGGAGTCCAGCAGAGCTCCGGGAGTTGGGAGACTCGTGTTGTGTGTTGTGTCACGGTTTGTTCTTGCTCTCTAGAGACCTGAAGCTGGACAATGTGATGCTGGACAGCGAGGGGCACATAAAGATCGCAGACTTTGGCATGTGCAAGGAGAACATCTGGGACGGGGTGACCACCAAGACCTTCTGTGGCACTCCGGACTACATCGCGCCTGAGGTGAGGATAGGCAAGGCAGCCGGTGCTCCGGGCATATGCCAGCAGCCTCTCTGGTGCTCTTTCCCTTGGCATGACCTTGCTTTGGGCAATTTCCTGTTGAAACAGGGGCGTTAAGGAATTCACCGTCAGCCTGGGAAATTCATCCCCTCAACACTGTCCGTCGCCCGCTCCCCTTGAGGAAGCATGGATGCTGGATCTGACTCTTTGTTGGACTGTGCCCTGCTTCCCCTCAAAGTGCAGCAACTCCTCATGCTGCTCTACCTGCAGTGTGGTTTTCCTCTCCTGGGTTTTTTCCCACGTCCTGCTGGCTGCTCCATGCCTGTTTGATCCTTGGCACGCTCAGACCACCGTGGGCTATTCTCTTGCTCCTGGAAAAGATGAGCCCAGAAGCTCAGCTTTGCCCCTCACTGTGTGTGTCAGACACCTCCAGCACAACCAGTGGGCAACAGTGGACCCAGTGACCAGTGGGAAACAGGGAATTACCAGTGGATAATATTTCCACGTGGAGTGGAAATCCGTAGATCTCTCCAGCTCACTGTTTACAGTGAGGGACTGGGTGTCTGATGGGGAGAGACTGATGTGATGGAGTCACGCATGACCCTTCCATGAAGTGCTGTATGGGCACAATTTAATACCAGACTTGTGAAATTCAGAGGGATAATTATTCACAAATGTCTGTTTCCTTCACATAAAAACAACCCTCTCAAATCTTGTCACTCTGCTGAATTTGGAATTACGAGGTTAATATTTATTCATTTAAATATTTTAGAGAAAGAGATTCTCTTTGTTAGGACTTCGATGGACTTGTGTGCTAAACCATGTTGCATTTGCTGCAGCCAGTGAGGTTTCCAGTTACTGGATCAAATGTGTGTTCCATCCCCTTATCCCACCAGGATTAATACTGAGGGTGTTGGTGCAGAGCTCATTGCTGTGAGTGATTAATGCTCCTTCAGAGCAGGACAAATGACCAGTTCTCTGGCTGTTTGCCTGAGTGTTCTCACTTTAACTCTTATTTTCTTCTCCTCACTCTAATTCCTTTTTTTTTTTTTTCAAAAGAAAAACAGAAAATAGGAAATTAGAATGCAAATCAGCGTGGCACCCAGGAATGGCACTAAAGCCTGCTGCCAGCGGGTCTCAGAGGAGCGGTCTCACACATCCCCTTTGGGAATAGCAATGAGGTTGTGGCACAGTGGCCGCAGTGCTCCAGCCCAGCCCTTCTGCTGCTCCCTTGCTCCTCCTTTAGGGAGCTGCCATGTGCTCAGGCCAACGTGGCTTCGGGCTAAAACTGTCCTGCGATTTGCTTGACCCATTTTTAGGACTTTTTTCTGTTCCAAGACAGAGCTCTGCGTGCCAAGGTGGCAGGTACCACATGCAAACAGCCCTGCGTGTGTGATCCCCTCTGAACAAAGCTGTTCCTCGCCTGCTGGGCTTTGACCTTCCCCAGTGGGCACTTGGGGACTTCACAGGACAGAGGATTTCTTCTAAGTGCTCTTTCCTTTTAAAGGCCTTTCTAATGTGAACAGTTCACACCTACGTTTCCCAGAGCGCAGCTAAAGAGCAAGCGGGAGGAACTCGGAGTGCTCGCAGCCAAGGGATTTCCGTGCTGGAACATGTCCCAGTGAATAACCTTGTCCTTGTGACCTGGGCCACAGCTCAGAATCACTTTGCCTTGTGCCACCAGGTCAGACCTGGGAGTGTAATCCTGCTGTTCTGTTGTTTGCAGATAATTGCTTACCAGCCCTATGGGAAGTCTGTGGATTGGTGGGCATTCGGAGTCCTGCTCTATGAGATGTTGGCTGGCCAGGTAATTGAGTTTTAACTGATTCCTCTGGGCTGTGTTGCATTCCATTGTGAGCAGAAGCTGATGTGGAATTTACCGTGCTGCTGACACATCTTCAGAGCTGGGGGTGATTCTGGGGTGCAGCCCCAGGGACTGCAGTGAGACACATCACCGCATGGCACAGCCAGGGCTGGGTCCGTGGCCAAGGACCACAGCAGTATATGGGAGCTTAGGGATCCAGGAATGCCACTGAACCTGTGTCTGCTTTGCTTTAGGCCCCCTTTGAGGGAGAAGATGAAGATGAGCTCTTTCAGTCCATCATGGAGCACAATGTCGCCTACCCCAAGTCCATGTCCAAGGAGGCAGTGGCAATCTGCAAAGGGGTAAGGGCTGGGCTGGGTCCTCTGCTGGGCTGGGGGGGGGAGGGGGAGCAGGGGGAGCAGTGTGATCCTGCACACTGGGGGGGTCCCAGCTCACCCCCTGCTCCCCAGTGCAAGGGGGATCTGACACTCGGTTGGGTTCTCTGCTCCTAAAACCGCAACTTGTGTCACTTGGTGTACGTGTACCAAAGTAGCACCCACATCCTCTGTGCTGTTATGCTGAGCAGAAACACAGCGGGGACTTGAGGGCAGCTCTGAGGGCTCAGGTGAAGTTCAGGAGGGAACTGGGGTATTGGTTGGGAGGTGGGAAGAGGGGGTCCCCTCAGAGCCCCTGTGCCCCATCAGGTGAGGACAGGGCAGCTCTGTGAATCTTTGCCTGAAATGAAAAATAATGCTCAGGAAAAATGAATGGGATCCCTAAATAGTTTTTCTAAGATCAGATATAAAACCTTCATCCTTCTGTTTAGCTGTGATGAGTTGCCCTTCAGGATGACCTGAAGCTCAATGCTGGTGGTGTCTGTGGGGTCAGGGCAGTATTTTCATTATCCTGTCCCTTAATTTGCAGTGAAGCTCTGCCCTGCCCAGCATCCTGATCTCTCCATGGACTGGGCCCAGGCATGACTTAAATGCAGCCTGGGTTAATTTAGGATGTGATGGATAAAGGCTGGGAAGGTCCTGATGTTATGTGTGCTTAGGACTGAGCCTCATCTCACCCCAAAGTGCCACACACTGCTATAAATAGGTGTTTGTGTAGGAATTTCAGAAATGTTTGCTTATAATAGTTAATATTGAAAATATCTGAATGTTCTCTATCTCAAAATAGTGTTTCCATCTACAAATGACACATCCTGCGCTTAACGCTCCCACTGCGGCATTTCAAAGCCTCTTCCTGGCGTTGCCAGGATTCTGAGCTGGTGTTAAAGAGGAATATTCACTTGTCCCATGGGGAAAAGCTGCTGCAGGTGTTCCCACCTGGAATGGGGCACAGGGCAGGGGTGCTGCCCCACCAGTCAGCAGAATGTGGGAAAATTAAGTCCTTAATTCAGAAACCACACGGGTGGTCGGATGAGGATTCCCATAGATGCTGTCACGATTTCTCATCCTCTTACTGGTGGTGTTTGGGATGTAAAGGGAAAATCCTGGTGTTCCTGGTCAGGCAGGAGGGCGAGAGACGCTCACTGTTGCTGAGCATTGCTCTCCCTGCAGTGCCCAGGGCAGCAGAGGCTGGAGCAGGGGCCAGGCTTGGTATCAACCGTGTTTGCTGCTGCATCAGTCACAATGTGGGTGCTGTAAATAGATGAGCAGGGACCGTGACTGCAGCATCTGCTGGGTGTAGCTGTTGTGGCTTTTCTTGCTCTGGAGATGGGAGGCTGCATGGGAGGATATCTGGCCACGCACCGAGGGTTGATTCTCTATAAATTCTGTATTTTTGTTTGTACCGAAGTGGTGGCTCCCTCTGTACTACTGGTGTTTCAAAACCTCCTGACATTCTTTGCCACCACCAAACTGCCACACCAGAAAGTTGAACTAGAACTGTGTAGGATTAAAGAACTTTTTAGTAAGCTGGGAACCGAGTGTTTACATTTTCTCCTGGAACACAGTGAAATACGTCTTGATGAGCTGCATCGAGGCCAAGCTGTTTGTGTTGGTGCGCGGTGGGTCTGCCAGGAGGGCAGAAACCTGGTGTTACATCAGTCCAGGGAACAAGCCACTGGAGAAGACTCTGCCCTTACCTGGGAGGGGTTTAGTGTTTCACCACCGTGCTCTCCAAGCCCATTTGGTTGTTCCCCCGCGGTTTCACTCCAGTGTGCCGGTGCCAGTCAGCCCTTCCTGCTGCACTGCTCAGAGATGAGACGTGTTTGATCCTGAAAGCCTGGAACCGGCCTGAGCCCAGAGACAAGCATTAATCAGGGATCTTTGGCTGGGAAGGAAACCGGAGAGTTCGCTGGCACGTGGCTCCAGGACTCTCCAGTCAGCAGCAATTAGTGGATCAAAGAGAGCATTTCCCTGCTCTGCTGTCAGCTCGGATTTGTTTCTGAAGGCTGATCTTGGAGCTGCTGTTTCCAAGGGCAGGTAGCTCAGGTTTGCTCTCCTGAGCACCAGGTTGGTTATCAGGAACCAGACTCCTATCCTGGCCCTCGGAGCGTGTGGGCACCAGCACAAACCCTCAGCCTTTTCCATCCCATATGGAGGGGTTTGATGGTGCCTGAGCAAATCAGCTTTTTCCAGGGGAACAGATTGTCTGTGACTATCAGCATTCTCTTTAGTCTCTGCCTGGTAGCAAAGGCATGAAATGGCATGGGTTTTGCAGTATTTTAGGAATATTTACAGGTATTTGGGATGGCATTTCCCCTGGTGCTGATGCCTGAGAAAAGCCCATCACAGCTGCTGTCCATGCTGCTGCTACGTGTGTTCAAGAGGCCAAGACATGTCACCTCTGCCACCTTCCCAGGCTTCTTACTCTGAGATTTATTGTTGGGTTTTTATTTTATAAAGGTCTGTGTGCTGCAATGCCAAGGGAAACTTGATTACTAATGAAAAACAGGTTTGAAAAAACCCTCTGCTCTTGTTTTTGCTGCCACCTGGCCCCCTGTGCCCTCCCCCCCGGGCCCACTGGCTGTGCTCCAGCGTGGCTCCTTGTGCAGGGATGGGCTCTGCAAGGCTGATGCTGATGCCAGTCACATCTTCTTCCCGAGCAGAGGCTGGAAAATCCCTGGTCCAGCCTGTGTAGCCTGCCAGACCCTTGCTGTTTGCAGATGGGCTTTCCAGGGAGATGCTGCTCCATCACTCTTCCAGCTGCAGATGCTGTCACAGCTGGTGGAGGGGGAGGTAGAGCCGTTTGCTCACAGAGTGGTTGGTGGCTCCACTCTTACCTCATACTTGCTGGAGTTTATTTGTCTCTTTTGGGTTCTGGGGTTTTTTCCCCCCCAGTTTTCTTTATTTCAGCACTCTGGTGCAGCATTGCTGTTAAAGATCAACTTCCCTGCGCAAGTTTGTTCTGTGCCATCACAGGTGACAGGACTATCCAAACGTGTGCACCCCGGGCAGGGGAGCTCTGCCTGGGTGGGGACCTGGTAGACCTTGTGAGATCCCTGTGTGGTGGTGGGTGATGCCAATGGCTGCCTCGGCTGATGGGCTTATTTTGGTCTGAAAATCTTGGAATGGTTTGGGTTGGAAGGGACATTAAAGCTCATCTCATTCTACCCCCTGCCATGGGCAGGGACACCTTCCACCAGCCCAGGTCGCTCCAAGCCCCATCCAACCTGGCCTTGGACACTCCCAGGGATGGGGCAGCCACAGCTTCTCTGCTTGCTTCTAAAACCCTTTTGAGGTGCCAGTCTCAGCAGAAGGGTGTGGGGTGTATCAGCTTTCTGGCTAAAGATTGGTACCTCTTGTCCCTCACAAAGACTCCCCCAGCCCTGGGACACACAGTCAGACTTCCTGCAACCTCTGCACAGCCCTGGGATCACTTTGAACTGCCTTGCTTTTAATAAAGCAGTGCTTTTGTTGCAGGTATAAAGCTCGTATTCTCCATCCTTATCAATGTTTTGTGAATCTCTGGAATCTCCATCTGATCTTTGAACACGGCCCAAAACCTGCCCCAGGATATTAATGTTGTACAGCTGCCCTTAACTCCTGGGGCCCCTTTCCCTTATTGAGTCAGTGAAGAGGAGAAGTTTAGATGATAAACAACATTAATGGACTGTTTCTGCTTTTTTCCTCCAAAGTGGCTCTTGCTTTAGAAATCCACCTCATGTCTCTGCTGCTGTGGCTCCAGAGCAGCGGGGGTTCTGCCGCAGCAGGGCAGATGGAAGTTTTGGAGGGCAGATTGTTCACCTTGAATGGGCAGTGGGTTTTAGAGCTAATTCTGCAGATGCTGAGGAGTTTGTACCAAGCAGAGGCAGCTTTGCTCCCATCCTGCTCCCCTGCTGCAGCAGGAGAGGCTACAGCACCACAGGGAGCTCTGCCAGCACCCCGACGTTGTTTCTTGGTGAACCAGTTTCGTTCCCAGAGGGAAAGGGGATGTGCCCATCCTGCCAGTGCTCACGTACCTGCCACCTGCTCTCTTAAGCCATTGTCAACCTTCCCTGTCCCTGAAACTGCTCTGACTTCTCCCTTGGTCCTCTGCTTGGAGCCCCAAAAGCAGGTGGAGCAGGTGGGACCCCTCTGAGGTATAGACTGTGATTTGGGGTGTCCCAGGGCACTGGCTGCATGGTGCAGCCTGTCCAGCCGGGCATCACAGTCCTCTGGGGATCTGTCAAAGGGGACGTTTTGAGAAGTATCTGGACACCCTGTGCGTGACTGTTTCTTCTCTTCTTCCCCCCAAGCTGATGACCAAGCACCCCGCCAAGCGCCTGGGCTGCGGCCCGGAAGGGGAGCGGGACATCAAGGAGCACGCGTTCTTCCGCTACATCGACTGGGACAAGCTGGAGCGCAAGGAGATCCAGCCCCCCTTCAAGCCAAAGGCTGTAAGTGTTCCGTGTCCCCCCTCCCACTCTCCCACGTGCCAGGGCTCTCCTCCGTGGCTGCTCCTGCCCGTGGGGACGCACTGCAGGCAGATGGGCAGGAGCTGCTCGTCACGGAGGTGTCATTTCTCCGTCCGAGTGGAAGATCGTGTCTCCTTGGGTCTGGCACGTGTCAGAGCTCTTCTGTGGCAGGAGAACTTGGGAATGCCTGGGCCCACTCTGGCTTGCAGGGATGGAAGCTCCACATGTTCAGCTCCTGGACCCCTTTGTGTTGCAGCTCTGTCTGTCATTCCGGGTCATTCTGTCTGTTGGGCTTTTCCTCCCTTCTTCTCAAGCTGACCAGGTCTCTCTTTTCTTTAATCTCGACTTTATTTCAACACCCAGCTCAGCTCAGTCTGCTGAGTGGGTAGTGGAGCTGGATTTGACCCCACAGTCTCTCTCCAAGGTGAAAAGCTGGAGCCTGGCTCACGGATGGAGGGAGCTCTGTGGCGAGGGGATCCTGGCTGCTCTCCCTTAGCCCTGCCTGTCCTTGCTGGAGAGAGGTGCTGGGAGTGTAGCCTGGGGGGAATAAGCTGCCAGAGTCAAACAGAGGTGGAGACAGGAGGAATCAGAAAACTGTTCATCAAAAAACATGGGAATACTTGCCTGTTCCTTGTCCAGCTATCATTGCAGTGGCATTTGTCCTTGTAACACCAGTGCAGGGGTGCAGCCTGAACCTCACCGTGGGTCTTCCTGCCTGCAGTGCTGTAGCTGCTCTGTGCCTCCAAAGCCTGTGTGACCTCCTCTCTCCCTGCCCTCCCCCAGAGAGGATGTGCAGGCAGCAGTGACCATGTAGACTCAGGAACAGGGTTGTCTCTCCCTGGATTTCTCCGTTTCTCTTTGCCACTGGTGGGACTGGCAGGGTCACAGTCATGTCCAAGTCTCTCTGTGATGCTCCAGTTCTTTAAGGCTTGGGATTATTCATGTGCTTCCCACCCCGGGTGCCTGTTGGCTGCTGTAGCCTACTTGGGCACTGGTGTTTCACAGGTAACTGAATCCACAGTTAATCTGATCTTCATAGCCAATATTTATGATCAGGGGACATTCCATGCTCCCTTAATCCATCCTTCTGGAGAGTCCAGGGATGCTCATGTATTTACCTGAACCCTCCCCTGTCCCACTGCCTCTAACAACCTTGTATTCATCTGCTTTTCCTCTGCTTTACAGTTATCCTGATCAGTTGAAGGGACCCCTTTGGTGCTTGGAAAAACTCTGTTTTCAGGGAAAACACAGAGTGGGAGTCCACTGGGTGCAGAGTGCTGGGTGCCTTTAGCTCTGCTCCCTCTCAATGCCTCTCTGCCCCAGCAGCTTTCTCCCTCCTACAGCTCCCTGCCTGACTGATCAAACAGGAATAATCTGCCCTTTTGGTGGCCATGTAGGAGCCTGCACAGCCCCGTCTCCCTCCAGCTTGTGCCACAGATGGGGCAGGGATGCTGACCTGGAGAGCTGCCAGCCGTGCCCTGCCTACATTTGGGGCTGCTTGTTTTAATTTCAGACATGTATTTTTACCACTTTCACTCCTGGTAATGATGCCTTTATAGGGAGCTCTGTAGGGTCCTGTCCTCAACGCTGCTCATTTCCCCTCTGTGCCTCCCAGTCCAGGCTGTCTCCACATCTGCAGATGGATAAGGTCCTGTTAACTCTGGCTCCTTGGAAATGGGGAGACCCAGGTGCTGGGAAGCAGCTGGGATGGTTAGCACAGGGGTCAGGATTGCTGCCTGCTTGCCTTTCCCTGGGAAGGAGGGAATCTTCAGGTATTAGACCATGGAGGAACAGCATTAGCAGGAAAGCATTACCTTTGATATTGAAGTGTGACAGTGCAAAAGTGGTTACAGCTGTTTGTGCACCCCATGATTTGTCTGGGGTGTGATTGGACCTTAGTGCCAGGGATGCTGAGGCATGAAGGGAATTCCAGAGCTCCTGCCATTTCCCACCCGTGTCTGTTTTCCAGTGAAGCTGCTGCTGTGTCCCCTCTACCTCCTGCCTCTCTTTCCCAGCAGGTCCCCAGTGTCGCCTGCCCTGGCCTGGGGCAGAGCATTGGTGTTTGGTGTTTTCCAGCGAAAAACAACTGAATTCCATCAAAAGCACTTTCTTACTGCTCTTCTGCTTTAAAATGTGCAAATTTTGTCCTGCTTTAAATGTCTTCTTCTTTAAAAATCCCTTTGACACAGGCCCTGGGGAGAGGGACGGTTAAGCTGCCGGCTGTCGCTTCACCCAGAGGGAAAATTCCCTGTTTGATAGGACAGGGAGATTAACGGCAGCTGATTTGGGATTTAGGGAGGATTAAGACAACTCAGGTACTTGCTGATAGCTGATATTTCTCCAGCAGTGCCTCTGTGCTGGAAAAAGCTGCTTCTTTCGTGCCAGCTGTGGGTGCAGAGCAGCAGGAATGGGAATGGGGTTTGGGCACTAATGGAATGTTTTGGGAGGGTGATGAGGGGAGATGCTGCTGAGTGTTTGTGACCTTCAGGGGTCACACCAGGGCCAAGCGCTGCTGCAGAGGAGTTGGTGCTGACCTGGATCTTCCCCTTGGCTTAACTCTATTTTCTTTTCTTTTTTCTTTTTTTTTTAATTGCTGCCTATAAAGGTCAGGCTGCAGCGATTGTGTTCAGAGCTTCAGAATAAGGCAGAAGACACGCAGGAGGGCTGGGACTCTGCCCCCAGCCGTCCGCTGCTCCATCCTGTGCTCAGCCCCAGGAACACCAGCCAAGGGGAGCAGATCCCCATTCACATTATCTTTGGCATCATTTTGCTTATCAGAGGTGTCATTAATTCATGTTTGATTTGAGCTGGTGGCTCAGTTCCTCATCCACACCCAGTCTCCACAGAGGCACTGCTTGTTGTCTCTTCTGTAGAAGCCACAAATTTTTTGGCCGTGTTTCCATGATTTTGTAGCATCTCTGCAGTTTTGACTGGGGGTACAAGGAGCACTGGGAGGTACAGGAGGCTGCTCTGGGGAGGGCTCACTGTGCCTGCCCAGTGCTGCTGCCAGGGAGGACACCACACCCCTCCCAAAAACCTTCACCGTTGTACCCCAACAGGAAAGTGGAGGCTTCAGCCTCCACCTGGCTGGGCTGTTCCGAGCCCGGAGCTGGAAGTGAATTCCCAAGAGCTTGTGTGTTGCTTTGTGCTTGATTAACCTTTATCACGGAGTCAGAAACGAGACAGATCAGGGGCTGGGTTGTCTTTGATGGTTCTGACGTGAGGCTGTGCTTGGCTGCTCTCTGCTTTGACTGGTGCATAACAATTCCTTCCCTGGGTCCGCAGCTACTCTGGGACTGTATTTACACTTCCCTGCTCTCCCTGTCTCTCATTGAGATAATTATTGTTTTTGGTATCTAATTACTCCTTTACTTTACATAAAGCCTAGTGATTTGAAAAGTCTCATTTTGAAGGCGCTGAAATCACATGGCAGAGCCTAGGATTACTCACAACAGGATGGGGGGGTTAAAAAAATGGCTTTTAATCTAGTAATTTTTAATTGCATAAATTAATTTTCCCCTAACTGCTTTTAATTAATTAATTTTGAAATGCCATTTATAGACCTGGATGTGTAAAAGTGCTGGTTCCCTGCATGTGGGGTTGTGTAGCCTTAGTTCAGTCTGTACAGGGTGAGCTCCAACCTTTGCATAAGTAATTTCCTAATTACATGGGATTTAGGGATTGAAGGGGTCGACAGTGGGCAGGTGAAGGTACTAAGGTTAAACATCTCCTCTGGTAATCCAGTCAGGATTTGCTCTGGGAGTCTCAGGGTCTCATAAAGACTTTCTCTAAGGTTGCTCAGACTATTCAGCCACTGTTTGCAGTACATTAGGCAGAAACTTGTCTTTTTCCATAGGAGTTGGATGAAAGGCAGGGTCCGACATCATCCACTCTTGCAGTGGATGCTCCCTTTGCCAGCAGCAGGGACCAAGGGATGTGTTGGAGCTTCCCAAGCTGGGGACTGGGGTGCTTAGCCAGAAAGGAATAAAAAACACCATCATCTGCCCTGAGCAGCGCAGGGGCTCTCAGCGTGGCCCCAAGTTCATGCTGTGACCCAAATTCCCCTAAACACGATTGCCAGAAGAGCCCTGATCCTCCCTGGGGTACAAGGAGCCAGTTTCCCGACCCAGAGCAGCACCAGGAAGGTCAGGCTTGCCCAGGAGATGCCTGTAAGGCCAGTGGGATTGTGGCCATACCACTGTTTTGGGCTGAAACCCTGGAAAATCAAGGGTGTCTTCAGCCCAGCACTTCTCCTTGGTGCTGGGAAGGAGGGCTGGTGGTAGCAGCATCCTGGGCTTCTTATGGTCCTTGATTGCATCCCAGGGATCAATGGAAAATATTTATTATGCCTTTTGTCTCTATTTGAAATCAAGCAGGAAAGTGATAAAATACAAGGCCATCCTCGGAGCTGACAGGTTTATTTCTGCAGCTCAGGAAGAAAAGCCATTCTGTGCTGGCTATAAATATTAGACAGGACACACTGGGATTTATGTAAGATAAATTCCCACCCTCCCCCTTCCTCCAGTCAGGATGGAGTGATGCCTGTACGTTAATATCGGACTAAAACGAGGCAGATTTTTCACGAGGTGGCTTTAGATAAATGTAAAAATTCATATGGTATCTTGTGTCCATTAACACGGGACTTAATTTAGGGAGCTGTATAGAAGGTGCTCCTGCAGATAGAGGCTGTTTGCTGCCTGGAGCAGCACAGATACTTCCTGTTCTCCCTTATCACAGGGGTGGGTCAAACTCAGAGTCTGGAACTCAGCAGTGCTGGGCTGGAATAACCTTGTCACATTCCCAGAGCCCCCAGCTGCCTTGGGATGTGGGGTGAGAACAGCAGCAGTGCAAGGTCACCACCTTCAGACCTCAGGGCTGGGTTGGATGTGACTTCTGTAAACCCAATTTTCAGCTTTAAAGTATTGATTTTATCCATCCATTTTATCTGCATCCAGACAGAAAGTCCACAATCTCCACATGGCAGGAAAGGAAATACTATGGATAAATGCAACTTTTCAGATTTTCCATCCACATATTCTTACCTTACTGCATGATAGTGAGAAATTCTTGCTTGCCAATTTGCGTGCTAAAATATCTTTGTGCTTCCTATTGCAGTAACTGGCAGCACCTCATCAGGATTAATTTTTAAATCTTTCTGAGGGGGTTGTTCAGTTGATTTTTTTATTTATTTATTTTTTTAAGAGAGCACATTTCTTTGTAGCCAAAAGGCAGCTGGTGCTGTCAGACATTGCACATGAGCTCTCCTGCATGTCTGCACTGAGGTCTCCTGAAGCTAATAGGGAATGACAGCGGGATTGGAAAGGACTGGAAGGCTCCCAGTTTGTGTTGGGATCGCTGGCAGGGGCAGGTGAGCAGCTGAGCCGCAGGAACACCAGCCGTGTGTGCTGTTACTGGGCCGGTGACCTGGAGCTCTGCAGCTTTCCCACTGATGCTGCTCATGGTCTGTATTATCCCAGTGGCCCGGGAAAGCCCAGCCTGGCTCCTTGTGCTCTTTTGGTGTTAATGCGGTGGCCTTGGCAAAGTGTTGGGCTGTTGCCGGTTTGTCAGGCACCTCAAACACCCTTCTGCAGGAGTCTCGAGCTGGACTTGGTTGCGTGGCTGAGAGCAGAGCCCGGCTCCCCCCAGGCTCCTGCAGGGCCAGCAGTGGCCGGGGCGCCCTGGGCTCCCCAGGCTGGGGCAGCAGCCCCTGGCAGCCCCCGGCAGCCCCCGGCAGCCCCTGGCAGCCCCCGGCCCAGGGGAGGGGAGCAGGGCTGCGCTTGGCTCCGTGCTGAGCTCACGGCTGTGGCCAAGTGACGCTTTTGGGAGCAGAAGCTTAACAAACCCAGACTAGAAATGTGAAGATATGGCCTTAGAAACCTGAGGGGAGTGGAAGGACAGGCTCAGGCTGGAGTTAAATGGCTCATTAAAGCTCATTACCCATTGAGCTTTTTTTTCAGAGTTTGATAAGAATGTGTCTCACCTGGTCCTATAAGGATGTGTAAGAGCTGCCAAAGGAACGTGCCATGGGCGGCTGATGGATTTTCACACTGTCTTCCCTGAAACCTCTGAGCAGAGGAAGGAATGGGAAATGTTGAAGTTTACATGTATTTGTCATTAATATTTTATTAAATGTAGTCTGACGTTTATTAAAATTGCAAATCTATGTACTTAACAAATGAAAGTTAAATACCAGGAAAAATTGTGGCAGCGCTTGTAGAGCGTGTTCTCTCTGGGGCAACGGGAGAGAGACCTGAGGGACTGGGATGTGCTGGTTGAGCAGCTCCTTGGAGGGAACAGGGCCCAGGGAGCGTTGGCCGTGTGTGACAGGAGGGAGAGTCACCAGCCCTTGGAGCAGAGTCCCCATGTGCCATTCGTGGGGATGTGACGTGTGTGACAGGCGGGAACTGAGCCCGCTCTGTAGCTGCACAGTGACCTGGCACCCACCTGCTATGAGCTACTGCTCTTGCTGTTCCATTCAATCATGGCTCGCAGCCCGGGAAGATACAGGGCCCGTGTTCTGACTGCACCCCATCTCATTCCTGCTGCAGACACTTCCCATGGCACAGCTGGAGGGTTGCCAGTCCCTGGCCGTGCCGTGCCGTGCCATGCCGTGCCATCACCTTGTGACTAACAAAGAGTGTTGTGCACCTTTTCCTGTCCTGACGTGGCTGTGCCACGATGGGGGGGTTGGTGCAGCCCCATCCCACCATTTCCCTTCCCACCCACCATCCATTCTTTTCTTCCCCTCTCATAGTGTGGACGCAGTGCTGAAAACTTCGACCGCTTTTTCACTCGCCATCCACCCGTGCTAACACCTCCTGACCAGGAAGTCATCAGGAACATTGACCAGTCAGAATTCGAAGGATTTTCCTTTGTTAACTCTGAGTTTTTTAAGCCTGAAGCCAAGAGCTAAGTAGTTGTGTAGATCTCATCCCCGCATCCATCATCCAGTCCCAGCTGCTGTTGTGGTGACATTTTCCATTGCAAAGCTTGCCCCCATGGATTTTCTTCAGTCCCTTACTAGAGTGACCATATTTCAAAGCCAGAGGTGTCTTCCTGTGATTTGGGGTGTCCCTGGAGGCAGGTGATGTTCAGGAAATGCCGCAGGTGAGCTTTCGTAATGGATTTTTTTGTAGAAAATGGGGACGGTTCAGTGGGTGATGGAAGGAAAACAGAGACACTGTGACAATTGGGAGAAATCCCTTCTGCATTTGCTTTAATTCCTGCTCTTTCCTTTTTCTAGTCTTTTAATATAATCATAAAAATTTAATATTTAGCCTTTTTAGCCTTAGTGGCAAGTAAGTGTTTTTAATGAAACCTTTCCCCAGAGTCTTTCAGCTTCTCCAAAAACCTTTTGAGAGCCAAGTTGCTGATTCTGGCTCCTTTTTAGGTGTGTCCTGCTGTCTGTCCAGCCCCACCACAGCTCCCCTTCCCTCCACAGATGCTTTGGGCCGACATGTTCCCAGTGCAGGGTCTGCGGGGATGGGATAAGTTATTCAGGAGGGCAGAGCTGCTGTTGGCAAAGATTTCTCATGATTGTGCAGTTTCTAAGTGGCTTTTTTTTAAGCAAAACAAGCATATCCAGTGGTAAATGAGAAGTTTGGAAGAGCTGCTTTTGAATCCATGGTCACCCTAGTAAACACCACCACCATCAGTTCTATAGTGAAGCCTTTTCTTCTTTTCAAATGCCAAAGCAATTGATGGAGTCTGTTACCTGCGCTTTAAATGTGTCAAAAAAGGGTATTAACCCAAACAGGAACTATTCAACTCTGACCAGTATTGTGAATTCTGATATGAACCTTGTAAAGAACCTTGTTTCGACTAACAGTCCTAGTCTTTGCCCCCGGATATTTAAGTGGCCTGCGTTTGTTTCTGGCCTCAAAGGAAACGTTTCAGGAAGGGTGAATGTCTTGAAACAACAGCAAGCACGCTGCTTCCTTTTATACCCTTGCAGATGTTTGTGGGCTGTCACTGCTCTGACTTGTAATGTGCCAATTTATTTTTTTTCTGATACTGATTATAAAATAAAAAGTGAGAAATTATGTCCAAGAAACCCGCATGTGTTTGGCAATAATGAGTTTCTACAGTTCGGTGAGGCGATTCCAAGAGCTGGGGCTGCGCCGCGCTGAGGGCTGGAAGGTTCCCTGGATGCTGGGGGATGCGGGCTCAGGGACAGCACAGGCAGCACTGGAGCCACGGCCTGTTCTTCCTCTGCAGCGTTTGTCCCAAGAAACAGAGGGGGGATGTGCTGGAAGCGTCGTCCAAGCAGGGAGTGGCTGTCCGCAGTCCCCTGCACCGGCCGTTCTGCGCAGCGACGACCCCGCTCACTCGTGCCTCTTCAGCATGGGCAGGGAAGGAGTTTCCCTGGGATGATCCTTGGAGGAAGGACCATCGGGGTGGAGGACGGCAGAGCTCAACCTCTTGGGGATCTCTTCCATGCCTTTAGTGGAGCGGACTGCGGCATCGCCTGGGATACCTGGAGACTGCAGAGGCGAGTGCCCGGCGTGTGCCAGTGACTCATCCCTGCCCCGCTCTCCCAGGAGCAGTTGTTCAAAGCAATCGGCAGTTTCAGCTAAAGAGGGATTACAGGTTCCCGTTAACCTCTCTCCTGCCTTGGGGATTCCACTTCTGCCAAGTTCTGCGGTCTGGACGCTGCAAGATTGTTCCAAAACGTACCAGCGGGAGCTGATCCCAACATCCTCCAGCCAGGCAGTCCCAGAGCTCTGCCGTGGGGAAGGGGCTCAGTGGCAGTGGTTGGGGAGGATTCCCATCCCTGTGGTCCAGGCAGAAACTCTGCTTCGGGCCAGCCGTGCCCTGGACAGCGGGAGCCCAGGGTGTCTCTCGTGCCATCCTGCTGTGCTCCTCGTCACCTCCCAAAGTCAAGTCGCCTGTTGCTGGGGACGCTTTGAGCCCTGAGTGTCCCCTGCCCTCCCCTCTCTTCATACCGGATCCATGCAGCCATTCCCTGCCTGTTCCCAGGCTGTTCATCATCTTGACAGAAGCCAAATTGCCACCAATTCAGACAAAATTCAAGGTAAGAAACCAGCTAAGCCCACTTTGCTGCACTCAGAGCTTCCCAGACAGGCCCCCAAGGAGTGGGGTACTGCTGGAAGGGGCAGTGCAGCTCCTCCTGGGCTCGTTGCACTCTTTGCCAGAGCTTTCTGCTGCAAAAAACAGCCAGAGGTTTTTCTCACTCCAGGGCTCCTAAGCTGAGCACTCTGGAGGGCTGGGGACCACGGTGGCAACTCATGCCAGTGGCAGATGTAGACGTGTCATTCCCCTTTGCAGCATCCCACAGCATTCCTGCTCAGGAGGAGCTCCTGGCTCAGTAGGATGGTGGTGTCCTGGCACAGGCTGGTTTGGATGGATGTGGCCTTCAGGAACCATTTGGTCAGCTCAGCATGCCTGTGGGAACAGGGCAGGAGCCCGGTGCCACCATCAGCTCCTTCCACACGCACTGGGATGCAGGAGAGACCCTGTGCCCACTCCCTCCACAGTGAAGGGCAGCACCTGCCGTGACCCTGCCCTTCCATGGACCACCTGGCCTCTCATCGCTGGGGCGACCCTGCTGCCATCAAGGTGGGCTTGTCCTCACGTTTCAGCTGCTTCACCCTTTGCCTGCAGAACTCTGTGCCTGAAGTCGGCTCCTCCACCCCGTCTGCCCTTCCCTGCTCCCGCTCTCTGCTCCCAAATTCGCATCTTCCTTTTCTGTTCTGAGGAGTCGAGCCCTGGAAGGACTCTGACAGCTCAGGGACAGTCTGGGACCTGCAGACACTGGTGCCTTGAGCACTGCCACGTGTTCAAGGCCTGATGGCACAGCCACATCCTGGCTCTTCTGGCTTTTCTCTCTTTGCTCCTTGAGCTCCATCCAGCCCTGCTTTTCTTCCTGCCTTGTCTCATCTCTATCACCCTTGGCTCTCTCTGATCTTCCTTCCACAAGGCTAAAGCCATCCTGATGGGATGTCTTCTGTGATGATGGGGGTTCTCCAAGCACTTCTGGAAGTCCTGGTCTGTTGCAGGCTCATCTTCCAAGGCTTTATCTGACTGCAGCTGTGGTGTGGTGCTCCTGGGCTGGCAGGAGAACCTGACTCTGTGCCATGTTCTGGCCATGCTCCTGCTTGAGGCATGAAGATGCCAATGGCTCTGCCCCAGAGTCCTGGGACAGTGGCAGCTGCTGGGACCAGAGGGGCCGCACCTCATCTGCCAGGTCCTTCACCAGGACAGTAGTGGGAGGTGAGGGAACAGAGCAGGATGTGAGACCTGCAGCACCCCCACAGTTCTTTTTCTCACTACGAGCTGACAGATTAATCCAGGGATGGAAATCCCAGTGTAGAAGAGCAGGGCCCCCTTCAAAGGCAAAGTCTGGGAAAAACTCAAAATAAATACCGTGTTGCAGCTTTCTGCAAGGCACCGAATTTGTGACAGGGTCCTGCCAGTGTCACTGGAGGGTCACCTCCAGCACTGAGTTGGGGTCTCTCCTACATAGAAGCATGGAAGAAGGGATGTGGAAGGTCTTTTGTCCCTGCTGACTTTAGTAATGGGGCAAAGAAGAGCCAGTTCGCAGCTGCTGATGTCCCTCCACCTCCCACTGTTGTGGATGAAGGACCTTGTTCTGTACCTTCACCACTCAGTCACCCTTCGAGCCACGGCCCCGTCACCTCCCACAGCAGGACAGCCCAGAGCCAGGCGGTCTCTGATCCACGTGGGTTTAGGAGAACAGCCCACGCATTCCCAGCGCTCCGCAGTGCTGATAGCAGGTTCCCAGCACTAATCCTGACACTAACGTCCTTTTTTTTCCCTTTTTTGGCTTGGGAGTAGCTGCAAAGTGGTTCTTCCTATGAAATTACAAGGAGAAAAGGTTGCCTATGTGGAATTTTCCTTCTTGGAGGTTTTGAAGTGCTGTGCGTTTTCTCTTTACCACCCTGGAGCAAATCACATCCTCCATCAATGAACCAGTGCTGGTTAACACCAAATCATGACATCATTCAAAAACCCAGCTTAAAGCAGAAGGAGCTCTTACAGCTGATTATTTTGTTTAAATTTTAACATCGTATTGATTGTTGCTGCCGTTTTGAGGGATGTTGCTTCCTCCAGGCTCCTTCCTCCTGTGCAGTGCCGAGCTCTGGTTGCAGTGGGGGTTCTGCCTGCTAACAACTGCTCTGTGCTCTCTCCTGCAGCGAACAGGAGAGAAGGGATGCTCCCTTCCCAACACCCCGAGCTCTTGCGTGTCCCTTTATGTCCTGGTTGTGTGTTTCAGGTGTGTTGAAGTGGCGTTCTCCTCTTTTTTGCTGGTGTTGTGGGGCTGCTTCTTTTGTACAGGGTGTTGAGTTCCTCGTCGGTGGCAGCTTGAGAAACTGGCGTGGATTGTGGGACGCTGGGACAGCAGAGCTCTCCTGGCTGCCACCCCCCTGGGGCTGCCATCCCCCCGGGGGCTGCCACGCTCTCTTGCTCCGCTCACTCCTTTCCCGGTTTAACTCTGTGCTTTCCGTTTAACAGAAGGACAAACGCGACACTTCCAACTTCGACAAAGAGTTCACCCGGCAGCCGGTGGAGCTCACGCCCACGGACAAACTCTTCATCATGAACTTGGACCAGAACGAGTTTGCTGGATTCTCCTACACTAACCCCGAGTTTGTCATTAACGTGTAGTCGCGGCGCAGCCCTGTCCTCGCTGGCCCAGCTCCAGGTCGCCCTGTACATACCGACACTAGTCTTCCGGGATTAGCAGTGCAGACACACACCCCCTCACGCCAAACTCGCCGACCGCTTCTCCTAGGAGGCCTCTCCATGTCCGTGCCACTCGCTAGCTTGGTTTCCCTAGCCAGAGGTGTCCGGGGTGCCAGTTACCGGTCAGTGATACTTCTAGGAACTATAGTTGGTGGTGACTAATAGAGTTTTTAAACAGAAATATACCAAATTGCTACAGTCTCTGTAATTTTTGCAGTGGGATGCTGAGATCCCAGTGACCCAGCTACTCCCAAAGCGTTACTGTGGAATGCTAAGCATGGTTGATCGCTTAAAGCGTTGTGCTGAAGCTTGCGATGAGTGTGAGCTTGTCTTAGAGGAGCCTTTTGTTCAAGACACGGATACATTTGATCAGTGTGGAAAAATCTGCTTATAGACCTATATTTTTCAATGCATTGTCTATAGGGTCAGCCCGGCTCTCTGGAGTGTCCTCCCCCACCATCCGCCTTCCCCGTGCTCGGGCATTATGACTCCAAACCAATCCTGTGCCGGTTCTTGTAAATCAGAGCAAATCTTTTTCTAAGTGAAAGGTGGGGGGTTTTTGTAACATCTGGAACAGTTTGCAGTTTTGATACGCTCTGTCAGCACTCACATAAATCTTTCGCAGACACTGTCGAGGTGTAACAGCTCTGTAAAGGATATTAATATTCTACCAAAACAGAACACATTTATATTCTCGGTTTACAATTTACCAATGGAAAACACGCCCAAGACCAAAGGGCTGCACTGAGGGCTATTTATAATGGAAACTTTTCTACTTTCCACCCTCTGCTATTCTCTTCCAGGCTCCAAACCCATGGATTTCACAGACATCTTGATTTCCCTGATTTCCACCAAAATTCCTGGGGGCTTTAGTCAGTAATCCAGGACTTTCTGCATCATTTAAAAAGAAATATGAATGAGAAGAGACAATTCCAGCAGCTGCTTGTGAGGCAGAGCCGTGGTGTGCAGGAGGGCAGGGGCAGGCAGGAGTGGGCAGGGGCTGGGAGGAGGGAGCAACGACAGGCAGGAGCAGGCAGGGGTGGGCAGGAAGGGG
Source organism: Sclerurus mexicanus (assembly GCA_013396755.1). Lineage (NCBI taxonomy): Eukaryota > Metazoa > Chordata > Aves > Passeriformes > Furnariidae > Sclerurus > Sclerurus mexicanus. Next base: position 167,429 of record VWZF01007161.1, on the reverse strand, counting down.
CAGGCAGGAGGGGGGAGGAGCAGGCAGAGGAGGACAGGAGCAGGCAGGTGTGGGCAGGGGCTGACAGGCAGGAGCAGGGGCAGGCAGGTGGAGGAAGAAGCCGGGGAGGGGAGGAATGGACAGGCAGAAGCAGGGGCAGGCAGGTGAGGGCAGGAGTGGGTAGGGATGGGCAGGAGGGAGCAGGCAGATGTGGGCAAGAGCAGGCAGGAGCAAGCAGGAGTGGTCAGGGCCGGACAGATGAGGGCAGGGGCAGGCAGGGACAGGCAGGGGCTGCCCATCCGAAGCCGGGCAGTGACTCTGGCTGCCTGTTGGGCTCACAGAGGCCTCTGGGTCCCCATCCCCGCTCCCAGCACAGCCCAGTCCAGCTGGTTTGCAGAACCTCCACGTGTGTGTTTTCTGAACCAGCACTGGTTCTGCTGTACGTAGGCATTCCTCCACGCCACAGGGAAATGGAGTGGGATTTTACCAATCAGGAGGAATTCTGCAGAGGAAATTCTCGTTTGTAGATCTCTTATAAACATCAAGCTCTACCTATGGAATTTTTCTTCTTCTTTTGATGATTTCTTGAGAACAAAAGGCTGCCAGCAGTTAAGCCGGTGTCCCGGTCGGGGGCTGGACAGGTATCTTTGCCCCATTACCCAGCCATGGGCACTGTCCTGTGCCTGCTGGGGTGTGAGCTGAGCCCGTGGCCTCGGGTCCTGCCCTGGGCTGGAGGGAACCAAACCAAACCCAAAAAAACTGCAAATTGTGCCAGATGGAGGAGGGGGTTTATGAGGGGCTCTGCATGAGGCGAGGCCCGGGGAGGCTCGGGGCGCTGGTGGCTGGGGAGGGCTCCTGTGAGCTTGGCACACGTTCCCAAAGACGTCGCGCCATCCTCTGCAGACCACAGCTGATGTCAGAGCATGTGCGTTAGTGTGACCTTCAAACCTGTTGCTGCAGAATTAGTATTACTTCAGTGGTGAATGTTTTTAATTTCCGTATCTTTGGCTCTGAAGGCACTCCCAGGTCTGTCCGGGATGCCGCTGGAAGGTCTCCGGGGCTGAGGGGCACCCTGGCACTGTGAGCACATGCAGGGGGTGCTGTGGGGGGAGTCACGTCTTTTCTGTTTGGGACTTCTGTGTCTGTGTTGGAGTGACACTTGTGCATGGAGCAGGCGTTGCTGGACACTGAACAAACTCGGTGGCCTGGGAGGGGACCTGCGGGGAAGCCGGAATGTGGCACCAGGCACCCTGGGTGGCAGCTTTGGGATTGAGATCCACATTCCAGGGAGAGCTTGGCATGGGCTGGGTCCTCTTTGCAGGACTCATACCTTCAGTGTTCCTGACATTGCCCATTCTGCTACTTGCCAAACTCTTATTTCAAGGTTTCTTTCCTGATGATCTGTTTCTTCTGTGGAGAAATGTGTAATGGGATGTGCCTGGCCCTGCACAGACACTCAAATCTGTGTGGACTCCTCCAAGGAAGGGCAGGGTGACAGGGGTTGAGTCACTGCTTACTGTAATTTGATGATTTAATCTTCACTGTTGGATGGGGAAAGCAGAGCTGCAGGAAGATGCTCAGAGCTGAGTTTCAGGAGAGCCCCATTCACCAGTCCACAGTGCTCCAAGGATGAAGAAAGCCCAGTAAATCCATACCCGGAGCATATGGTGCTGCCACTGCTATGTGTGTGGCAGAGCAGTGCTGGGGACAAGGGGGACAGTATGGGGGACAAGAGGACAGCGTGAGTCAGGAGAAGAACGTGGGGGACAGAGGTGGCACCTCGGCCCACTGATGCACAGGGGGCTTGCAGGGTGCCCCAGCCGCTCAGTGCTGCTGGGGGAGTGGGTGCAGGACTGGCGTCCCACCTGGATGCAGTGGGACTGGCAGCAGGGTCCCACAGTGGCAGATTGGGACCCCAGAGCAGGGCTGAGGAGGCAGGTCACCACACCACAAAGGTTGGCAAGTCTGGACTTTGTCCAAGGATTAAATCTGAGTGCTGCAGGTAAGTGGAGTCCAGGTTCTCAGGTGGTTTCCATGGGACAGGATGGATCAGACAGTTCCCCCTGGAGTCCCTTGGCTGCTGCAGGTGCAGAACTTTCCCTACTCCTGCTCCCAGAGCAGCTCCATTTGCACATGGCTGGGGACCTGCTGCTGCACTTGTCTCCCCTGGCTAGAGCTCTGAGCAACCTTCTCATGCTGAGACCCATCACTAAAGGAGATATCGATTGATTTAATCCATTTAATAAATAAATGTGAGCTTGCACAGTGGCCAACCCATGTAGACAGAGAGCCTCAAAAGTGAAAGATGAGCAAGCACAGTGCAGTCAATGTGCTCTGATGATTGTGAATCCCAGAGCTCTAATCCAAGGGAAGAACCAGGAGGATTCTAGCACAGAGCACAAGGATCACACTGTTCCAAAGGCTGGAATTGCACTTGGAGGGTAGAACTCGCTCCCACTGCTGAGTGCTGTGACTTATCTGCTGTGGCAGGAGCAGGTGAGCCTGTGTGACCATGCGTCTCTGGCTCCATGCATGGAAGTGTCACCTGAGCCGTTTATTTCTGATCACATTCAAAGTGGCAATTAAGAAAAAAAAAGAAAAAAAAAGAAAAAAATGTTTATTGTTGAACAGTTTGTGTTTGTGAATTTGATTTCACCTGCAAGTATTTGATGACTTTTCTACATCCTAGACTACCTGCTGTATGTTGTCAAACGGTTCTCATGAAGACCTCCTTTTAGATGGGCATATACTCTTGATTCGATTTGCTGCATGTGTGAAAAAATAAAATACATAATTTTAAAGAAACCCTGAGAGCTTGGCTTCCTTTGCCCATGAGACTCCAGGGGCCAGCCAGAGGCAAGGCATGCCTGGGGCGGCCCAGCTATTGGCTGGGGATCCCGGGGATCCTGGTCACCTGGAGGGGCCCCATGGAACCCTGGCATAGCAAGAAATGCTGAGAAATTGCAGGGTTTGAGTCAAAAAGCTGTTCATCTGTACAGCTGGAGAGTACCAGTGAGCGAAGCTGCCCAAATGCAGGTCCAAGAGTGGAGACCTGCAGCTGTGCCTAAAGGTACAGATGGACCAGTGGGGAGCGGGTTGGTTGTATCTTCAGTTAATTGCTAATTAATAAGTTACTTAATGCTGCTGCAGAGGCTCTTCCCACCACCCCGTGAGCACTGGTTCCCAGTCTCCATAACTGGTGCAGGGCTGTGGGGCTGAGCTGGTGGCACTGGTGCCCGGCAGCCCCTCTGTGTGCACTGTGCCTGGCAGCGAGGTCACGGGGCAGCAGGCTGGGGGGGTTCAGGGCTCTGCAGAGCTGATCTCAAACCTCTGGGAGCCCCCAGTGCCTGCACGTGCTCCAGGGACCGTGGGGCATTTCCTGGCCGCGTGCACCATCACGCTCTGCTTGCTCCCAGGAGAGCTGCCCGGCACGTACCTGCCTCTCTCTGCCGAGGAACTCTGCTTTTCTAGGACGTGCCCCTGTGAAAGCTGGTGAGTGTGTTGGGAAGGGCTTCTCCTCCTGCCTTTGGTGACTTCAGCTAAGCTTTCAGCAAGATGTCCTCATCTCTCCCATCTAGTGTGGCTGGTGGTCACTGGGAACCACCCCAATTCACCTGTGGGTGGGAAAACTCAAGCAGTCCTGCTCAACCAGCCCAGCACTGCCCACGTACCCTGGCATCCCTCCTCCAGGCTGGGCAGCCCCAGTCTGTCCATCTGCTCCCCAGGCCCCAGCCCCTGCTGCTGGCACCGCTGCCTCTGCTCTGCCCTCAGCCCCCAGCCATGCCAGGAAGGTCCCCCCAGCCCCAGTGCAGGGATTTCAGGGTGCCTGGTGGAGACCCTCCCCAGATTCACTGACGTGCCCGTTCCCAGCGTGTCAGAAATGCTCCTGTGCTTTGCTTCTCTTGGCTTGTGTAAGTGAAACATTTGGTTTTGTGACACTTTCCTTAATTATGGGAGCTAATGACAAAACCATTGTGACAAATGACTCAGCTTTTGATAGCGAAGTTAATTAATTCTGAAGCTAGAGTCTCCATTGGAATATCTGGAAAAACCCGATTAGGAAGTCTCCTTACCCAGGGTGACATGGGCAGCAGGAACCTGAGTCCCTGTGACAGCCAGGTAAAACCCTCTCCATGGCTGCGAGGGATGATCCACCCAGAGTGAGGGGATTAAAGGCCAGACATCCCAGTGCTTGCCTCCCGATCCATCCCTCCATCCATCAAAGCATCCGGGGGGAACACAGCCTCATTAGTGTCGGAGTGAGTGACCAGAGCAGCTCTGCATTGGGCGCTGACCTTCAAGAGCGTCTCCCTGAAGCCATCTTTCATCTCTTTCATTTGCATTACAATCCTGTTTGCCTCATTATTCCTTATCCACTTCTTCTTCAAAGGATTTAAATCAAATCAATTAAATTGCGGCGGGCTGGAGCAGCAGTGAACCTTTCCTTGTGGCTCAGCACGGTCCAGCTGGACCTGGCTACAGAATGGGTTTAATCTTCTGCTATTTGTTCTTTTATTGCTTCTGGGGTACCACTGCCCACAGATCCCTTTGGTAACAGTCTGTCCTTCCCACCCATTCCATGCAGACATGCTCAGTGCACAGGCTGGTCTTTGTGTGTCCTTGGGGAAGGGGTTCTCTTGGCTTCCCTCAGACAGCCTGCGATCAGGATGGTGGGGAGCTGCTGACCTGCCCAGAACACCTGGAGGAACCCTGGGGCGCTGCCATGATGCTGCTTGTCCCGTGTCATCCCTTTCCTTCTTCTCAGCTTGTTTTGACTGCCAGGGAATCAAAGAACTGTGAAATCATTCAGGTTGGAAAAGCCCTCTAAACACCGCTGAGTCCAAGTGTTCCCCCAGCACTGCCAAGGCCACCACTAACCCATGTCCCCGAGTGCCACATCCCCATGGCTTTTAGGTCTCTCCAGGGATGGGGACTCCAACACTTGACAACCTTTCGGTGAAGAAATTTTCCCTAATATCCAATCTAAACCTCCCCTGGTGCAACCTGAGGCCGTTTCCTCTTGTCGCTTGTTACCTGGGAGAAGAGACTGACCCCCACCTGGCGACACCCTCCTGTCAGGGAGTCGCTGAGAATGTGTCAGTACAGAGGAAAAAAACGCTGATGGAATGTCACAAGTGTGGGCAAAATAACATGGGTTTAGGCACGCAGCTGCTGCGAGTGTGGTCGCCCAGTCCCCGGAAGCTGCTGCTGCTGGCCCACGCATGGCCACCCCTGCTCTCTCAGCATCTCAGAATAAAGAGGCTTAATCAGAATGGATTTCTGTTCCTCCCCTGCTATTTTTATTGCTACTCAACTGTCGGAAGTCCAGCAGAGAGTGTGGAGCAGGGAGGGAACTGCACCAGCTCACACCAAGTGAGCCAGCTTGTGCCCCGAGCAGCAGGGCTGGTGGCACATGTGGCATCACTGCCTTGTGTCACCCCTAGAGCCCCACCGGGCTCAGAGGCACATCACACAGGGACACACCAGTCGCACCACTGGAGTCCTGTTGGAGCCAGTGGATTGCAACCAGCACTTCCAAAGCGTGTGCAGATATAAATAATCCCCTCGTAGGAGTGGGGAAGGATGAACACATGTGCCAAAGGCTCTGGAGTCCTTATCCCCTCACAGCCCCTGGGAGCAGGGAAATGAAGTGAAGACTAGGCAAGGCCGTAGCATCTCCCTGCATCGTTAATGACCCAAACTAGCCTTGTATCAGCCTGTTCCTTCAAGGAAAAACCTAATCCAGCTAGGGATTATTTCTGACTACTTACTTCCTGTCACTTTGCCAATTTAAATGCAGCAAAGCTTTCATTGCTGGATTTGGGAGGACAAAGTCTAACAGATCTTGTGTTAGGACATTTTTGCCTGCAAGGACAGGTTTTTTTGTTTGTTTGTTTTTGCAAGAGTTGTAGAATCTTTGCAGTGTGGGCTGGATTTTGTTATTTGTTTTTACTTTGCCCAGCACAGAAGGCTCCAGGGTCCAGAAGAAGGTAGATGCCAATGGATAAGGCAGGGAACAGCAAGAGGTGATGGAGCAGGAGCTGGAGCAGCCCGGGCTGCCCAGGGCAGGGTGCCAGGCTGTGACCCTGCCTGCTTAAGTCTGAGCTGCCGAGCAGGACACAAAGATCCCCAAATTCTTGTTGGTCGCAAATCTTCGTGAAGCCCTGGGGCAGCTGCTCCAGATGGAATTCTGACTTGCTCCTGAGGCTGACACTCCATCCATGGAGCTATGAGAGGGGTGCAGGGCTTGGCAAGGGTATCTCAACCATCAACCCTACAAGGGCCAACACGATCCACCGTGGACTTTGCTTCTGTTTGAGCTCGCTTTGTTCAAAGCCTAGGAAACGGTACATGTGCACTCTGCTCACACCTACACACGCTGTGTTAAAATAACACAATTAAGGCTGCAAAATCCCCCACTCGCATCGCAATTTGCAGCCCCTCAGCTGTGGGTGGGAGATATCTTTGCTGCCTCTGCGCAGGACGGGGGCCGGGCAGGGTGCTGGCGTCAGGCGCTGCCCCACGCGCTGCGGTGGGTGACGGGCAGTGGGAGCGGCGGGGGCGGCAAGATGAGGGGCATCGTGCCATGGCACAGGCAGATGTCCCAGGGAAACATGATCTCTTCCTGTGCTGTGCCCCAAGCTACCTTCGTGGTACCCATGAGATTGTGCAAGACCAGGGGGCTTATGGAAATTATGAAGAGTGACGGGACAAGGGGGCATGGCCTTAAATTAAAAAGAGGTGAGATTTAGATCAGATATTGGGAACAAATTCCTCCCTGTGATGGTGGGGAGGCCCTGGCACAAGTTGCCCAGTGAAGCTGTGGCTGCCCCATCCCTGGAAGTGCCCAAGGCCAGGTTGGACAGGGCTTGGAGCAACCTGGGATAATGAAAGGTGTCCTTGCCCATGGCAGGGGGTGGAACTGCATGGGCTTTAAGATTCCTTCCAACCCAAACCATTGTGGGATTCTGTGAGTCTACGACCAGCATTCCAGTACAGCCATGTGCAGGGCTCATCTCGGTGTCCAGCCTGTGTCACCAAGGTGTGACCTGTGACCATCTTGTGCTGCTTCAGTCCTAGTCCCAGGAATTGCACAGTGATAACCCCTCCTCAAAAAATGCACAGGAAAGGTGGTTGGGTGGGTGCTGCTGACCCCAACCCTTGTGTCCCCATTCTCGCGCTCCCCCAAGGGCTGTGTTTGCCTTCCAGCCCACCAAGCACTGCCACTCTCCAGATGGAAATGCTGAGAAGCAGGAGCTGGTGCTGTGCGCCCAGAGAGCCTGGGCAGAGCTGCACCGCCTCCAGCCTGAGCTGGGAACCAGGCACGAGGCCCGTGGGGATACAGGGAATGAAGCAGGGCCGGGAGCCAGCGGGGAGCCACGGAGGGAGCGCGGCAGGGCAGCAATCAGCGTATCCTGCCTGGGGAGTAGCACAGACGGTGATTTCAGGTTGAGGAGCTACTTAATTTTCACATACTTAATTTTTTGGTACCTTCATAATTTTCTGTTTGCCTTTTTGGAGTAAATAACTAGTATTTCCATGTGAGTGCATACAGATGAGGGCTGGGGAAGTACATGCCATCGCGTAAATCATTTGCTTTCCTGTCTCACCCGTGGCCCTTACAGGACTGTGAATTCAAGAGGTAAGTGTATTCTAGGGCTTGTTGGAAAGGTCGTATGAGTCATGGGCTCATCCAACGGGCTGAGGAATGTTTGAGGGAGGTGAGGAGACAGCAGACAGCGGAGAGAAAGTGGATAGGGGAATTGACTGGTGGGAATGGTTCAGGAGTGGGTTGAGGGTATGAGGGATGTTCGAGCTGAATTGGCGCTTGGGCAGGGTGTCCCTGGGGCACAGACAACTGCGTGTCCGCATGGGCAGGGGCTGTGCCCTCTCTGGGGTCTGCTGTGGGGGTGTGTGGCCCCCAGCCCTTCGCCCCAGATGCCACCCGATGTCTGGGACCGGTGCAGCAGCTCCAGTGTTGCACGGACTGCAAGGGGGATCGG
>VWZF01007161.1:116003-158353 GCA_013396755.1 Sclerurus mexicanus | reverse complement strand
ATGAGGATGTGTGACAGAGGCGTCCAGATGCTCGTCACCACGGTGGGAGCCTTCGCAGCCTTCAGCCTGATGACCATCGCCGTGGGCACTGACTACTGGCTCTACTCGCGCGGCGTGTGTAGGACTAAGTCCACGAGCGACAACGACACGAGCCGCAAGAACGAGGAGGTGATGACCCACTCGGGGCTCTGGAGGACGTGCTGCCTGGAAGGTACCGACCCCCCCGGCCCCAAAACTTCGAGGGAGGAGGTGCATCGCGGCACCCCCCACCCCAGAGCTGGGTCCCCGGCGAGCGGAGCATCCCCCGGCCATCTGAGCATCCCCCGGCCCGGCGGTCCCGCCGCCCCACGCTGCCACCCTCCACTCCCCTCCCCGGGCACTTGCAGTGGCACCGCGATGGAGCCTCGCGGGGGGTGAGGGGAGCCCCCTCGGTCGTGGGTCGCAGGGGCCGGGGGGAGCGAGGCTGCGGGGCGCGGGGGCTCCCCCTTGCCGGGGACCGGCGCTGGCAGCGGCAGCTGCGCTGTGTCCTCCCGGGGATGCTCTCGGGGAGCTCCGGGCTGAGGGGCCACAGGTCCCTCTCCCGACCGGGGCTGTGCGAGTGGGAGCGAGCAAAGCCCCGCTGCTGCTGCCTCTCCCCAAGGCTGCGCGGGCACCGTGTCCCGGTCACCGGGAAACCCATCGCACCAGGCGTTTTCATCGCTGAGCCCCGGAGCCAGCCCTTCCCCTCCGAGAGGTGGAGTGGGGCAAGCTGGGCTGCTGCCGCCCCACCGCATCTTGTCCCTCTGTCCCCACGGCTGGGCTGACCCACAGCGGGGCTACCCCACCACAGCTGCCCCATGGTTGGGCTGCCCCTCCGCGGCTGCCCCATGGCTGTTCCCTCGCCTGCCCGGCCTCACCGCTTTGCCCCATTGCCTCCCTCCCACCGCAGTACCCAGCTGGCAAGGCCCTGGCAGCTGCTGCCCTCCTGCAGCACAGGTCACACTTGGGGGCAGTTTTGCCCCAAAGCTGCTGCTTGAGGTGTTTCTGAGCACCCACAGGCTGTGCTTAAAGATGAGCTTGAACAGAGCCAAGTGCTGGTACCTGCGCAGGAAAAAAATGGCTGATGGCATCACCCTGGGCCCTAACTTTTATAATTAGTGGCAGCAGTGGGTGTCTTGTGTGCTCAGGGAGACCTGCCCCACTGTCCTGTGGGGCTTCAGGGGCATCAGGCTCTTCCAGCCCATCAGTGACCCCTCCAGCGGTGGGGGCAGACAAGCCACGGCCCTGAGCTGCTCCTCCACGTTGGAAAGTTCTCGGTGAGTCATGGCCATGGATGCAGAAATACCCGTTCTGTTCCTGGTGCTCAGTCCTAAACCCAGTGAAGTCAGTTGGAGCTTTCTTATTGATTCAAGGAGGGTTTGGATCATGGTCTAATTCCGTCATAAATAATTTGAGATAATCTGTCTCCCCTCTTGGGCTGAGGGAGCCAAGGAGGCAGAAGCCAGGGCTGTGAAAGACAGGATCGCTGGAGGCATGAGTAATTTCCAAAATTCTTGGGTTTGCTAGCTGTATTTTTTTCCCCAGCCAATGTTTTATGTTTCCCTCACCGTGATCAATCACTGCTTTGGAAGGAGCTAGAGAGGGCCCGCTCCCCTGGGCACAGCTCACTCGGGAGAGGACTTGGCAGTGCCATGGCAGAGCTCAGAGCTGGATTATAGCCCATCACCCTTGAGTCCAGGTGTGGGGCTGAGATCAGCAGGGCGTGGGATCACCATGGGCTCAGAGCTTCCAGCTCCATGTCCTGCCCGTGTTGGTGCTCTGACAGCTGCTGGGACAGGAGTGGGAGCGGGAGCCGTGCGGTGCCATGCGGCCATACCTGTGGCGCAGCCGAGGCCTCACGCCAGACGCGGGTTCTGTCACCCCTCCCTGTGGGTGTGGGTGGCAATGGGGCTGTGGGGGGCTGCTGCACCCAGACGGTGGCAGGGCAGGGAGGGTCCCCGCCTGTGCTGGGGGGAGCACATGGTGCTGTGATGGTGCTGGGGGGACGTGAAGGGGCTGCTCATCACCCTCCCGAATTCTGCAGGAGAAACGCAGTGGTGCTGTTAACCAGCACCGCGCTGGGAAGGGAAAAGTTCCCCAGCAGAGCTGCTCAGAGCTCATGCATTGGCACAGGGGAAGGACTGTCAGCAGCGGGGGCTGAGGATCCCCGAGCCGGGGACGGTCACTGCAGCCAGGAGAGTGCTGGGGGCTGAGCCCTGTGCCTGATACATGCAGCAGGTCCTGTGTGATTCCTGCTTCAGGGCCTCGCTGCCTCCTGTTTTCTGTGCACTCACTGTACCAGGCTTGAAAAAGGGACAGAAGCTTCATCCCCCTGTGCCAGGACTGAGCTCAGCCTGTCAGAGGGGCCAGCTCTCTTGCGGTGCAGAAGATGCTCTTAGCACTGAGCAGAGCTCTATGCCCATTGGGAACCACCTCAGCCTTGAAATTCCCACCGCTCGCAGGGGTTTAATGTGTGTAAGGAGGGAGGAATTAATTGTGGAGCCCCGGTGGCTCTCCCTGCTGAGCGCGCGGGGCAGATCACGAAGCTGCCCGACGTGAGTGCCGGCTGCGCGCTCCATCGCAGCCGCTCCGCATCCGTGTCAGCCCCGGCGCAGCGCCTGCGTGGGAGCTGCACCACGTGAGCATCACAAGCCCATCGGCGAGAGCGGATAAATCTTGAATGAAGCCGGTGCAGACCCATGGAGAGACACCCACACTGGGAAACACAAATTAGCGGTTGACTCAATATGTGGAGCCCAGGCAGGTGTTCCCAGACTGCTGCGCTGGGATAGCCTGCTTGGAATCACAGCGTTTGGATCCTAATTATTGTTTTTACAATATGCAAATGTTTAGCAGGTGTCCCCTCGTGTGTCCCACTCAGGTGTGACCAGCACTGGTCGGTGCCTTTCCCCATGGCTGTTTCAGCATCACTCGTTTTCCTCTGTGCCTGCTTTGTCAGTAGGGAAGAGGGGGACAGACGTGGCACTTTGAGGAGAGAGCTGAAGCTGAGAAATAGCTGCTTAGGCTGGTGGTGTTTTTTAAGAAAGTAAAAGAACTTTGGTTTTCATCAAACTTAATTAAATTCGGCATCATTAAATGCAGCATCATTAAATGCAGGGAGGCTCCGTGTCCTCCCTGCTGCGTGGTGTAGATTGGGACTGGCTCCATGGCATCATGCGGATCTGAAACAGGCAGAAGGAGCAGGAAGATTTGGCCAAGGCTTCTCAAAATACCATATTTTAAGGCGATGTGGTACTTTTCCTTTCCTCCCTCATTTCCCTCATCAGAATAAAGTGCTCTGTCATTTCTGGAGGAGGCCAAGCTTTGCTCTGCCTGCCTCCCTCACGGAGGATGCTCGGCATCCTGCGTCCCTCTGGGGTGGGATGCAGGGCGGTTTGCAGGAGACACAGACATCGTGTGTCCCAGAGCTGTTCCTCAGCCAAACTGTCCCCTTTGGACACAGTCTGGCCCCTCTAGTGTCCCCCCAGCAGCTCCAGAGCAGCCTTTGCCAACCGGCAGTTTCTCCCTGCCAAGCCTGGAGAGCCTTGCTTGGGGCTGGTCTTTTTAGAGGGATCCTGTCTAGATTAAAACATAATGTTGCGTGTATCATCAGCTGACCCCACAGCTGTCAGGGCCCTGCCCAGCTCTTCCTACCCCTGCCCTGCAGCCCCTGCATGGCTCCAGGTGTGTGGTGGGTGGATGGTCAGTCCTGGAGGCTGGGGCCATTTGCCTGGCCTGATGGTTCCACTGGGAAAGGATACGAGCTCCTCAAGCTTCCTTTGAACATGAGAAATGATTTCTGATACCTAGTACTCCCATAGCCACGCAGGCTGTTTGTCCTTGATCCCGCCTGCTGTGAGTCTGGTTGCACACCTGCAGGTCACCTGAGCCCCCTTGGCTGCAGCCCCTCGCAGGGAGCTCCCACGCTGGTGGCCCCCCGATCCCCAGCCTATCCTGTGTGACTGAGCATCATTTCCTACCCCCAAAATGGAACTCGCTCTCCTAGTTCCTCACTGTTAATTCTTGGAGTTGGCTGTCTAAAGATGGCTGTTGCTGAATGATCCCATGGTACTGAGCTGCCCAAATTTGCCTCCCTTGTTCATTAATATTCCCATCAGTCTTTTCTCTGTCATTTCCCTCTTTCATCCCCAATTATTTCACGTATTCCTCACTACTGTCGACAAAGATGTTGTTACAGTTCAATACTGTTCTGTTAACAGGTGATCCTGTGCAGGAACATCCCTTGGATGACAGGGACTGTCTCTGTTAGCTCCCAGCCCTGTTAATAAAGCGCTGTTGATTCTGTGTAATACGGGTCTTTAAGTTTTTCAGGAGAGCTAAATCAAATACCCGGTGGAACTCTAAATGTATTATGTTACTGACTTCCTTTATCAACTGAATTTGTAACCATATCAAGAAAAATTTATGAAGTTTGATAAATGTATTTTCCATGAGGCTGTTTGACATTTACCTCACCCACAGGTCCCACCTCTGCTAACCCATGGGCGGTGCTGGGGGCACAGCTCCTGCCATTGCCCATCGCATCACTCCTGGCATTAAACCAACTTCTCCTGTCTTCTAGAAATTCAACAGAATGCCAAGGTTTATTAAAATCCATTTTAGATCTTCAGAAACCTTCTCAGCCTATTCTCTGAATGCTCCTGGGAGGAAGTTCTTTAGTCCTCCTGGTTCCATGTTTACACTTCGCAGTCGCTGTTCAGCATCCCCCTGCTCCTGCCAGAAACAGGAGCCTGTTTGTCTCCAAGTACAGAACAGAAGTACCTAATGAATAAATAATAATGTGTCACTTATGCTCCATGACTGACAGTTGCACTGTTGTGATCCAGTGGTGTTTTACACTATCAGGAGAGCGCCTTCTAACACAATGAAAGGATTTCTCCTCGTTTTGCCTTGACCTTTCCATTGCAGGTTTATTTTAACTGATCCCTTCAGCTTCTCCTGTCAGTCATGTGCATGTTCAAAGTCCCTACAAAAATCCCTATCAAAATCCCTGATTTTTAATATTTTTATTCAACTTTCCTTTCAACAGGCCTGGCAGAGGTGTGAGGTGTAGGGAGGCACCTGCCCTTGCTTCTGAATTTTCCCATTGGTTTTGTCTGTGGCTGGTTTTGGCTCTGCTGAGCGGAGCTGGGTCGCAGCGAAGGCATTAAATTGGGCTGGAAGCAGCTGCCCTGGCCAGCCACCAGCTCTTCCCCCGCCTCCAGTTCCTCAGCCCTCTGAGTGAGGCCAAGCAGAGAATTTCCCCAAGGTGACAGCAAGATTGTTTCTGTTAGAAAGTTATTATCTTTAATTTTTAAAAGCGCCAAGCAAATGTCCCTGAGATTGCAATCACCCGTGATGGAGCACTTTTGCTCACTACTCATTATAGGCAGGTATTTAAGGAGCTGCTCATCCTGTTCCTCTGTCTGGTCTGTGTCTGTGATAAATTCTCATCAACACCCCAACGTGCCATCGAGCACTTCCTTGCGGTGCTTGGTCCTGCTCGGTGCCAGCACTGGTAATGGTGTGGTTGTGGCTGCCAGGCTGTCATCCACAGCCAGACCGACCACCCTACCCCAGTCCACCAGCCCACCACCCCCAGCAGGACCCTCTGCCCCGATGTCACTGGCCGTGGCTCTGTCCGGGGTGCCTGCTGGCTCCAGCAGCACAGTGAGGAGAGCCCAGGGATGGCGGCTGTGCTGGCAGGAGTGCACGGATGGGGACTGTCAGCGTAGGCTGAAGGTGATGGAGGGGCAGACAGGGGTAGTCTGTACAGTGAGGCAGATCTGGAGAGGTGGTGCAGAGGGGTCATTTGCTCTTCATTACCTGAGAGCTGGGAGGTATCGAATTAACCCGTGTGAGGGGAGCAGAGGATGTGATGTGATGGAGGCACCTAAGGTGAGGTGATGGATAGAGGTGGAAAGGGACCAGTTGCCTGTTTGAGACTCCCTGATGGAATTATCAGGCTGCAGGTTTAACACCCAGCAAGGTTTTCGGACAGGACAGCACAGAGCAGGGACAGCCCATGGCACTGGCACTGTGCTCACACGGGACTGAACAGGTGCCCTGGGCACGGGGCTCTGCGAGAGGTCACGTGCGACACCCAGGTACAACATCAGACTTAGGGAATCCCTGAGCCTCACCTTGGTGGAGGATGTATTGGATAAACGTGAATTACTGTCCTCTAATGGAGATGGAAATGAGGCTGGCTGGACCCTCAGGCTGCTCCAGACCCACGTTCTTGTGGCACGTGGCCAAATGCCACGAGCCATAAAAATCCTTCTGGACACAGAGGGTCCCATGCCACTGCCAGCTGGCACTGTGGCTCCAGGCAGCGGAGCCTCCGGCTCCACGGCTGGTTGGAGGGTGTCTGGGGAGGAGCCATGCTTCAGCTCGCTGCCACCAACTCCACTTTGAGCAGAGGGGGCAAAATTCACCCTTCCTCAGAGGCTGCAGTGTTTCCTGGGCAAAAATTCTGACTTCTGGGGTGGGTTAGAGAGCCGGTTCCCTCACTGCCTGTGAGCAGCACGTGATGAGTAAAATGTATGCTGTGAACAGCTCAGAGAGAGGCATTTTACTGCTGCATAGGCGTGGTGCAGAGCCTGTCATCTCCAGAGCTGCTCCCGTGTAATAGAGGTGGAAGGCTGAATTTGAATGAGGCTCAAGCAGGTTTTTTCCCATGCAAGGTCACCAGCTCCATGCCGGCTGTAAATAATTAGGGATGGCTAATGAAGGCTGTGAGCCCTGGTGCTGGGGATAGCTGTGGTTTGGGGAGGATGCCCACGGATGGATGCTGGATCCTCTGGTCCTCCAGGAGGTGGGGGACTGGCCGGCAGGTGCCAGCAATGATGTTTGCTGGAGCAGCCAGGGAGCAGGGAGAGGTGCCCGGCTCTGTTGCTGAGTGCTACACAGTCTTTGGTAAATCCATTCTCTCTGCGTGAATTTTGCTTTTTGTAAGGTGAGGCCAGTTGGAGTCCTTTGTGTTCATCTCACATGGCTCTGGGGAAGTCCCACAGCACTGTGACCACTGGTCTACAGCGTGAAGACCCTCCTGGAACAGCCTCTCGTGCCCACTGGCGTAGCCCCCCTAGGCCATGCTGTGCTCTGGCACAGCAATTCAAGGTGATGGGCCAGGTGTGGAGACCTGTGATGCTCTGCTGTTCGGGATTAGGTGAGGTGAGGGAGGTGAGGCAGCTGAGGCATTAAGCTTCCTCAGTGCTTCTCACATCTCTGGGGTTCCTCTTCACATGGGCTTCACCATGGATTTTTAATTAACATAGTGTGCACTTCATAAATAGACATTAACGTCCTTTTCTGGGAAAATCAAAAATGCTCCTAAAACTATATAAATGTAGTAATACATAAGTATGGTGGGCGGGGGGGGAGAGGATGGCTCAGCTGCTGCCCTGCCTCAGGGGTCCCACTTGTCAGGGGGGTTCATCCCCGCCTCACCTGGCTGACAAGTGCCACTGGCTGACTCACGGCGCTGGCAAGAGGCAGCTGCCAGGTATCCGCCGTCATTAACACACAGCACTGACAGGAGCTGTAAGTGGATTAGTCCAAGGCATCCGAGGGGAAGGGTGCCCACCCGTGTACTGAGGCTGTGTGAAGTGCCCCTGGGGAGATGAGGAGGTAGCAAGGCTGCATGCTCAGAGCGGGGTTTCTCCACATGTCTGTGATGTTGGAGGATGTGGGGAGGGCTCCTGCCCACCACCCCACTCCCTCTCAGGAAGTGTAGGAAGTGCCTGCTGCCCCACTCCCCGTTGGGAAAGGAGGGCCCCTGCCCACTGCCCTGCTCCTGTCAGGAGGGGCTGCTGCTGGGCTACATCTGCAACTCACTTCAAGCTTACAAATGACCCTTGGATTCAGATTCCTGAAGCTGGTGGATGCATTTTGGGTTAGTGCTTGGTGTGGAGAGGGTTTCGTGTCCTTTGTAAGGGTTCTCAGGTGAGTTTGCTTTGGCTGACTCTTCGGGCTCAGCTCCAGAGGTTTTGGGTAGTTTTTCTCGGGGTGAGGACCAAGGAGTCCCTTGCTATGCACAGTCCCATGCAGGCTGTAAGGAACCACGGCTCGCTCACTCGGGGAGTGCGGCAGTGGCAGCTCGAAATAAAGGCTCTGATTAAGAAGACACCTGCTGTGATAAAGAATGACAGTGCTGGGGTTACAACGGGTGCCTCCTCCCTCGGCGTGTGTGTGCTGACAGCTCTGCAGCGCGGGGAGGAGGGTTCCGCAGGCTGTGCCCAGGAGGAGCATGGCTGCATCCCGCACCTCCGAGACCTGTTACACAACCCTGCTGTGAAACACCCCCTGTGTCCCGGCCGGTGGGTCAGCCTGGGGCACTGGGGATGCTGTGAAATGTTATGATTCCACACTTGTGTGACCTTCCAGCCATCTACCTGCAGCAGGTATTTAATAGTGTCTTCAGGAGGAAAAGTCCAGGCCGGGGTATGCTGCATGCTTGGATCTGTCCTGTGTCCTTTGATTCCTTCCCACCGAAAACATTCTGCTGTTCTACAATTCTGTGATCTCTTGCTCAGAGAAGAAGGAGTGGAGGGTCTTCTCATGGCAGGCTTTTGGTCCCTTTTGAGACATATGTCAGGACCACTAGATTTCACTCATCCCCTGGCCCTTGCAGGAATCTCTCACTCACTCACTGACTGTGCTTGAACATATCAGGGTTTTTCACAGTTCTGGCAGAGAGAGGCAGGAGGAGGGATTGTGGCTGCTGTCTGGGTGATAGTGTGTGATGATTTTCTCCGATATTGCCTTTCTCTTATCTCTGGACAGCACAATCCACAGACAAACCTGGTGCTGGTGGGCAGCAGAGGAGGGCTGAACAGTTCCCACATCAGGTCCGTGGCAATGGTAGTGTTTTATTGTACAGAACCCTCAGGAAAAGCAGAGGCTGGTGTGGGAGTGGAACAACCCCTCCTGCCATCCCTCCGCTCTCCCCAGGTCTCCGGGTGTTTGCTGTTTGCCAAGTGCTTTGTACTGAAGGAGGAGAATTGGGCCAGGACAGAAGCCCCAGGGTGGGCACAGAGAGAGGGGAGTGACGTGACCCCCTCCAGACTTTCTGGGGTCCACTGGGCAACCTCAGGGATGTTGGCATTGGTGAAGTTCCCTATGGGACTCGGACACTGAGAAGCAGTGGCAAAAGGCAGCATTTGAGGGTGACATTTGTCTTTGTGCCTCTCAAACCCTCCCATTTCCAATTTCACTGGTGATTTGGTAATTGTCCCCTAATAATACCTTTACTCTCAGTTCATGCCTGGAATCACAAGGGGAGGGGACAGCACCCCCAGAGAGGTTACCAACAAGCAATGACCCGTTTGAAGTATTCCTGATTTTAATTTGTTAAAATCAGCATTGGCTTGTGCTGCTGGCACCACTATGCTGCTTGTCTCCTGCAGAACTTCCTCAGGTCCCAGGGATGGCACCTCTGTCCCCCTGGAGGGGCTGGGCTCCCTCACAACACCCAGCAGGAACCCCTGGGCCAGGCTGATGATGCTCAGCTGGGTGTTAAACACCAGCTTAGGGTTATTTTTGCAGCTGTCAGAGTATGTGATGCATCAGCATCACCGATTGCATCACACAACATCATCGCAGGAGCATTGCAAAGGGCTGGGGGAGTCACCGGCCGCGTTCCCCCGGGAATCTCCTGCCCGGCCCCGGCCCAGGGCTGCTGCCTGGCTGGGAAGGGTCACCGTCACTCGGCGAGGCAGACAGTGACCTCCTGGTGGCTGTCCCCGCCGCAGCCCGGCTGTGTGTCCCGGCCAGCTGAGCAGTCATTCGTGCCGGGATGCGCGGCATCCTTGCCAAGCCCTCCATTTGCCCGCGCAGCCCCGCAGCCCTTATCGCGGTGCAGCAGCTGTGCCCGCCCGGCTTCGCCGCGGCGCGGGTTGGGAGCGGGACCCCTCCAGCCGGGGACATCGCTCCCCCCTGCCCGCCCAGGCTGCTGCCGGGGGCTGGGAGCCTCTCGCAGCCCCGTGGCTCCTTCTCCCCATGCCGGGAGAATCTCTTGTCTCTCCTCAGCACGCTCCAGCCGAGGATGAAAGTGTTCTCTGTGCATCAGTCTTTGGCCTTCTCGCCAGCGTGAGAAGGATCAGAGCGATCGCGCCTTGCATAGGAAGCAGGAAAGCTGCAGCGGGGCGTGAGACCTCTCGGCTGGCTGGGGAGGAGCAGGAACCGGGGCTTCTGCTTCTCTCACCCTGCACCAAAGCGCGGTCCTGTGAAGGCACCGCGACGGCAGGGAGGTCGGGGGAGGCGATGTGCATGTTTTAAATAATCGCAGGTAATAACGTTAAGTAGGATCTACTCTGCACGTTGCCCCAATCTAGCCCAAGCCCCGCTGCTGCCACGTCCCAGCCGCAGCCCGGAGCAGTTCCTGGGCAGGGGCCAGCAGCTCTTCCCCCCGGGCTCGCTGTTCAGCATGGCTGCGGTGCGTCCCCGCGGACGGGTCCATATGGCTGTGCCGCGAGTCGCGGCTGAGGTGGCAGACAGACGTGCCGGCGCCCCCGCGCCTGAGCCATCCTGCCCTGGCACGGCGCCGGGAGGGCCCCCGGGCTGTGGCGCTGCGGACACGGACCGGCCCCTCTCCCCCTGCAGCGGGCAGGGCCGTGGCTGCCGTGACAGCGGGTCCGCGGGAGCTGCTGCCACGTGTGTAACACCGTGCTGCTACCGAAGGGTCTCGGGGGCAGCCCTGTGCCTTAAGCAGGGGCTGGGCAGGGTACACAAGCTCAGCCAGTCTTTAGAAATTGCAGTGTCAGTATGAACAGATCTCTTCTCCAGGACGAGGAGGTCTTCCAGAAAACAGGACAAGCAGAACATCCCCTGAGCATCCAGGAGTTTGTTCCTCGGGTGTGGGTTTAGCCCCGCTGGCGGCACAGGCTCGGCAGCGCTGGCTGGGCTGTGACAGCACCGTCACCTCCTGCGCAGAGCCTGTTCCAGGGCTGTGAAACCCCGGCTCTGCACAGCTCCAGCTGAGCACCCAAAATGAGCAGATGCTTGTGATCTTCATCTCTCCAGTGCTCCACTACCTGTCTGCAAATTGGAGATAACAGAATCATAGAACCATGGAATGGTCTGTGTTGGAAGGAACCTTAAAGATCATTCAGTCTCACCCCCTGCCATGGGCAGGGACACCTTCCACTAGCCCAGGTCGCTCCAAGCCCTGTCCAGCCTGGCCTTGGAAACTTCCAAGGATGAGGCAGCCACAGCTTCTCTGGGCACCCTGTGCCAGGGCCTGCCCACCCTCCCAGGGAAGAATTCATCTCCCAATATCCCGCCTAACCCTGCTCTGTCAGCATGAAGCCATTCCTGCTTGTCCTGTCATTCCATACCCTTGTCCAAAGACCCTCTCCAGCTCTCCTTAGGGCTATTACTCTCCATCCATTCCCTGCCCAGTTTGTAGCCCAAACTGCTGGTGCATCATCCAGAGTGCAGCAGGTGGGTGCTGTCAGCACTAACCAAGTGGAGCTGCTGGGCTGCAGCTGGGACAGAGCCATTAAAGGGCTGCTGCAGGCACAGGTCTCCCTGCAGGGATGTGCAGTGTAGGCAGAGTGGTGCTGAGAGCAAAGCCACAGACCCTGGGCACAAGCCAGAGGTGAAAATAGGGGAGCGAATCCATGGGACAGCCCCAGGTAAGTTTGGGGGGCTGGTGCCAGTGGAACCCAGGCAGGGCCGAGGAAGGGCGAGCAGCCTGACGTAGTCCCGCTGTCCTCAAGGCGGGTGGCAGAGCAGCATCTGGCTGCAGCAGCAGCAGAGTGGGCTCTCTGTGATTGAATCCAAAAGAGGAAGGAGACAGAAGGCATTGTGTGACTGGTGGAGGTCTGTGCGCCGTCCATCTCGGGGGCTTTCCTGTTTCTCCTCTCCCCCTCATGGCTCTCTTTGGCTCCTGGAAGGGCAGAGCCACAGGGAGCTGGAATTGTTTTCCTCCTGGAATGGCAAGGCCTTATGGAACTGGGGTTGTTTCAAAGCCCAGAGTTCTTCTAGCAAAGTATTTTGTGCTTCGAGCCAGGTTTGGGAAGCTGGGGAAGGTGAGGCTGTTTAATGGCCAAGGTGATGGTAGGAGTGGCTCAGGGACCATGAAGCAGTTTGCCCAGACCTGACCTGTGTTAGAGTGGGACTGGTTTGTAGCTGGGAGCAGGGTCCTGCTCCCTGACTCGAGGGTGGCCAGTTGCCGAGCCTGCGGTGCCACGGCTGCAGGGTGGGCAGGAACAGCAGAGCCACAGAGAGAGGAGTCCCGTGGGCTGCCTGTGGGTAGTGGAGTGTTTCAGGGGCCCAGGGCAGCTGGTTGTCACGTGTCGGGGCCTCTTGGTGCTGTAAAATCCAGAAGTGAAGGGTGATGGACAAGATGCACCATCCCCTGTCCCTGCCCCAGGCAGGGAGCCTGCTGTTGGTATGGTACCATCGAGGTGTTCCCAAGGGCAAAGCTCTCCCAAAGGCACAGGGCAGGGTGAGTGCTGTGCCGTGGGAATAGCTCCAGACTTCTGGGCAGCTCAGAAGGACAGCTTTTATTTCTTGGAGGGGGAAGCTGAGGTTGGCGTCACTCACTCGTTCACCGGCAAAGTTCTCTGCTGATGCTCTGTCTGCAGGAGAGTCCCTTCTTGTTCCCCAAAAAAAGCCAAGAGTGAAACGATGGTGCTACTCCCGAATATCACTTTCCCCATCTGGGGCACTGGAGCCGCTCTGCGGGGCTCACTTCCCTCCCGCAGATGGTGAGGAGGCGGCTCTGCCTCCCGGCAGGCAGCAGCTAAATCCGTCGGCGCTGGATGCGCTCGGTACCTGCGGCAGCACGGGCCGGGCTGGACCCGCACCCCGGGTCACGGCGAGCCGGGCGAAGCAGCGGGAGGGGAGCGGGGAGCTGTGGCTGCAGGGTGCCGGCACCCCCTCTCACACCAGCAGACCGGCAGCACGATGCCCGCTGCATTCCCTGGAATAAATAGGCTGTGATGGATCGAGGCCCTTTTAGCGCATCAGCTGCAAACTTCAAATATTTATACCAGGAAGATGTGACAGACGTATAGATATATTTTAAAAGAGGCAGGTGCTGGAGTGGCAGTCACGTATTTGAAGTTCAAATGCTTACCTTCAAATCAATGCTATAAAAGAGGGGGAATGTAATAAATTTAATATCACTTTTTCAGGGAAAACAACCTGCCAAGCCTCCTCCCAGGCTAAATGTGCTTTAAAGATTGACTGTGCAGCTGTAATAACTATTGATAAACTGTAAACATGAAAAGATCTCCCTGCTCCCGGCCTGTCAGGAGCATTAGGGTGGAAATGCTCTGTGCTCCGCTCCGGAATGACTCACCGAGGCCCAGGCAAATGTGTTTATTTGTAAAGATCCTTATTTCAGAAATAGTGACCTTTTTAATGCCTCGTGCAGTGAGCTTGGAAATTCAAAATTGCCTTTTGGCAACTGGCTCATCTCGCTGCAGCTCTGACAGTGCTTTCCATGACAATTTACATATTTTTAGTCTAAGTATTCTGCACTGTGGGGCTCCTTTGGAGAAGGATTTGCTTTTTCGCAGCCCCTGAACTGCAGTGCTGAGCTGAGGTCAGGCTGTGCTGAGCGCATGGAGAGGTTGCTGCCCGCTGGGCTTCTCCAGCACCACCTGCCTGAGTCCTCCCTGAGGGGAGTGACACCCTCCTTCAAACAGGGACTTGGTGTCGGTCACAAATTTGAGCTGTTGCTTCACCTTGAAATAGGGAATATTGAGTGTGCTGAGGCCCTGGCACAGGGTGCCCAGAGGAGCTGTGGCAGCCCCTGGATCCCTGGGAATGTCCAAGGCCAGGTTGGACAGGGCTTGGAGCAACCTGGGCTGGTGGAAGGTGTCCCTGCCCATGGCAGGGGGACAGGACTGGATGGTCTTTAAGGTCCCTTCCAGCCCAAGCCATTCCAATATTCCATGATGATTCTATGAGTAAAACTGTTAATCCAGGCTGCTGAACATCACAACACCCAAATCATGCTTTTGACCATCACACTGATCGTCATCTGCTGGGCTGCCCCAGCCTGGCATGAAGCCCCTGTCGCTCCCGCAGTCTGATGTTGGCTGCACCAAAGCCAATGTAACCAGTGACCCTGTAGCTCTGTGTCCATGGCCTGTCCCCTTATTTGAGTCCTTGCTTGTGCCATCAGGTACCAGCTGAAGCACCTGGAGCAGCAGAGGGGATGGAGCAGGGGCAGGGGGTGCAGTGGACTATCTCCATCCTCATCCTTCCTGGCGCAGCATTTCCAGCAGCTGATAATTGCTCGGCCGGCTCCTTCCACGCGTCTCCCTGGGCTCTGGGATGTGCTTGTGCTGGATGTGAAATGCCGTGGTTGTAATCAGTTATTTAACGTTTCTGGGGCCTGTGACTAACGCTGCTGCTGTTGTTTGGTGACGGGCGGTGGCACTGCTCCTTTCTGCTGCTGCTGCTCATCCCAATGCACCGGGGAAGGATGTTTTGATGGTTTTCTGCTGTTTGTGCCTTTATCAGTGCTCTACAATTCTGAGTTGCTGATTTATATTCAGAGTTATGAATATCTCCTTTCTTCTCTTTGTTGGGCCTGTTTTTATTTTTATAGCTGTTTACATATTAGCCAGGCAGTTTCTAAACTGATACAAACTCCCATCGTGGTGATGAGTTTTGGGGCAAACCGCTCTTAAATTATTCTCTTATTCACAGTCGTGCTTTTATGCTTAAATCCATTCTCCTAAACGATTTGGCTTATAATTGTTTTCTGCTCTGTGAATTGACCTCTCAAAGCACCAGCAGTCGGTGCTGGTGCCTTGGACTCACCTCTGTGTGCCCATAAGAAGCGTAATCAAGCCATGATTGCTTGGACTTGAGCAGCAACTAGTTTTTAATTCTATGATCCATTCCCCTTCAGCTGTCAACACGGAGTCGAAAATAGCACTCCCCTGTGCTGGGTGCCACGCTTCACAGCTATGAAATTGTCATTTATAGGTTTTTAGAAATTCAGAGG
Source organism: Sclerurus mexicanus (assembly GCA_013396755.1). Taxonomy (NCBI): domain Eukaryota; kingdom Metazoa; phylum Chordata; class Aves; order Passeriformes; family Furnariidae; genus Sclerurus; species Sclerurus mexicanus. Next base: position 143,361 of record VWZF01007161.1, on the reverse strand, counting down.
ACATTTTAATACTGGTGAAGTGAAACCTCCAGCTCCCCATCATAATGCCACTTCTCTCCTCCCTAGTAAATAGGCGCTTAAGCAGCCTGGAGATGATGCGGCCTCTGGCGCAGCTCTGGGTGCGAGCGTACACCGGAGCACCCTCACCCACAGACTCTCTTGGCCTGAAGTACTGGCAGCTTGTTTAACCAGAGGATCTTAGGTTTTACACTCTTGACTCTTGTTTTTCCCCCTGGTCCCATCTGGGCAGTTTTTATCATCAGTTTTCAGTGCTCAGGCCATGAAACGCCACGTGGGTCAAACTCACTCCTACAAATGAGTGAGTCTGGATCCTTCTGTTAATTATCCAGCTGGCAGCTGGGACTATAGAATCATGGAGTCATGGAATGGTTTGAGTTGGAAGGGTCCTTAAAGACCAGGCACTCGCACCAGGGGTGGGCTGGCAGCTTCTGCCAGCTCTAGCCAGTTCTCAGGAGTGACAGGAAGGGAATGAGCCCAAGTCCCCCTTTCCAAACAGGCATAAGCTCCCATGGTGTGGGATGGAGCTGCTTTCCCCTAGTCCCGCTAGCAAAAAGCTGTGTGATCCAGGAATCTCCAGGGTTGAGCTGACTGTCCCTTTCACCAACAGCCAAAGAGGAGGCTGGCAGGCAAACCCTTCCCAGAAGCTCATCAGTTAACCCAAGTGCGTCAAAAATGTTCATTAAACAAGGAAGAGGGGATCCTGCTCTGGTTGCACAGACAGAGGTCCTGGTGCCTCGGGCACTGGGATGCTCAGCCGGGGCCAGGACTCCACTGTGCCCTGTCTTTTACCATCAATGTCTCCAAGCAGGCAAACAAACAAAAGATCATTATTTTTTTTAATTGCTAGAATTGTATTAATTTAAACAGATAAACTCAATCAGTGAAGCTCATTAATTTCTAGCACATGGCTTATTTACGCTGGTTCTGGCTGCTCCAGTGCTCGTTGCACTCTCCTAGGAATGTCAATTACTTCTTTTTAAATAAAAATCAATGTTTATTCACTATTAAAGATAAAACATGAAATGATTTCCTTAGACATGCTGATGAGTGCTTTCCTCCTCAGCATGATCTGAGGGCTCCTGGCATCAGCAGCTGCTGCCCATTGCCATCGCTGTGCCATGGAGGGGACAGCAGTGTGCTGGCTGTCCGTCCCTGTGCTGCGAGGGGACAACAGGGGAGGGGCCACCCTGGACCCCCACGCTCATCTCAACCCCCTGCACCTTCCTCTGCCATTCCAGCATCTCCCAGGAGTGGGGTGTTTCCCTGCCATGAGCTCTAGCAATGTGGAAAGAGGAAGGTGGAAGGATGGAGGGAGAAAGGAAGCCCAGGGGAGCACGGGGGGAGCCTCTGGAAGCAGCTCCGGAGCGTTACCTGATTGCTTTTCTAATGAGAAAACCCACCTAAACCCTCGGAGTGGAGGGCTGGAAATTACCCATCAGCTGCAAACTTTTTTTTTCCTCCTCTATTATTCAGAATTGTTTTGCTTTTCTGAACTGCCTTGTGTAGGTTGCACCAACCCCACAGATTCCAGAATGGGAGATGATGAGTCACTGTCAAAATGTAGATTTTTTTTTTTCATTTTTTTTCCCTTTTAGCACCACTGAGGGAGTGAAGTCCCTGTGCCACGCGCCGATCGCTGGCACCTCGCGAGCTGGAGCTGGCAGGAGCTCCCAGCCCACCCCTGCTGTGAGTGCCAGGCTGTGCCCGCCGTGTTCCCCTTGGGGATGCCCGTCATGGGCATTTGCTGCTCCCCACGCCCCGCTGAGCTGTCAGGATGCACAGGGGGCTCGGTCCCTCTGCTGCTGCGTGTGTTCAGGTGTGTGCTTGCACTGGCCTTGGTGTCTGACCGGCGCTGGCACAGTGGAGCCACCTCTGCCGCCTCCTCGCTCTTGCGCTCCTTTCATCTGATTTGGGTTTTTTCCACTGTTATTTCTTTTTTATAAAAACAGGGGAAAAGTCCTTTAGAACAGGCATATCTGTGTAGGTGCCTCTGCTCAGCCACAAACCACCACCGCAGAGAGGGGGAGAGGGTGTGAAGTGGAGATGGTGCCGCAGTGGGAAGCTGGTGCGGGGCTGCCGGGGCGATGGGGATGTGCCGCGGAGGAGCTCAGTCCTGAGCGGGAGGATTCCTCCCACTGCCGGGTGTTGGGCAGTCCAACACCCATCCGGACATGGGGAGATGCTGGCTGGAGAGTCGTGCAGAGCTGGGGGCTTTTGTTGGATGAACCCACAGGTTTTGCCTCAACTCAGCCACTCTGCAGCAGAGCTGAGGCCAACGGGTGCTCGTGCGAGGAGGCAGCGACAGCAATGCCCTGGGGAGGCACAGAGCTGGTGCCATGGCCAGGACAGGGCCCTCACCTGGCTCCCTGAGTCTTCCCTGCCCTGGGGGGTAGCACCTCTTGTACTTGGCTCCAACAGGGATTCCAGCTGCGTTGCTCTGAGCTATGGGCCAGGGGCCTGTAGCCATCCCACCAGCCTTCCCTGATGCTTTTCTAAGCTGCCATGTGTCTTTGAAACTGGACTGTGTTGAAAATTTGGCAATGCAGGAGGCAAGCAAGGTACTGGTGGGGGTGGCTGGGGCCCCCACAGCCCCTCCCAAGGGCACAGGAGCTGCTTGGTGCAACTCACTGAGCCCTTCACAGTGGCCGCTGGGTGCTGGCCATGGCTACCAAACCCCAGAGCTCTGCAATCCCACACCAGGGACCTTGTGCAAAGAGCCTCAGGATCCCTCGCAGAGCCTGGAGCTGGGGAAGGGAAAGAATACGGATGAATTTCTTTCCATCTCTCCTAGCATCTGGGAGGTGGGTGGGAGGTAAAAAAAGACGAGCCCTGAAGTTTTAATTCCTTGGAGATATTTAGGTATCTTGCTCTTGTTACTCAGGGAGTACAGAGCCTGAGCATCTCTGGGGATGTGCCACAGGCTCCTACCCCAGCACTTCCCAGCTCAGCTCCAACCTCTGGTTCTCCAAAATATTAATTTTCAGAGAACTTAGACCACAATGACCACCATTGCCTCCAAATGGATTTGGTGGAACACGGTGTCTTTAGAAAGGCCATTATTGAAAACAACTTGGGAAATAACTCGCTTGGATTTATCAGGCAGAGTGGAGAGCTGAGGGCTGGAATGTGACCTTGGCTCCTCCTGGCTGAGCCAGCATGAGGGGAGCAAGGAATTTCGTTCTCATTTAAGAGTGGTCTTAGCTCATCCTCCTCAGCTTGAGTCTTCCTTTGCCCTCACTAGTAACACCCAGAATGGTCCCTTGAAAACTGTTCCACTGGATGAAAAGTAATGAGAATTTAACACCATAACTGGAGCTCTTTAGTCTTCTGGCTCGCTGGGCTGGGATCGATATTCTTGGCCATATTTGCACCATCGTACTTCCCTCACAACCCCCTCTCTGTCCCCCCAGCCCTCCCTGGGGAAAGAGGCTCTGAGAGGAAAACGGCCTGAGATCAAGTCAATTAATTGCCTCTGCGTGCACCGATAAATGCGGTGCCGGGAGCTCAGTGCGTACAGTGAAACACAAGTGAGCAGAGCAGGGAAACCTCAAACCCCTGCCCTGTGCCCTGGGGGTAATGGGGGGCTCTGGGGGCACTCAGCACTCACATTATCCAGCGTGCAGTTGGTGGGGCTCTGAGCTGGGGGGGATGAGAGGGATCGGAGGATTACACAGAGCACGGGATGCAAACAACCCTGCAGGTAGGGAAGGAAGGGAAGGGCTGCCTGCACCACCCGGGGACCGCAGAGTGTGCTGTATGAGTTCATTGCTTCCAAATCAAATCTGGTGTCACCTAAAGACAAGGCTCACTGCAGGGAGCCTGGAGCTGCTGGGCGGGGACACCCTGTGGCCACCACACAGCCCACAGTCCCATTGCTGACACATACAAAATGGCCTGGAATGTTTCCCACCTGGAGTGTCTCTGGGCACCCTTGAGTTAAAGTGAGACCATTGCATGGCGAGTTTGACCTGCAGCTGGGTGAGGCCGGGGCAGAGCATGAGTGGACATGCTCTGCTCCTGGCCAGGGGCGTGCAGCAGCTGTGGAGAGTGAGGGGAGAGGTGGCACCCAGCTGGTGGCAGATCTGGGGTGGCTCATGCTGACCCTGCCACAACCAGATACCCCTGAAACCCCCTGAGGCAGGAGGGCCAGGGAGAGGCTTCCTGTGGGGCTCAGTTGTGTCAGCTCCTGACTGGGCTCCTCCAGCTGCTCCCCTTTATGGAGCAGCTTGGTGGTCGGTGTGGAAGATGCCACAGGAGGTTTGAGAGCTGCTCTGGCTGCATGGTGGAGGTTCTAATCCAGCCTGGACAGGGAGTTCAGTGCCACAGCACAAAGCAAGTGTTTGAAGAACATGCTTGTCTCTGTGCCACTATGAGTGCCTTGGTGCTCCACAGTACTCCTGCTTCCCACCCACTCTGCCTGGCTCACCCAGGCACTTTTGCTGGTAATGTTGCTGCTCTGTTCACTGACTTACTCGGGATCAAAGTGCCACCTCAAGGGCTGGGCTCTTCTCCCCGGACATGGCAGCAGTGTTTCTCACTGCTAGTGGGTCCATGTTGGATGCAGGAGAGCACTGAGGCAGTGGTGGGTTGTGCATCTCTGGATGCTTTTCCAGAGAAGAAAGAAGGGAAGTAAAATGGAAGGGCTGTGGAATGTGGCAAAGGATTATGTTGTAGGCTTTGGGGCTGGCACATCTCCAGCTGTTTCTATGTCTTCTTGCTGGTGCCTGTTGGCCAGGCACCATCCCCGCCTGTCTGTGTGTCGGGGGAACCCCAGCACGTGTCCATGCATGGGGAAGCCAAGCTTGCCAACATGCTGGATGCACCCAGAGGTTATGGAGCAGAACCCTGCTAAAAGATGGGATGGGCATGTCTAGTTCCTCTGTATTGTCTGGTGCTGGGGTGGGCGAAGGGAATCATTGCCAGCTGGTCAGGTCTCCTGGCACAGCCCCACTGCCCAGGCTCTGAGCAGAGCTGGCTGCTGCTGTGTCGGGCTCCGGCAGGGAAGTGTGGCAATCAGCCAAGTTGGCTAATCAGGATTCATACAAATCGGGAGAGGAAATTACCCAGCTCACCACCGAGACAGCCGAGTGGGGAGCGAGTCCCAGCAGCAGCACTGCCTGCACTGGCGCTCACTCGGCCACGGATGAATCAACCCCGGCGGGGATTCACGCTCCCAGCATGGAGCTGCAGCACAGACATGGCCAGCACCTGGGAAAGAACTTGGGAGTAGGTTGGGATGTGCTGGAACCAGCAGCCTCGTGTGCTCCCAGCCTGACTGCTGGCAGCATGGGGAGATGTGGCTGTGGGGTGAGGCAGCAGCCCCCCAGACCAGTGTGTCCGTACAGCATGAGCCGCACTGGTGCCATGCCCGGGGCTGTGCCTGCTGCTGGATCCACACCTGCATCCTGGTGAGGTGTGCCCAGAACAAGTGGCTGAGCCGGTACCCAAGCCAGGACACATCCCACTGAGACACCATTCCGGTGAGACAGAATCCCAGTGAGTCCTGCTCTGGCCAGTGCCGGAGCAGGGGCATCCTCTGCCTGAGCTCACAGCTGTGGCCTTGGATCTGGCAGGGGCCAGAGGCATCCAGGAGCAGAGGTCCAGGAGCAGGTAATCTGGCATCACCGCTGCCTGGAGTCCTTGCTAAGGGAATGTGGGCAAAGCAGGAGACTCCAAAAGCTGAGGACCTGGACAGAATCCACTTCCTTTCTGCCTGTGATGCTGTATCGCTGCCTTTACCCAGGCCTAGCTACAAAGCGGAAAGAGGAATACCTGGAGTTGCATCTGCCATCACTAGGGGGTGGGAACCTGGTGGCTGAGGATGTGCCATGTGGCCCGGCTGCTTGGGGGGCTGAGTCCCCAGTCAGGACCCTGAGCAGCTGCCTCATCCATCCCCAGAGCCATTTTCAGCTGCAGCTCCCTGGGGCAGGACTCAATCCTTGGGGAGCATTTTGGGGGTCAGAGGGAGTTTCTTGGTATTTCAGCCTTGTTGTGGTGTGTGTTTGGAGGCTGAAGTTGTGTGACAAGTGTCTTAGCATTGCCATGGCGATGAGCATCAGTTGATGAACAGAGGGAATAAAGGAGCCAAAATAAATGTCAGAGCGTGAGATAGTTGCAGTGGAGCTGGGGCTGCCGCCCTGCCCACCCCATCCCCCTGGGCAGCTGGGCATATTGCCTTGCCTGTGCCCACTCAGAGCAGGGCTCAGCTGGTACAGCTCCACTCTGGCAGTGTGTGATTGCTAGAGAGCAAAGGGAAACATTGGAGGTGGCTCTGGGGTGAGTGGGGCAGAGCCTGCTGGCTCTGGCTACAGGGAGAAGGTAGGTGGAAACCCAAAAGCTGAGAGGAGGAGGAGGCTGGGGTCTGTGCTGTGCAGCTGGTGTCCTCACCATGCCCAGTGCACCCGTTCTCCCAGAATTCCCAAAGCAACAGGAGCAGGTGGTTCTCCCTTGGATGCCGTGTCTCCCTCTGGATGACAGCTCACCTCCTCCAGAGCTTCATCTCCAGGTTTTAATTGATGCCTGTCATGATGTTCAGCTCCCCCATGTGCAGCCAGTAGCACGCGGGACACCACGAGGGTGGGCTTCTCCTGCCGGGAGCCCTGTGTCCTGGTGACACATCCTTCCTGGTCCCATGGGAGAGGGCACAGAGCCAGCATGACCTGACCACATGCTCCAGTGCCAGTGTGGTGAGGGGGCTCCTCTTCCTCTAGGGAGATGCTGCAGTTCCTCCCACCTCACCCTGCCCCTTGCCCTTCCAGAGGAGTCCCAAGCTGTGCCTCAGTTTCCCCATTTAAAACATCCAGACCCCTGGGCTGCTGCACACCCTGCAGCGCTCCAGCCAGGGCAGGGATGTCTGAGTGTTTCCTGGCTTGTGTGTTCCCAGGAACCTTCCGAGGAGTGTGCAAGAAAATCGACCACTTCCCTGAGGATGCAGACTACGAGCAAGACACGGCTGAGTATCTCCTCCGTGAGTTCTGCCTCCCCATGGTGCACATTCCCTGGGCACCCCTCGCCCCTGCTGCAGGGCACCTCCATCCCCCAGCCTCACCCAGCGGGTCCCCCCCACCCGCTGGCAGGAGCCTGCTGGATCACAGCCCTCCTGGCTCCCGGTGCAGCAGCAATGACCCTCCAGGCTACCCAAGCGTGGCAACATCCTGCCACAGTGCCACATGTTCATGGCACATTTGTCTGGCACTCGCCGTCCCCAGGCATGGCTGCATAGCCTGAGCTTGCTGGGGTCCCCCCAGAGGCAAGTGGGACCCCGTGGGTCTGTGGCACAGCACCACAGGGATTTGTGTTCATGCCCTGTTAGTGCTGGTGTCCCTGTTCCCAGAGTCTCCATCCAGGCTAGATTTGCTGCGAGAGCACAATGAGCATCTGCCATTTACTCTGCAGTGGCAGCCGAGCATGGGGAGACAGGGGGGAATCGAACTGGGAGCTCTCCTGGGAAAAGCAGGTCCTCTTGTCCCAGGGTCCTCCTGACTCTGGGGCCAGCAGAGCCTCAGGTCAGAACCAAGCATAGAATCAAAGAATCCTGGAATGGCCTGTGTTGGAAGGGACCCTGGTATTTATTACCCAGTCCTACCCTCTGCAACAGGCATGGACACCTTCCGCTAGACCAGGTTGCTCCAAACCCCGTCCAGCCTGGACACCTCCAGGGATCCAGGGGCAGCCACAGCTTCTCTGGACAACCTGTGCCAGAGCCTGCCCATCCTCACAGGGAAGGATTTCTTCTGTATATCCAACCTAAATTTCCCCTTTCAAGGCAAAACAGGGGGGGCTCTGAGGCTGGGTGAGGTTGACCCCCCAGAGAAGGCGCACAGTCCCTTCAGTGCTCTGCAGACACGTGTGTGAATGCACTGGGGTGCTGGGTGATGGAGCCTGGGCACAAATGGCACACCCCAACACGCAAAGCCACACGGGTGGGGCTGCCCGACCCATGGGCAGCCACACACATGTGTGACAGACTGTGGAGCCTGCACAGCTGAGAGTTCATTCAGGCACCCGTGTTTCCAAACAAGAACATACGGCAGCAAGGGCATGTGACAGCTCCAGAGGCAGTGGCAGCCCTGGGCACTCTCTGAGCCAGCAGGGCTTGGAGGAATCCTGTGACAAGGGCCCTGTGCCCGCTGCCCAGTGCTCAGCCTCAACCCCCTGCCTAACTCAGCTGCTGCTCATCCAGATGTTGCCCTGAACTCCCCAATTTCTACAGCTCCGCTCACCCAGGGGAGAGGGGAGGAGTTTTAATGGAATAGGTTTGCAGTTTTAGGAGATTAGCATTGAAATTCTCCCACTCCCTCCTGCATTTAAAGTAAAAAGTCTATTTTAAAGCCCCCAGAGTGGCATTTTAATGGGGCTTCTCTGTACTTCTGTGCTTTAATAACAGCCCTAATTGAGGGATGAGAGCCCAAACCAAGGCATAGTGTATTCTTGGTGCAGCAGGTAGTGATTTGCTGTATTCATTACTCTCTACTATCATTTTGGAAGCTGATCTGCTCAGGAAAGACCCTTCTTTGTACAGTGCCCAGTCAGTGACTCCTGAGCATGCAGAGCTGATCCTGTAGAATGGAGCCCAGCACTGGGGTCAGGGCATCATGCTGGGCTCCAGAACCAGAGCTTTCTACTAGTTTTGAAAATGTTCCTCCTCTACATCAGAAAATTACTTTTTATTGAACTTGAGGTGTATTAGTTTGTAAATTTTTACTTTCAAAGCAGCTGTGATAGTTTGGACCCTACAGGAGCAGTTCCTGACCCTGTGGTTGGCAGTTCCACATCAGTCTGGTAAAATTCATGGGATTTCTGCCATCCCAGACTCCAGAGGCACATCCACAGCTGAAACCTGCGGGTGGTGTGTTTGGTAATGGGAAGGTAAATTGCTGGTGCTGAGTGTGTGACAAGGCTGGAAGAAATAGCCTATGAGGGGGAAAAAAGAAATTCAGGGTTTAAGCTGTTCTTGTCTGGAATCACAGGATCTGCAGGGATCTGGTGTTGGGATCTGGAGGAGCTCAGGAAAGAAAGAGATACGGGGAAGAAATTCTCCCCTGGGAGGGTGGGCAGGCCCTGGCACAGGGTGCCCAGAGAAGCTGTGGCTGCCCCATCCCTGGAGGTGTCCCAGGCCAGGTTGGACGGGGCTTGGATCAACCTGGGCTAGTGGAAGGTGTCCCTGCCCATGGCAGGGGGTGGGATGAGATGAACTTTAAGATCTCTTCCAACACATATCATACCAGGATTCCAGGACAAGCAGAGGATGCATAGTGGGGACCAGTGCTGGGTATCCCCAACCCTCCTGGCAGCACCAAACATGCCCTTGCACTGATCCCTCCTGGGTGCTGGTGTTGGCACGGGGGTTGCCGGCAGTGCCCACCACAGGAGGGATGCTGGGGGCTGATCCTGCCCTGCTCCCTGTCCTGCAGGTGCGGTGAGAGCGTCCAGCATCTTCCCCATCCTCAGCGTGGGGCTGCTGTTCTTTGGGGGCCTGTGTGTAGCTGCCAGCGAGTTCTACAAGAGCAAACACAACGTCATCCTCAGCGCTGGCATCTTCTTCGTCTCTGCAGGTAGGAGCTGCCCGGGGTCGCTCTTCCAGCCTGGGGGGACATGGCCGAGTGGGAGGTGGAGTGAGAGTCCTCCCGGGCGGGTGGCACAGATTCTGGGGTTTGTGAGCTGTCCCACCGACGTGGGAAAATCCCTATCACAGGAATAAACCATCGGGGGGCTCTGGCCTTGGTCACTGTGCTGGACAGCCCTTCAAGCATCCACCCTGCTCTGTCCCGAGCAGGATCCGTGCAGGTCCTGCAGCCTGGGAAGGGTTTCCCAAGTGCAGCTGTCCCACTGGGGGATTTCCTGGCCCCAGACAGGTTTTGGGGGGCCCTGTCAGTCAGCGGGCACTGTGCCAGCAGCAGCAGGACAGACAGAGGGGCTGCCGCAGTCCTGCGTGGAAATCACTCTCTGGAGAGACCATTTCTGCTGGATTACTCATTTCTCTGTACTGTTCCCCACCGCTTCCCCTGATTATCGCGTGACAGTGTCTTTGTCTCAAGGAACTGCTCTATTTTGTGTTTTTCTTCTCCCCACAAAGAGACAAATGATTCCCCCTCCTTGGCTGGCAGGAGCTGCTGATGCAGATGAGAAAACAGCAGAGGGAACATAATCGATTCATTAAGTAAATCCGGGAATGCACCAGCCACTCCCCAGCCCTGCAGCACAGCCCCACTGGCTGCTGGCAGGGCACAAACTGCCCCCGTCTCAAATAAAGCCTCCGGGCTCCAGCAGAAATGGAAAGAGATGAAGCCATTCCAGCTCCCCTGTGCTCCCAGGGCCATGGCAAGCTGGGGTTTGTGCTGGAGGAATCCCCCTGTGCCCCTTGAGTTGGCTCTGCTCTGGCCACAGCCCTGGTGCATGGCATCAGCCGGGCTCCTGGGGTTCATGGCTTAGCAAAGCAAAGCAGTGCCAGCTCTTGAAATGTCCCTTTTCTAAACAAAATAGTGGTTGTTGCTTCTTCCCTTCCAATATCTAAGAATATACAGGTATTCTTGGTGGTAGGGAATATGTAGATATACTGGGACAGCAGAGGTCTGTGAGGGGGTTTGACCTCAGTGTTCTGGCAGAGGAGTTGCTGCCCCATGGGGACATGTCCCCCATCCCATTCCTGCCAGTCAGGTGAGCACCTGTCCCTCATCCTCCCCTGCAGGTCTCAGCAACATCATCGGGATCATAGTCTACATCTCGGCCAACGCAGGGGACCCCGGGCAGAGCGACTCCAAGAAGAGCTACTCCTATGGCTGGTCCTTCTACTTCGGAGCCCTGTCCTTCATCATTGCTGAGATGGTGGGGGTGATTGCCGTGCACATGTACATCGAGAAGCACCGCCAGATCCGCGCCAGGTCCCACTCGGAGCTGCTGAAGAAGTCAGCCTTCACCCGCCTCCCCCCCTACAGGTACCGCTTCCGCCGGCGGTCCAGCTCCCGCTCCACCGAGCCCCGCTCCCGGGACATGTCACCCATCAGCAAGGGGTTCAGCACCATCCCCTCCACCGACATCTCCATGTTCACCCTCTCCAGGGATCCCTCCAAGGTCACCATGGGGACGCTGCTTAACTCGGAGCGGGACCACGGTTTTTTACAGGTCCATAACTCCATCCCCAAAGAGTTCAAGGAGTCTTTGCACAACAACCCGGCCAACAGACGAACCACGCCAGTCTGAGGCGGGCAGGGCCGTGGGCAGGCTGCATGGCATCACCCTTGTGACGGTGTAACCCGTGAAACCCTGTTTTTAAGGACAAACCCAGAGGCTCCCCGTGCTCCTGCCCATGGGGCTGGTTTTTCACTCCTGAAATGCCACCAGCCAGGCCAGGCGGCTGCGGCCACGGTGGGAGCGGGACCCCCCAGCGGGGAGGGGACGGGGCCGCACTGGGACCCTGGCCCTGGTGCCCTGCAGACTGAGTGGGGCTCAAACCCCCCCGAGACAGCGGCTTCCCGAGGTCTCCATCGTTCGTGTGATCATAACCGCAGTGTTCCCGTAGCTGTGTGTCCATGGAAATGCTGGCGATAGCCCTGTCCATGAGAACCCTTCACCCAGTAGTTACATTTAAGTGGAATCGCCTGGAAGTCTGGAGCTGGAAGCACTGAGTCGGTGCCGGAGTGATGCTCGTGTTTCAAACCCCTTTCCCTGTTGTGCTGGATGGAGAGATTGGGCTGGGTTCCTCTATGGTGTTTCGTGCATGCATTAAATAGCTTGGAATTCAATTTTGTCATGTCGGGTTGGAAGAAACATCCTTTTGAAATTTTCTGTGGTCTCGAAAGGGCTCCTTTCCTTTCCTTTCCTTTCCTTTCCTTTCCTTTCCTTTCCTTTCCTTTCCTTTCCTTTCCTTTCCTTTCCTTTCCTTTCCGTCCCTTTCCGTCCCTTTCCGTCCCTTTCCTTTCCGTCCCTTTCCTTTCCTTGTCCCTTTCCTTCCCTTCTCTTCCTCTTTTCTTCCCTTTCCTTCTCTTCCTCTTTCCTTCCCTTCCCTTCTCTTCCTCTTTCCTTCCTCTTTCCTTGCTTTCCTTCCCTTCAGGCCATGAAAGGACTCAGGAGCAGAATTCCTCCAGTGACTGGTAGCAAGTATCCAGCATTTAATTCACCTCTAATGTCGCAAGAAAATGAATTCATTCCCTCCAGCGGATAGACAGCAGTCAGAGATGACTGTCTGGGCACAGCCAAGGAGGCAACGTGTGGCCATGGTGCTGCGGCCGCGTGCGGGTGGGGTGTGATTCCGTGGGAGATCCATGAGAAAAACAACAATAAAATCGTCCAGTTTGGCAAGTTCCTTGGCTGAATAGGTCACACTGACCCTGCTGTGGGCACTGGAGAACCGCGTGCCGTGACTGGCAGGGAGGAGGGAGGTCAGTCTGGGAATGCCAGGGCATATGTGAGCAGATGGAAGTTTGGCTTTAAACTCTCCCGCTGGAGCAGAGCTCATCTAAACGGAGGCAGTTTTGAAGCAGCTGGTCTGTGATAATGTGTCACTTAATTGAAATCTTATTTAATGTTCTGACAGAAGTGATGGATTCCCACAGGGTCCACGGGGGCGATCTGGGGTCAGCGAGGCTCTCGTTTACTCTGTTCTCCGTAGAAGTGAAACATCTGGTGCCTGATGTGTGTGTCTTTGAGCAGCCTTGCCCTGGGTCTTCACCCAAACTCAGAGCGTGGCTGGTCACGGGGCACATCCTAATTCGTCTTGGGAATAATGGTCAGGTCACTGTAGGAAACCTGGCACAGGAGCTCTGGTGGAGTGAATTCCTTCCTGGAGCTCCTCAAACAGCCCCAGGCAGTGCTGTTTGCCCCTTGGCACGGGACTGCAGGCACATTTTTCACAGAATCCCAAAAGGGGTTGGAATGGACATTAAAGCTCATCTCGTTCCACCCCTGCCACGGGCAGGGACACCTTCCACCAGCCCAGGTTGCTCCAAGCCCCGTCCAACCTGGCCTTGGACACTTCCAGGGATCCAGGGGCAGCCACAGCTTCTCTGGGCACCCTGTGCCAGGGCCTGCCCACCCTGCCAGGGAGGAATTCATCTCCCTCCCCTTTATTTGCTGTTATTTCGAAGGGGCTGCTCTGAGAAGGCTGATTCAGATGATAATTAGGCCTCTCAATTGCTGTAGTTTCTGATTGCATGTGTTAAAAACAGTCGAGGAAGAGTAGCACCCCCATCTCAGAGCAATATTTAAAAACAAAGTGGCAAAAGGGCTGGAAGCATAAAACATGGAATAGAACGGAGTGGAAGAGTTCAGCAGGGCAGGACCTACAATGACCATCTCGACTGTCCAACCAGTTAGTTTGATCGGGGCTGACAAAAAGCTAAACCACTGCCCAGAAGCCCCTTCAGGCCTGTCAGGCGTGGGGCCCTGACCCACTCTCCGGGCAGGTCTGACCACGCTGTGGGTGCAGAAACGCGGCGGTGCCGTGCCCGGCTCGGCTCTGCCAGCACGGCTGGGCTCTTTGTTTATCGGGCAGAGCGGGCGGTGATTGAAGGTGTTTACTGCCACGTGTAATATCTTTCCTTTGTGCCGATGTCTTTCCCCTGGAAGAGAAAATCAATACCCAGGCTAAATCTGGGGGCTTCAGTATTTCTCAGAGAAGTGCAAATCAATATGGATTTCTTAACAAGTTTAATTTCAATACCTGAAAGTGCACATTCTGCCTATTTCCTGACCTTTCCAATCCTCAAGGGAAGAAGATTAAAAAGATTTGTTCAAATTCAACGAATTGAATCAGCAAATGCCCCATTACCTTGTTTTCTCTCCAGCAGACCTTGATAAACAGTATGATAGCCTGTTGTCTGCGCCATTCCCGGCGCCGGCTGTGCCGTCCCGCGCCGACACACCGGCGAGGGCAAGCCGGGCGTGGATCCCCATGGCAGGGCCTGTAGTCACCTTCATGGTGGGCAGGACAGCCCAGGTGCTGACAAAGGGACCAGGTGTCATGTGCAGATACACCTTGGAGTGCCAGCAGACCCACATCCCACCAGCAAGTCTGATCCTCCCCTTGCTCCTGAGCAGGCTGATTTATGGTGCTGCAGTGCTCTATATTTATCCTACAATAGCTTTGTGCAGTGTTAGATCATTGTGGGAGCGCTGTAAACACTGCAAAATGAACGTGAGCGTATGGGTTCGTCTGGACCGAGCAGAAGACTTTGGGTGATTCAGTCTTTGCCCTTGGAACAATCCCACAGACGGGAGGAACAAGGACCATCCATCCCAAACGGCACCGCAGCAAAGGTGTCTGCTGAGGTCAGTACGTGTTGTGTACAGTGTCAGGTACAGCAGTGGCCATCGCTGTGGGTCACTCACAGCTCACCAGGGGTGAAGCAGGACTTGGCATCACAGGGACACGCGGCCGGGTGCTGAGTGCTGCCCCAGGGGTGCTGGGTCCAGCCCTGCAGACACAGAGAGGCTGGAGACGGCTGCCAGGCAAGGCTGGGGCACTGGTTTGCGGTGGCCATGGGCTGCCGTTCCCGCGTGCCTCCCAAGGGACTGTTTTAATTGCTGTGTTGGTGCTGTGATGACAAGCCCGGCAGTGAAGCGCTGTCAGCCCGCGGGAGCTGGGACTGGCACAGAGCCCATGGAGGGAGATGGCAGCTGGGTCCTGGCTGCAGCACGGAGCTCTGCTTGTCACCTTTTTTTTCCTAATTCCGCATCCACATCAGGACAAATGCACAGCCCTCACCACGGTTTGCTGTAAAGGAAGCTCCCCAGTCCCTATTCACGCAGAGCTTTGGCTGTTTCTTCCTCGACATCATCCTTTGTCCTTTTTGGGTTCAGTTTTTTGGGATTTTTAGTGTTTGCCATAATTCCTGAGAGCCTGGGTAAGGCCAAGCCATTTATATCGCATGTTTATTATTTACTTGATGGACAGTAATGGCTTCTGTGGTGCCATTACTATATGTCATCTAAATCCAAATGCTGAGGTGCTGTAAAGGGCAGCCTTTCACTTGGGGCTGGAACAGCTTCTCCAGCATCGTTATCCTCTGCCATGAGTGTCTGCACTCCCGTAAATCTCTGGCTGACCATGGCCACTAAACCCAGCTCTCAACAGTCCCCCAGAAAATTTTCAACAAATAAGACTTTCACCTGCTCATTGCTAATAAACTCCCATTCCTCTGCCATTAACCTCCAGACAGTCACTAGAGGAGAAAATCCTCCTTCACCACCTGAGCTGGTGTTGGAGCAGGCCAGCAGAAGCTTGGGTGTTTGGGGAGAGGGACAGGTGCTGTGTGGCTGTGGCTGCAGTTCTGGGGCTGCCCTGGAGCTGGGGGAGCTCTGACGGGTGCCCTGGGAAACAATGATGCAGGTAAGTGCAATTAGAAATTAATTAGTTATTGCAGGTTCTCATTGTCTGCTCCTGCCCTTCCAGTACCTGAAGGGAGCCTACAAGAAAGATGGAGAGGAACTTTTTACAAGAGCATATAGTGACAAGACAAGGGGGAATGGCTTCAAACTGTCAGTAGGTTTAGATGGGATATTAGGAAATAATTCTTCCCTGCGAGGGTGGTGATGCCCTGGCACAGGGTGCCCAGAGAAGCTGTGGCTGCCCCATCCCTGGGAGTGTCCGAGGCCAGGTTGAAGCAACCTGGTCTAGTGAAGGCTGTCCCTGCCCATAGCAGGGGTTGCATGAGGTGCTGCTCTCACTTTGCTGAATTAAAGTTTCAGCTTCTTTAATAACCTGCAGGTTTGCTGAAAAACTGCAATGAGTGGCATCAAGAAACAACTCGGTAAGTTTATTTTGATGAAATACAATAATTATCATGCTTAGCAGCTGTTGCTATTTAAAATAAGAAAAAACGGGGCTTGCATTGAAAATGTTTTGTAAACCATGTGCACCAACAATCTGTTCCAATGAAACCAGCCATTATGGAAACGGTATAATAGCAGGAGCTCATTATGGAAAGTTAAATTGCAAATCATATTTTGTTTCAAATGAGCTGGATGAATGCATAATTTGCCTCAAAGAAATAGTTTTGTAGTTCTGATCCTCCTGCCAAGAGCTGAAGCTCTCTGGCTGCAGCTGCTGGGGCGGCCTGATTGTCCATTTCAAACTGCAGGAAGTTTGGGTTTCAAAGGAAGATTTGAAGAGAGAGAAGGGGGGAAAAATGTGAAGGAATAAAAGACAGAGCAGTGGGAGTGCTCCGCTGGTTTCCTCTGGGGGATGCTGGTGCCTGCGGGGCGGTGTAGGGTGGGTTTAAGGCAAGCCAAAGCCCTGTGTGGGGCTGACCACGTGCCCTGCTGGAGCTGCAGCCTGACCCCGTATGTATGGGCAGAGCTGGGGGCTCAGCCAGTGCCAGTTCTCGTGGGATCCGCGCCGACAGCCGTGGCCAGGGAAGGTGCAGCACGTGCTCGGTGGTGCCGCGGGGCTGGCCCGGGTGGGAGCCACACGTGCCAGAACATCGTCTTCGGGGCTGGCATCGGGGTCACCCTGCGCTGCCCCAAGGCACAGCACTGGAGGGACCCTGCGCAGATGGACACCCTGAGCTCCGCCAGCTCTGGCTTCAGCTGGAGTGTCACCAGAGAAGCCACACAGACAACTCACAGGTGACAAACCCCCTTTCCCACAGGACCAGCTGCATGAGTACGGCTGCCAGGACTGCAGCTCGTGCTGGCTCAGTGCTTGCAGGGCTCTAACTCGTGGTGCCCAGAGACCTGACCTACAAGTGGTGGCACGTGAGATGCCACATGCACAGTTAATGGCATTTCCTCCTTGCGGGAGGCTCTGGGGACGGGCAGTCGTGGCTCGGGGGACGTGGTGCCTCTGCTCGTGGCTGTGTGCCATCGGTGGGAAGCAATGGGCAGCTGGCCAAGCCCAGCCCCTCTGCCATGGAGGGCCTTGGCCGAGCCCAGAAAATGCCTGGGGCGCCCCGAACACACAGGGTGGAATAAGTTCACTGCAGGCGATCCTTTTGGCAGGGGCACATGTCACAGCCACTGTGCCCCAGGCAGGAGGTCTTTGTGCCAGAGTCACTCCTCGCTGTGGTGGCCCTGCAGGACAAAGGAGCCCCCCTCTCCTGCTCTCAGGCTGTCCCCACGGCTCACCCCAGGCGCTCTCGGGGTGCTCTGGTGTCCCCCGGCCCTGCTGCCACATCCAGCCCAGCACAGAGGCAGCTTCATTAAATATTAAACCCAGCAGCTGCAGCAGTGTTGGGGGGTGGGTAAAGACAGCAGAAGCAATTTGCAATTAAAATATGTTTATCTTAGGAAAGAAGTCCCGGAAAATTGTAATTAAAATGTTTATACAAAGGGCAGGATTTCATGGCCTGAGTCTTCAGAAACTTCCTTAGTAAAGCCAGCAGTGTCAGATGAAGTTGTCACGGGATGGACGGGAGCCGTGGCTTTGGGTGGTGCTGGGGACCCAGGGTGGTGGTGGGATGGTGGGGAACCTTGTCCAGCACGCCTGGAGCAGCCCCATGAGCTTTGTAGGATGAAAGCCCTCACCCACACCCTGTGGCCAGAGAATGCAGGAGGGCATCTGTGGGTGCAGGAGAGCAGCCATGGGCGCAGCTCCTCCCTGGGTCACGTTACTGCCAGGTAAAACCAGGGTGGCCAGGATGGCTCCTGGCAAATACTGCTGGGCTGTCCCTTTCCGCAGCACCATCCCCCTGTCCTCTTGGGATGTTTTTGTGCATTTCCAAGCTTGTTTTTCCTCCAGTTACAGCAAGTAGAAACTTCCCTTGCAGAGCAGGTAATATGAAAACATCTCCTGATCTGGGAGCTCGTAAAATCATAGCCCCAGGCCCCCCCCCCCTTCTGCTGGTCCTGCAGCAGCAAGTTCTGGGCTGAGAGTCTGAATTTTAAATCCCCTTCATATTTATTTCACAGTGATAACAAAAAAAAAAAATAAACAGAAGTAGAAGAAGGACATTAAGCTGGCTCTGGATGAGCAGAGAAGCCATAAATCACTCTCAGAGCGTGTCCCAGAGGCTCTCACCTCGGGGTTCAAGTGCCTTTTGACCTCTCAGATCATGGAAACCCTGCACTGGTGCTGCTGGGCTCCAAAAGGTGCCTTTGGGGCAGTTTTACTCAGCCAAGCAAGGAGAGATGGAGCGAGTGCCCTGGACTGCTGCCCATGTCCCAGCCTGTCCCTTCAGCAGCCTCTGCTGCAGGCTCTCCTCCCTCTTCTATTCCTTGCTGTTGATCCAGGAGTCAGGGGGTGCTGGAGCTGCCCATGCCCTGGGTTAACTGAGACTGCCGGGATGCCAGGGCATAAAACTGAGCACAGAGAAAATAATATTGAAAAGCTGTGAAATAAATAATTTATTTCCATATTGTCTGTATTTTGGATTGAACAAAAAAACCCCACAACTCCAGCAATTCAACTCACCCTGCCAAGCCACAAATGGCAGGCAGTTTATTAGCTTCGATCACCACTGCTCAGAACGTAATGATCTTTAAAATGATAAAAAATGTAAACCCCACTGATCAGATGTGGCAAAGGGCTCTGCACTTCCAGCATCCCCTCTCTGGCAGCCTGAGGTGTTCACTGATCCCTGGTCTGCCCAGCCTGTGGAAGCCTGGAGTGTTACTGGGTAAGTGCTTCCCACCCTGGGTGCCAGGGATGTCACCGTGCAGCCAGATCTGTCCTGGTGCTCAGACCTTTCCACCTACCTTTCCCTGCCCTCTCCAGATAAGCAGCTCTGAAAAGGGACTGAGAAGCAGGACCCTTTCCTAGTAACACAATATGGAGCACACGATTGGATCGGGAGCTGAAGGAGCTGCCACTGCCACATTTTTACAGGGTCTTCAGAAAAAGTCAGAATCACAGAATCAGATAATCCCAAAGTGGTTTGGGTGGAAAGGGACCTTAAAAACCACCTTGTTCCACCCCCCGCCATGGGCAGGGACACCTTTCACTATCCCAGGTTGCTCCAAGCCACGTCCAGCCTGGCCTTGGACACTTCCAGGGCTGGGGCAGCCACAGCTTCTCTGGGCACCCTGTGCCAGTGAAGTCTTGGTCAAGAGCAAGGGTGGGTGCCATGGGTGTGGGGTGAGCAGGGTGCTGGACCCTCCCAGTCTCAATGATGATAAAACCCCGTGATGGAGACCACACAGAGCCTGGGGGCTGAGCTGAGGATGCATAGGGAAGTTGTGGTTGTGGGATGGAGAGAAGAGGTCAGCATGGAGAGGACAGGTCAGCACAGCACCCATGAGGCTGCAGTTCTGCCGCTGCTCTGCACCCGCTCCACGCTTGTTAGTGGAGCCCATTAAATTTGCTGCTACACAAGGAATATCCAAAGTATGAAGAGAAATGAGCGCGAGATTTGCTTGCAGGACTGGTCAGAGCTGTGGGACCCGGGCAGAGGGACAGCCGGGACTCAGAGGGGGCTTTGCCAAGGTTTTGTTGAATATTCATCTCTAGGAAATGGTTATTCATGAGCACAATGAAGATTATCGTTCTGAATTCTGAACATTATCGTTCTGAATTCTGAACAACTCAGCCCAGCTCCCGTTTGATGTGGCGAGGCTCTCGCAGTGCATTTGCATTAGAGAAAGCATTACTACTTTTGATGAGGAGAAGGATTACAGGAGAAATCTGCATAAATTTATTGGTAAATGTCATTTAGCATGTGTCCGAGTGTAATTCATCATGGGGCTGTAGTGCAGCCTGGCTGACTCACACAGGGCTGGGGTTGTTCGACAGACAGATAAATAACCCTTGGGACAAAATTACCTCATTGATATTAAGTCACTATAGTTGCAGGTGAGCAGAGCCTGGTCAGGGCAGACCCGTGGAGAACACCAGTCCTGGAGGGATGAGCGACAGGAAATGCCAGTCCTGAGGGATGCTCAATGCTCTGCCCCTGCCCACCGAGCTTCTCCCAGCTCTGCCCTTGTGCCACAGCCCTCTCCATCTGCCTCCAGCACCACTGCCCTCCCCTGGCACAGAACCACACCTCGGATTTATCCCAGATGTCAGGGGCATCCCTGTGCTCCCAGTTTTCCTCTCA
Organism: Sclerurus mexicanus; assembly: GCA_013396755.1. Taxonomy (NCBI): domain Eukaryota; kingdom Metazoa; phylum Chordata; class Aves; order Passeriformes; family Furnariidae; genus Sclerurus; species Sclerurus mexicanus. Next base: position 123,370 of record VWZF01007161.1, on the reverse strand, counting down.
GAAGTCCCCATAAGTCTGGCTGCTGTCAGGGGCACCAAGGGAATCCGCAGCAACCTCCTCAGGAAGGGTTTCCTTGCAAAGTACCAGCTTTGTGCCCACAAACCCTTTCAAGGCTCTCACTGAGTTTATTCCACAGCTGCTGGGGTTGTTGTGTCCTTGATTAACTCTGCCAAATGTGCTTATCCACAGTGGTGCGTCCAGCTGTGGCTTTGATCTCCTTGGATTTCCCTGTGTGATGTAAGGGTGTTAAACATCTTGGCTGTTGGATGCTGGCTGTGACAGGGTGAGGGCTTTCTGACAGTCAGCACCTGCCACAGCAACTGTGACAAGCTCAGAGCCGGTCCTGTTAAATCAGAATGTCACTTTCAGCACTCAGCTGGAGCTGCATGTCCGTGTCCAGCCCCACAGACACCAGTGTGCTCATTCCCACAGCCACCAGTGCCCATCCCCACGCTCCCAGTGGTGTTTTAATCATGATTCCAGCCAAGCAGAGGTGAAGGTCACTATAGTGAATGCCTGGAGTGTGATAAACATGATGGCATTGGGTCTCCTGCCCCATACCCATCCTGCCACTCTCCATAGGAGGAACATGCTGGGAGGATTGGGAGAGCAGCTCTGAGCAGGGATGAGGGAGCTGAATCTTAAGAACCCGCCAATCATTGGCTTTTTTTACTGAATTTGCCACAAACACAACAAGATACACCCCTACTCCCTGCTCTGGGGAGCAGGGACCAGGCACATCTTCATCACACCTGCTCCGTGGTTCAGTGTGACCTTGACAGTGTCCCTTCCTGAGCACTGGCAATTCCAGCCTGCTCTGAACTCCAGCCCTGGGAAGGCTGGAGGCTGATGCCAAACCCTGGCATCCCCAGCCCGGGAACATCTCCCAGCCGTGGGATATCCATGTCTGCAGTGATTTTTGCTTCCACACATCTCTCCAAGCAAGCAAACGCCTGCTCCATCCCAACTGCCTGAAACGCCTTATCATCATGTTAGCAATTAATATTAGCATGGTAGAAATTGCTAATTTGTGATATACAATAATTAGAATTCAATTTAATTGCTCTCAAACTCTGCATACAAATGCGGCTTCCACTCCCTGAGTTAGGAAGAACAACAGAGAAGGAGAAATCCTTGGTGGATAGATGAGGCCAGCACAACCCAGTTGGGCTCAGGGAGCCTGAGCAGGGTGTCCCACCCTCTGGGTGGGTAGGAAAGCTGGGAAAAGCAGAGCTGCTGGAGTGGCTGCTATGGGAGTACAGGGGGGCTGGATGAGAGCAGGCAGCACCCAGTGCTTATCTGTGTCTCATTGCAACAGAGGATGACGCCTTTCTTCCTGTGTCTGGGGTTTAGGTGAGGTTGGAAAGAGGGATGCTGCTCCTGGAAACAGCAGAGGCTTTATGACTCGCTGTAGGTATCAGAAAGAAATAAAAGAGAGGGAAGTAAAGAGAGTTTTCCAGGGTTCAGTGCCCCCCACATCTGTGTCGGGTGCTACCTCAGGCAGGGGGTGCAGCAGAGAGTGAGGGCATAGCCAGGAGGGAGGGATGGGCAAAGGGAAGCATGTCCTGGAGAGGGGGAACTCTGAAAGGGTCAAGGTACAGGGCAGGCACCAGCTGCACACAACCCCAGTGTGATGATGTGGCTCCTGTGGGTCCTGAGTGTCCACAGGGTAATACCAAAGCAATTCCCACAGGGAGGATGTTAGCTCTGCACAACACATCAGACCAGTAACATCTTGAGGCCAGTGCTGGTGTCTCTGATCCCAGCAATGTGTTGAGAAGCTGCAGAGTCCTGGCAGGAGCTACAAGACTTGCTCGAGGGCTGGAAATCTGCCATGGGGCCAAAGATTAAAGAGGTGAGTCACAGAGAGGGTTAAAGAGCACTCAGTTGTGGTCTGCAAGCACCGTGTGAGAAGGTTTTGGTGATGGATGGCATAAGCAGTTGTGTAACTGAGAATTATTTAAGCTGGAAATAAAACACACATTTTTAAAAAGGGAGAAATTAAACTGGAAACAATTTATTATAGATGTGTAGAAGGTTTTAAAATGAAGGACACAAATAATGCTGATTTCAGCTCGCCCTTGCTGAGGATGGTGTGCCAGGCACAGGGGTCTGGGGGGTCTGCTGCTGGGGGTGCAGGGCTGTGCTGCGGGAGAGAGGAGACCTCCAGTGCCTGGGGGGAGAGGAGGAACAGGCGGTGTTTACCCATGGGGTAAATGGTTCTGGGGGGGCAGGAGCCCCCAGGGCTGCTGAGCAGGGGTTGCTGAGAGCCCTGGCTCAGGTGGGGCTGGCTCCCTAAGCTGACACAGGGCTGGCATGACAAGAGACCTCGCAGTGTGTCCTGGAGTGCTCCCACCACGACCTCAGCTCACACGGCTTTATTCCCAGTGTTGAAGAGCAAGCGCAGAGGCAGCAGTACCTGTGCCGAGAGCGCTGGATGAGGCCTTATCGCCAAGGGATTAACACTGCTGGTGACTCACAATGAAGATGACTCAAAGACAGGCAGGATCCAGGGATAAAGTCGACCACGGTGCCATCACCAGTCAATTCCAAAAAGTCAGCGCCGTCTCCTGAGCGATTAGTGCAGCCACGCAGGGAGGTGCAGAGGAGAATTGCTCTGTTTTGGCTCTCCATCTCCTGATCCTGGGCGCCTGCAGCCGGTGATAGCTGCTGTGTGCAGCCAGCCAGCCATGGCCGGGCTGGGGAGGGGAGGGAGGGCTCCAGGGGACAGGGAGAAGGGGCCTTTGATCCCTCTAATTAACTTTAAAATTTATTGAGCCGCTAAGAATGAGGAGGGAAGCTGGGGCTGCTTTGATGTGCAGGGGTGGAGGGATGTGGCCAAGAGGCTGCAGAGAGGGCAGAGATCAAGGAGGGCAGGAAAGGCTGGAGGCAAGGCGCTGGAGCAGGAGGGGCTGAGAAGCGGCACTTGGGATGGACACGCTCGTGCTTCCACAGGAGATTCTGGGGAGCTGCTGGCACTGGGACCAGCACAGGGGCTGCAGAGCGTCCGGTCAGTGGTGCCCAGCAGCACTGTCTCTCTGCTCAGAGGGCTCAGACACCACAGCACAGCCCAGGCTGCCCCGAGTCCGTGGGATTCACAAGCTCTGTGGTCACTTGAAGGGGGCACTGGGACCAGCCACACGTGTGGGGCTGTACTGGGAATGAAGCATCACTGATTTTCCTACTAGACATAACTGTGTGTTATCCAGGGGATGCTCCCTGCCCTTCTGAATGGAAGCAACCACCCACACCAGGCACCAGAGCTTTTCCCGGCTGTAAGGTTGGTCAGCCCAGAGAAGGCTTCAGGAAGACCTCAGAGCCCCGTCCAGTGCCTAAAGGGGCTCCAAGAGAGATGGAGAGGGACTTTGGAGAGACAGGACAAGGGGAATGGCTTCCCACTGGCAGAGGGCAGGGATAGATGGGATATTGGGAAGGAATTCCTGGCTGTGAGGGTGGGCAGGCCCTGGCACAGGGTGCCCAGAGAAGCTGTGGCTGCCCCTGGATCCCTGGGAGTGTCCAAGGCCAGGCTGGACGGGGCTTGGAGCAGCCTGGGCTGGTGGGAGGTGTCCCTGCCCCTGGCCCGGAGCCGCCACCGCCGGTCCCTATCCCGGTGCTAAAATGACCTCTAGTGGCAGGCGGGGACGGGGGAGGCGGGTCTGCTTTCTTTTGGAAAAAAAACCCCTAAGCTAAAATAAAAAGCAAATTGTGTCGGGCTCCTTCTGTCCCGAGGTCGCAATGGCCAGCTAATTTCTTTTTTTCCCCTTTTGCTGCGGAGTATAATTAGTTTTCCAGGATTCATTAAGCAGCAAGGTCACCCCGTTGCTGTCCCCCCGAGGGGCAGCGGGCTGGGCGGTGATGCCCGACGGCGTAGGTGACTGCGGGATGAGGAGGTGGCACCTTCCCAGGGGCTGTGGATTCCCGGGAGGAAGGAGCGGTGTCCCCAGCAGCAGTGCGATCCGCTCTGTGCCCACGATGCCGGGCACAAGGAGCTGCGAGGAGAAGATGCTGGAGGGCTCTGCTCGCAATCCGAGCCCTCGCTGCGGCGCAGCGGGACGGTCACAGAGGTCTGCGCTGAAGAGCCAAGCCCAGAGGCGGGCACATCTCCTGGCATCATCCTGGGATAGGACCAAAGGAAACCCCTCTGCAGGGGGAGATCTTGCCGTAGTTTAGGATCACGGCCCAAGGGGACAGGCTCTGCTGTGGGGTGCCCAGTGCTGGGACCTCCAGGCGGGAGCAGCCCTGGTCCCCAGACAGGCTCCTCGGGGGACTCCTTCTGACGGAGTTCTTTACATGGTTTTTATGTTTTTTTTGGATAAATTATCTCTGATTATTACAGAAAATTACTTTATTTACAAATTACAATAATTACATTTTTACTCAGGGAGGAGTTTGTCCTGCTACACCTCTCCTGATTCATTCTGTGATGAGGAATGAACTCTCATTGTCTTTCTGACTTGTTGATAGGGTAAATCTTCTTCTCCTTAGTAGGAAAGGTAATAAATTCAAGCTGCAAAGGGGCTGTCCATGGTTGACACCTCCTGGAAACCAGGTCAGCACCTTCCACCCATCCACACAACTGTGCAGTCTGTGCTGGAAGGTATAAGCAGAGCTGTGGAGGGAGCAGCTCCCAGGACTCCTGGTAATTACAGGCTGGGTTTGATTGTTTACGTCATTGTTTGTTTCCTGTGACAAGAAAGCAGGTTTCCATATTTGTTTCAGTATTGCAGCACAGCTTCTTTGGTTTCCCTCCGTTTTGAGTCCCTGGAGCCTCAGGGAGATGGCAAACCTTGCTGGATTGCAAACTGCAAGCGGACTCTGGAAGGGAACCCAGCAGATGGGCTGAGCCAGCACACACAGAACTGTGCTGGAAGAACTTCCCTCTTTTCAAGACACCAAGTCTCAGACAGGCTCTGCCCAGCGCTGGGGAGGCTGAGACAAACTCACGGGTTTGGTTTCTGGTGGCGAAGCACAGCTGGGGCCAGGAAGGGAGAGACCCAGAGGCACTGGAGAGTGAGAGGTTCATTTTTCTCTTCATCCAAGGACTGTTCTGCACAGGCATAAAGTGCTGGTGCCAAACAGGGTGGAGGGAATCAGGAGCCCAAATTTACAGGATGAGGGAAGCACGACCCAGCGTCTGGGAAGCCTCTGGAGCAGGTTGGCACTGCCACCTCATGCCGGTGCCTCTCAGCAGTGCTGGACTTACAGACTTTCCTGTCTTCTACTGCACTTCAAGGCTTAATTACTGTTGAAGAAGCAATTTACAGATGAAAAACACAAACATGTAACCATCCCAAAGAACAGGTCGGTCAGGAAGTGGCCTTACCCAAGGTGATGCTTTGCTGGATGTTCCCTGATGGCCTCAGAGGTCGCGTTTCTGCTGCACTGTGAGACTTAATTCACATGCTACATTGCAATGAGATGTAGGGACAAGGTACCCCAAAACATCTGAGCATCTCTGGTGCTCTGCAAGAGCAGTACCAGCTCTGGGGGCAGAGTCAAGTGCCTCAGTCTTGGGAAAATACACATGGCATTGCCAAAAAGACCAAAGACAGTCCTGAGAAATCAATTAGCTCTCAGTGTCTCATGGTCTCTGGTTCCTTCTCCTCGTCCTGTTAAATTATTTCTTCTCCCTTTCACCTCACAAACTGCAGAACAGTTCCTCACAGATATTCATAATATTTATTATCATTTAAAGTAATAAATAACCCCTTCCTTGGGCCCCTTGGGCCTGTTTGTCCCTGCCACTGCCACCCCAGGAGCTGCACATCAGCAGAGCAGGGTGTGTGGTGATGTATGATGCTGATCCATCACCCAGCTCCGGAAGAGTCAGAGGTTTGGGATTGGCTTTTTCAGTGTATTAATGCATTGTCACTCTTAATTAAAGCTTAGCTTTAACCAGTGCCTTCCTACAGCAGCTGAGTGACCTCAAACTACAGGGATGACATCGAGCTAGGGCTCAGGGAGCAATGTGAACATTCCAGCAAAACTGGTCTGTGCTGAGCTGGGCTCTCGATGGCCCAAGCCCTGAGTGCTCGGGGCAAGGCAGGTTCCTTTCCTCTTCCACAGAACTCACAGCTGAAGTCCAGAACATTTAAATGAAAAAGTGGAGTCACTGCTGCCGACAAAACAAACTGGAGAAGGAAATGCAAATGCACACCTTCCCACCCTGCCAACCTGCTTGTTCAGGCGTCCTTTTCCAACAGAGCTGCCCATGTGGCTGGGAAGCTCCCAGGAGTGATTTGTGCTTCCTGGTTTTCAGGGGGTTTGTTTCTTTCTTTTTGTATTGTTCAGTCTTAGGACAGGCACAGATCCATGTCAGCCCTCAGTCCAAGGCTTGAAACTGAATGTCACAGCCTTAAACTGACAGAGGGTGGGTCTAGGGGAGATACTGGGAAGAAATTCTCCCCTGTGAGGGTGGGCAGGCCCTGGCACAGGGTGCCCAGAGAAGCTGTGGCTGCCCCAGCCCTGGGAGTGTCCAAGGCCAGGTTGGATGGGGCTTGGAGAAACCTGGGCTGGTGGGATGTCACCCTGCCCGTGGATGAGCTTTAAGGTCCCTTCCAACCCAAACCATTCTGTGATTTTACAGTTCAGGCTCTTGAACATTTGAGAATTAAAGCAGCATAGCAGCTCTGTGCACAGATAAAAGCTGCTTCTAAATCAATGAGTAGTAAATGAGATGAAGTTCCCTACACAGCTCCCAATAATCCGTCATGGTAAAACACTGAAACTCCATTTTACAGCAAATAGTTTCTCTTCATTGCTCTTTTTAAACTAATGTGTGAGAATGACCTAAAAATGTTCCAATGCGTTTGAGGCTGTTTTGCTTAGAGGACAATTTAGTGCTGAGCACGTTTGAAAGCGAAAGACTGAAGTTTCAGAACTAATTGAAAGGCACAAAAACAGCCCGGGTGCCCACAGGTGTGCAGAGAACACGCTGCTCTGGTGTTGAATGGCTTTCAGAGGCTGACCCAGCCCCTGCCAAAGCCACGGGGTGTTTCCCTGCCTCACCAGGCGGTTCATGGCCTGGCTTTTAAAGTTCCAAATGCGGGAGAACACTCGCCCTGCTGCACCAGCAGCCACTTGTTGTGCCAGGAGCATTTCTGTATCCTGGGGGAAACAGCCGCAGGCACGGCAGGCGGTTCCACTGGGCCGGAGGGGCTTGTGCGGGGCATTGCCGGGCCTGCAGCGGGGCACACAGCGGGTCACACAGCGGGTCACACATCTGGTCACACAGCGGGTCACACAGCGGGTCACACATCTGGTCACACATCTGGTCACACAGCGGGTCACACATATGGTCACACAGCGGGTCACACAGCGGGTCACACAGAGGGTCACACAGCTGGTCACACAGCTGGTCACACAGC
>VWZF01007161.1:96080-115223 GCA_013396755.1 Sclerurus mexicanus | reverse complement strand
GGCCTCGCCCGACCCCGCCGCGCCGCTGCGGGCGCCGCCCGCGCCCCGCCATGTCGTGCGTCCACTACAAGTTCTCCTCCAAGCTCAACTATGACACGGTCACCTTCGACGGGCTCCACATCTCCCTGAGCGACCTCAAGCGCCAGATCATGGGCCGGGAGAAGCTGAAGGCGGCCGACTGCGACCTGCAGATCACCAACGCGCAGACCAAAGAAGGTGCGTGGGGCCGGGGGGCCCGCGGGGGGCGGCGCTGCGGGGATGGAGCCGTGGCTGCTGCGGGCTCGGGCTGTGCCTTTGTAGCTGCTGCTCTCAGCTCTTCCACACGCGGAGCGCGGTGCGGGGTCGGGTACGACAGGGCTACAAAGCTTTGAGTGCCTGGGGTTCTTCTAGGTGAAGGATAAGGAAATGCGGGAAGATGTCTTATCGTAGCAAATCTGGCAGAGAAATTTGAAGGTGATAGGAATAGAGCACATGGCTAATTTGAAGGAAAAAAATTTTTAAAAAAGAGTGAGTTTGGTGACTGAATTTTGTCTTCAGCTTCTTTTACCCCTCTTCCTTGGTTGCTGGTTTTGTGCCCCTTGCAAGGATTGCTCAGGAGCAACAATTTGCATCGAGTGTATCAGTGAGTTACAATTTCTGCAGCTCTTTAAAGCCTCTTGCTCGTAGTGAGTGTTCTCTGTCTCGGAATTACTCTTGGGAATTCCTGGTTAATACAACTTTTTCAAACAAAAGACAGCGTCATTCGGATGCGATTGAGCATCATTTCTTCACTCGTGGCCGCCTTTTTTTCTTCCTGGCGCTGTGTGTTTGCCGGATCTGGGCAGTCCTGAAGTTTTATGGTAGCACGTTTCCAGTGAATATATGCATGAAGTGTTCTTCGGGAAGTCATAAATTCTTTTAAATGTAATAAATAGTGCTTGATTCCGAGAGGTGAATGTGGGCTTGTGTTATTATGGTGCTTCAGTTTGCTAATCTGCCATCTTGGTAAGTTTGAATGTGATTAAAGACTGAGGGATGTGACTTTCAGAAATGAAAAGCGTTGTGCTTTCATGCCTTCAGCATTGAAACTTGTTTATTGTTTTCCTCCGTGGTTCTGTGTCACAACAGTCTTTTCTTTAAAATGTGTGCTAGTGTTTTTTTCCTCTTCCTGCTTCACATAGTAAAACTTAATCAGAATGCTTTGTAACTTCAGCCCTGGCCTTTAAAGGGATCGGACTTAAAGCTTCTGTTTCTCTACAGGTATTTAAATTACTTTCAGGCGGGTGTGAAGAGCCTTCACAGTATTGGAGGGAGGTCTTGGGGATTCTCTTGGATTGTGTGAGAAGTATAGGTAGAGACACAGTTCGGAAGTCTTGAATCTTTCCAGTAGTATTGAATAAAATTTTCAAAAGCTTTTGAAAATTAAGTTAGATTTGCTTTAAGGGCTGTGCTGCAGGAGGGTCCCTGAGTTGTGTCCTCAGTTGCTGCGGCACTTTGGGCCTCCCAGATGCAGGAGCAGCCTGACGTTCACCCTGGCCGGGTCGGGGCTGGGAGAAACAGCCTGAAAAATAGAGCCCTGGGTGGGAAGGAGCTGTGATGGAGCCCTGTCATGGGCACCAAGAGAAAAAATGCTTTGAAATAGTCCAAACACCTGGGTTTTGTTGTAGCAATTGAACAGAAAGCAAAGTTTTTAGAAGAAAAAATGATGCTCTAAACGTCACCTCGTAGAGTGTTACGGCAGCATCCAACATGCCAGATTTACCAGGGTGTTACTTTGTTTTCATACATAACCAGTCCAGAGAGGGAAAAGTGTTTGCCTCACTAGAAGCTGTTAAATGTAGGGTTGCCTCAAGGTGAAGTTAAAAAAGGGTTATGCTGAGTCCTCTGGGCAGGTTGTGTTGCACTTTGACCTTTTCAAAATGAGTATAAAATTATAAATATATAAAATTCATTATTTTAAATTCTATATTAGTGACACAGATGCTTATTGAAGCTTTCCTAAGTGTATTTTCCATGTGAACAGGCAAAAATCCCCCTGTGGTTTGTAGAGCAAAGCTAAAGAGTGCATTTCAAAAATGTGTCTTTGGTTTACGTGCATAAATGTGATTTTCTGGTTTTATTAATCACATAAAGATAAAGTAAAAACTAGACCAGAATACTCTGCCTAAGTGGGATGTTTGTAATTCTTACATGTGGGCACAAATATTGGGGCTTTATAGCTTTGTCCGTGTGAGGGTCCTGAGTAACCATTGGAATGGTCTTGGAAAGAACAAAGTGCCCTGTGAGTGGAGATGTGCTGTGTGGTCAGATTGTTCCCAGGTCCTGGAAGCTTTTACAGCTCAGGAGCTGTTACTTTTCCTAATGGAAATAGAAGCAATGCTAATATAAGCTGAAAGTAAAGAGGATTTTAAATATCACTGGGAAAAAAAGATATGATGGACTCTGTAAAATTCTGGGAATGCAAACTGGGTGGGTGGAACGTGTTTCATAAAGGTGGGATCCTATTTAATGCTTGTTATTGAGGCACGTTCTGTAAAGCCTGCACTCGAGAACGATGCCTTTAAACTTGCCTCTGTTTTGGTGGATCTGGATTTCTTGACCTGTCTTCTGTAATAGTTCTTCTCACAGTACAGTGAAGAGCTGCAAGCTCCAGAACTGAGGTTTCTTGAGTGCTCTTTCCTGCCCTGTGAAGTTCTGACTCAAACCACGTGGAAATTGTGCTGTTGAAAGGAAATAAAATAAAGAAAAGCTGTGCCTCCAAACTGGTGTGGGCTGAGTGGTTTGAGGGCAGAAAAGTGCTCAGGCACTTCAGCCCCATGCTGGCAGGGCCTTATGGCATCGGGTGGTCACTGTAATCCGATTAACGTGTGGAAGGAGAGTGGATTTTATGGACTCATCCTTTCAGAGCAGGGCAGGGGCTCGTGTGGGGCACAGTGCCCCCTGATAACAGCGCAGAGGGAGGTTCTCTGGGCCCTTTGGCGTCCTGAAGCAGCTCGATCCAGAAGTGGTGGTCTGCCCCTGTGGATAAGATCGGTGATGCCTGTTCTGAGGAAGCTGAAAATTCAGCAGGCGTGGCCCGGTCTGTTACTCGTATGTTTCAAGGCTGCTTTCAGAGCCAGGGGCAGCGATGGCTTGTCACAAAGTGAGCAAGTGCTGGTGATTAGAACAGGGTTAGCAAATCCTATCGTAAGAGAGTGGAATTTTAAGCACTAGGGAGAAAATGTCTTCTTAGGACTTCCCTGTGTTCTGGTGGGACAGCCTGGTCTGTTAGCAGGCATTCTCAGCTCTTACCTGCACATCCTTTCCCCAGCAGCGTAACAACTGCTTAGCAAGGCTTTTCCTTGCACTTTCACACCTAGACTTGCCTTCTGAGGACTCCTGGTGAGTTCTGTACTTCACCTGGGTGAAAAACCTCTGGAGAGAGAGTGCTCAGAGCTGCTTGGGCAGTGCTGTCACACAAAATGGAGGATTAAAGCAGGCCAGAAAATAACGTGGGAACTTCTGTCAGGAACTTGTTTATAGCATACGTACAACACAAATTACTAAAACTAGTAGATTTTTTTAATTATAGATAAATTTAAAAGTGGGATTTTAAAATGCGAAGCAGCACAAACTTCAGAGCTTAGCCTGAGCTCTTTGCACTTTGCAGTAAGAATGTTGTGGGCACTAATGGAGTTGTTGATGTCAGGTTTCTAAGTCAATGTGAGTCAGCAGTCAGAGGAGCTGCTCTGAACTAGTCTGCCTCCATTCATTCCTTGAAATACTTCTTTCCCTGGACTTTCAAGCTACTGTTTTCTTGTAGGATAAATCGCAAATTTTAGACTGTTACATCTTGTCTGCTCTTACCTTTAATATCTAAATCTTTCTTTACTTCTGCAAGCCTTTTGCATTAGTCGAGTCCTGATTTTTAATCACAGCTCAGATTGGCAAAATTCAGGAGCCACTTCCTGGCCATCACTGGTGGCAGAACAAGTTTGTTCTATAAGGGAGTGGGAATGAAGGATGTTGTTACCTCCAACTTTGAGCGTTTCTGTTGGAGTTCACTTGGGCAAGTGTAAGGGGTAGCTGTATGGAGTTGGCCTCACTGCACCCATGGCAAGGCAGTGACACGGCTATGCAGGTCCTGGGAGTTGAGTCGTTGCCCAGGGGATGTTGCTGCCCACAGGGAACAGTTTCCTGCTGGCAGATGCCAGTTAATCTGAAAGCCCTTTTGTGAAGCCACTGTTGGTTATGCTGTATCTCTGAAATCTCAGTCTGGTGATTTGTGATCTGGGCCAGAAAGGACACTCTAACTCTCTTCCACAAGTAGAAACAGCTGCTTTGGGCTTCTAGAACTGCAGCTGGCGTCATGTCCCAGGTGTTTTTCTGGGCCTCAGCACTGCTTGAGTTCCTTCTCCATCTGAAAGTCCCAGCAGATCCTCTCTTGAGAGGTGGCTGTGTGAGGATGTGGCTTCTGTAAGAGCTGCTGTTTCTGTCACTACAGTCCTTTCTCCTACAGTTTGAAGCTGGTCTGCAGTCCAGAGGAACCTTGCTGTTTGGTTCCCTGGTGGGGAAGGCCAGGAATTAGTTTCAGCTAAATGATTTCTCAGTTTTCTGAAGAAACATTCTGTTAGTTGGAAACAGAAGTAAAATTTTATTTCATGGTTGAAATGTCTTCTGGTGGGTATGTTTGGTCTAGGGGAGATTCCTGCCCTTAGGAATAATCTGTTCCTGCCTCCTGAAAAGTGGAGCATAAATTTTTAAATACTTGTATTTTTTGTGTGATCACTGAACAAAACCACTAGAACTTCACTAGATAAACAGCAGTTTTGGGCTTCAGACCAGGATTTTGTTTTGGTCTACAAAGTTAAGGGCTTGGAATATCTGATACTGCAGATGGAATGGCTGCTCATGATGCTTTGCAGTATTTAGTCATAGCCTGTGTAAGTTCAATATAAAAATAATTCCTGTGGAGAGATCTTTATGTTTTAAGCTTACTCGAAGTGTGTCTGAGGTTTGGAATTTTGCTTGGGCCTTATGTAAAAGGTCAGGAGGCTTTTCTCCTCTTCGGACCAGCATCTTGGTGCAGGCCAAGGCAGAGGAGGGATAGCTGCAGGCACATACTGTTTTCCAAAGCCTTTTTAGGGCTGTCTTCAGAAGTAATTTCGTTTGAGTCTTTTTTCCCTGCAGAAAGTGAATGGAAAGAATTCGTGTCCCCTTGGTTAATTCAGACTGGATGATGAGCTTAAGGGGGGAGGTACCACTGTAGTTTGAGCCACTTCTGTCCTACTTGTGAGAGCAAGCTCAGAAACCCCCAAACTGCTGTACTCCAAACTGCAGTGCTGCCGGTTTCATTTCCATTTCTGTGCCAGGCCCTGAGCAGCTGCACAGTGAGGTTGTGGATGGTTCAGCTCCAAGAAGCAGAGCTGGCAGCTCTTCTCCCTCTGCCTGAGCACGACAGCAGAGGGAAGTCTGGTGTAGTTAGTTAACACACTGAAAGCACTGGGGCAGTTTCCCTGCTTTAGCTCAGTGCCTGGTTTGTTCAGGACAAGCAGTCACAGACTTTAGCATCTGTTTTATGCAGGCAAGACTTGGTTGTGGTTTGTTTTTCTCTAGAGATCTCTTGGTTTTATAGACAAACAGAAGCAAAAGCAACTTAAGGCAGATCAGGGAAGAACCTTGTGCTTTAATAAGGCTCTGCTTTAGTGTCATTTGAGACTGTTTTGCTGTTGGCATTCAAACTAACTTTAAAAAATGAAAAAGATTTTGCTGCTTGTGTTTGATTATCAAACCTGAATATTACTTGACAGGTGCTGTTGGTGTGTTGAGAGGATAAAAGCGAGATGTTACATACAAAATTTTGCATTTAGATCTGTAAAGGAATTCTCTGAAGTGTTCTATAATTACCAATTTAATACATTCTTACAAATTGAGTAATGCTTTTTCTGTGTTGATGCTGTTTTCAGAATACACTGATGATAGTGCCCTGATTCCCAAGAACTCATCAGTGATTGTGAGGAGAATCCCCATTGGAGGAGTCAAAGCTACAAGCAAAACATACGTTATGTAAGTATCCCAAGCACCGGCTTCTTTGGGAGGGGATCAGTGTGCCCATGTTGTTATTGACAGCAGTTAGAGGGGCCCTGGGATTGTATCCTTCTTGTTAAAGCTGCTGCTGGTGTTTGTTGTCATGGGGTAGATTTTAATATGTCTGTCCCAAAGGAAACTTAGATTTTGAGGCCTGCTGGGATTCAGACTCCAACAATGGTAACTTTTAGATGATTCATTGAGTTTGCTTTGGGGCTGATTTTTCTGAGATCAAGAACAGATCCTGCTGCCTCTGCATGGGGAGACTCATTATGTGTCTGCTTTTTTAGTAAAGGCAGTTACACATTGTAGTATAAACTTAGCATTTGTTCCCATCTCAGAAGAGTCTGATTCTGGCTGTTTGGCTATTTCCACCTTTTGGGGAAGGTGGGGCAGGATATTTTTGTGCCTCAAATCAGGTGGGAGTTGTATAGTAGCTGTAGAGGAAAGACCAGGGGTTACCATGCAAACAAGAAGTTTGATTCTGAAGTGATTCCTGTTGGTTTCCTGAAGTCAGTGTCTGTTCTGGGCAAGACAAAAAGAGCCATACCCTAAAGCCTACTGGCTTTTGTGCGAGTACCATGAAAGCATAGTTGGTCCTTCCCAAACTTGAATCTCAGAGGCACTTTAGGACATTACCAAATTGTGCCAATTGTACTGATTACCTTTCTGAGTCTGTCTGTACCCAAGCTGCGATCTGGGCTCCAGGCTTTAATTCTGTATTCCTGAGAAAACTGAGGACAGAGAATCAGATGGATTGATTAAAATCGCAGATACTCAAATGCAGTCCTGGCTACAGGATTATTGCTGCATTGATGTTTTCATACAGCCCAGATCTATAATAGCTACATCAGCACTGTTGGAATGGGCATGTTTTCCAGTCTCCTTAAACCCTCTCCACCACCAGCAGGAGATGCTATTAACTGCTGGGTTTGTCACGTCTTTCTAATGTTGGTTCTCAATAAATAAAGTACCCTGAGGAGTTACAGTGTGTCTTGAACAAACAGTACAGCAACATCCTGGTACCCATAAAGCATTTGCAAGCAAAAAGCTCTGAATTGATGTGGCTCTGCATGTAACCTTGTGGCACGTTACTGCAGGAGTTGGTGCAGTGCTTCCAGGCACTCCCTCAGGATTCTTGGACCCACAGCATTGTGCCTGTAAACATGGCCTTGGTTTGGGGGCACTTTTCAGTAGGTACCGAGTGCTGTCCTGTCAGTGCATCCTCCCTTTGTGCTGGATGACACCTCCTCTGGTGTTGTAATGCTGCCCTAAACTGGGAGGACAGATGCTACTGGCATCAAAGATCACATCAGTGCCAGTGGGGAGGGATAAGGAAAGAACAGCACTGCTGGGTTAGAGTTGAATGTAAACCAGCAGATGAACTTTCTGTTCTTCAGGTGGAAACTCTGTGGAAGCCCCTGGTAGAGTGGTTAATGTTTGGGGATGGGGAATGTCTGCTGGAATGGTGGAGAGGCCTTCAGAAAGGCCTTACCCACCTTGCAGTAAATGGCTGAAGCAACCACTGTCTGGTAATCCAAAGTATTTTGGTGTACTTCCTCACCTTCTGGAGGTACGTGGTGCAATTGGGGGCCTGACAGGGTTTAGCAGTAGCAGGAAGCTGAGCCTTTCCATTGGTACATAAATTCCTCAGCAGCCTTTGCATTGCCTCTGCTCATGGGACACCTTGGATGATGTGTGGATTGTTTGTTAACTCTCTCAGTGGTTGCATGTGTGGTTCTTGATGAGCATGCAGGTACAGACCAATGATATGTGGAATCTCAGCAAGTTTTCAAATGTAATACATATTTCCTAAAATATTGTAGCATTTTCAAGATTATCTGAAAGCAAATTCTGGCAATTAAGACCTTTTTTTTTGTCACAGGACTCCTAAATCGCACAAAATCCTAGAAACTACTTTCAGGTGACATTTCTACTACTATTTTTAGTCAATATAGCATATGTAACATGTTTAATATTTTGGCACTTTGATGGCTAAATATAGTAGATCTCTGAACACAGTGCTTGGGCTTCCACAAAGAAACACTGTTCTAGAACTGTGCTGCTGACACTGTTGTGTTACCCCTTTGTCACATGACTGATTTCACTTGAGCAAAGTTGCACTTGTAGATTATCACTGTTCTTCTGTAGAAACTAGAGCCCTGCAGCTGGCACCTGTGGGCGATACCAGGGATGTACAGGTTGTCCAAAGCTGCCTCCAATTTCAGTGACTGATTATTTGAGAACACAGAACTCTAGTACAGACTTCATGGGTTTGATACTTAGAGAGTAGAGACAAAGTATGTGAGGACTTCCTCTTGCACTGTTGTGTTCTAGATCTGTAAGTCTTGAGTAATTTGTGACAAGGGAGAAACGTGATTTTGGGGGGTTTTTTTGGTTGCACTGAATGTACCAAGAGAGAACAGTTTACGTGTACCAGTAACTGTCCATGTTCACTAGAGCATTGGAGCATAACGTTGTGATGTTCAGGTTCTGGAATCTTTGTGTTGGGTACAAGTGCTTTGTTTTCAATTCTGATCACCTTTATTTCTTCTTCTAGAAGTCGAAGTGAGCCAGTGAGTGGGACATCAAAAGCAGTATGTAAAAACACAATCTCACACTTTTTTCCTACACACTGCATTTAATTCTAAACAATGCAGCCTTTTATTAATTTGCCAAACGTTAACCTAATATATTTTCCAGTAAAATCTAGTGTATGTTGTAAATACATTGTATTTGATTCAGCATAGTAAAAACTGAGTAATGCCTTCATTTGCAGAGTTCTAATGTGAATATTGGTATTTGTGCCTAGCAATGCATTGTATTTCATATTGAATATGCCAGAATCTCTCCTGTATGACTTTGTGTTGTACAGATAATGTATGATCGTTTCAGATCCTGTAGGCTCAAGGTTTGCACACTGAACATGGTGCCATGTTCTACATTTGTCTGTCTATAGCTAGTGATATGTATGTTTGTATAGGTTGTTGTGTGCTTTTTGTTTCTTGCAATAAAAACTGTTTGGAGTGTATTTTTTGCCATTTTCACATTGTATCACTTAGCTTTTGTTTTTAAATACCCTTTTTTTGCCTAATGGTTTTTGAAAATGTTTATCAAAAACCACTGAGAAACCATTATTGTGAAACTTGGTGCTGTTCCTTACTTTTGACTTGGGGGTTCAAACAAATACCAAACCCAGCATATCCCAGATGTTTTGAGGACAGTTCTGTGCAACTAAATGATTCCTTCTCATGTCCTCAAATACTTGGGTATTTATTCCTAAAACTGTATAATTGAAGTGATATTGTTTGGGCCCCTCTTGAGTACAGAAATGTCTTTAATAGCCTGACGTGAATTTCGATATCGTTGCTACACAGAGTGGTATTCTAAAGTTCTGCATTCGATCTCTTCCCTTTATCTGGTGAAGCAGTTTAGTTCAACAGCAGTTTGTCTGCAAATGACAATATGCAACACAAATTTTGGCACCAGGTTAGAGGCTGGGGCATTGGGGAGTGAAATCCCTGTAGTTTTTCTTAACTTCTGCCTGCAGCACATTTTTGGATCTGGGTGACTCCGGGGGTGGCTGCTGCTGTAATCCCCAAAGGTTAAGACTTTCTTTAGTATACCACCACTTGGAATTCACATTTGGAAAAGGGGCAGCATTTTTCTTCAGGTTTGCAAACACTGTTATTGTGCTGCTAATATACAAATCCCACACAGAAATCCCGGTGGATGGGGTAGATCTTGGTGTGCCACTTGGTCGGGACTGTGTGGAACTGTGCCTTTCCAATAGTGCATAGAGTATCAACGTACTATTTGGTGGGGTTTATTTTTCATCTTTATTTTAAGTATAACTGCTTCTCCTTCACTAGACTGGTGTGAGGCATTACACTAACCCTGGATCATTGGATCTGATCACTCGATCAGCTGTTAGGATCACTTAACCTAGAAATTCCTGAACTCTGGGGCTGTGTTCTGGGAAGAATACAGCCTCTGGTTCCCATGGAAACAATCAACCTCAAATTGAAAACACTCTGTGTGTAGGTCTAAAACCACTGAATGTGACATCCGTAATTCTGTTGTTGATTGATTGGAATTCCTTTTTGGACACAATGCCTCTCATTGTGCGTTTGAGTTAGTTGAACTGGCCCAGTGACCCTAGCAGTTAATGTAATGCATTTATGTAAACCACATTTATAGTATTTGATCTAATTCAGATGGGTTTTTATTTCTTGAAAACAGTTCTTTTTCTTTTTGTTTACTAGCATGTGTATAAACACAAACCACATGTTCATAAATAAAGTTAACATTCTTTTAGCCTCCTGTGTTCCCTGGCATGTCTGTATTACATTGCTAAGTAGCATCTTACCATAAGCTAACATAGATGTGTCAAAAAATCAAAAAGGAAATATCCTGGAGTGGGAGGGAAGACTTAGTGAGTGAGAAGTAATGGCAGTAAAGGCAAAGCAAGGCCATTCCTTGGTGTGCTCCGACTGTCCCTGGTCTGGGAGGGTGGAAGCCCATGCATCCCTCTGTACAAGCCCTCTCTCTCTCACTGTAAAAGCCCAGCAGCATCAGGAACTTCTGGGGCTGGAGACACAAATAGTTTTTTCTTAAAGCTAACTCAGGTCTTGGTCTGAAGTGTGGGAATTTTTTGCCCTTATTTTTTTTAATACACCTATTATTGCATGTATTTCAGAGCGGAACCTGGGTCTTGGTATGGTAGGAGTAAATCACTGGAAATTTTGTCAGTTATTGATGGACAGTAAAGCTGCAAAGTTAAAATCAATTAAGATTTCTTTCTAAAGGATGGATAAAAGCTGCTTTTTATTATTTCTTTGTTGTCTTACTCTTCTGCTAGCTGTCATTCCACAAGTGGAAATGTGTCCTGATGTTAGCACAGCCAAAGCCAGAGTGTGGGGCCTTTCTGATTAAGTGTTGGTGTTCCAGTACCTTCGGGGCTCTTGGGCTGGGCTTTGTCTTTGGAGTCTGCAGGAGGGCAAGGCAGTGCCCTTTGTTTCAGCATCATCAGGCACAACTGGGAGCCTTCTTGGCTGAATTGGCGGTGTAGCCAAGGCCTGGGTTTTAGGAAAGCCCTGTAATTTCAGGGTAGCACTCCAGCAGTGTGATCAGCCTTTGCCTCCTGTTGTCTGTCTCCTTGCCCACTTGGCTTCGTATTAGTTTTTGCCAGTCTGCTGCAGGAAATGGGACTTAAAATGTTGGCTGTCGAGTTAGGGTTTGGAGGTGCTTTTTCTGGTTCTTTTTTTTTCATAGTTCTTCTGCAGTGTTATCTTAGGGTTGCACACAAGTTCATGGAGATGTTGCTTCTACTTGACCGTTTTGAGGGACTGCCAGGAAATGCTTCAGTAGAAGTTTAAAAGGAAAAGAGTAGGCAGAAATGTAGGATCATGAAAAGATGGCCATTGGGCAAATGCATTTAAGAATACATTAATTACCTGTTTGCTGCTTTTGATAATTGTTCAATATCACCTCCTTTAAGAAATTAGACTGTTGCCTGCAAGCCATATAATAACTTCTTCCTTAAAAAAACAAACAAACAAAAAACCCAAACAAACCCCAAGAATTAATTCATAGTTCATTAACTGTTGTGTTTCAGTTCCTGGTCAGTACTAGACTGTTTAATGCTTGTTTGCCTCTGAAAAACCACCAAGTCGTAGTTGTGCCTGTCCTGAGAGAACACTGGCTTGCTTTTCCACATGTAAAGGAGAATCATACAGAGCATGAGGCTTCAGAATGCTTGTCCAGACCTCCTTTTGAATAGGACTAGGTGCAAAATGTTCTAGAAAGGAGAGGTGAATCTTCCGGTAAGATTTTTAGTGGAATGAAGGTCTCTTTGTCCAGATGATCCAAAGGCCAATTTTCAAGAGCTCTTTTAGTCAGTAATACAGGAATGCTGTATGTGGTTTCCTGAAAACACAGAGGAGGAACAGCTAACTGGAGTGAGGAATCATCTTCTACATGGAGATGTTTTTTCTCAGAGTCTGCTAAAACTGCTCCCTTGAATTCTCCCACTACACCAGGTAAAAGGCAAGCACTTTTTTAAGGAAAGATTTTAGTCTCTTTGCTGACCTCTTTAGTGACCTCTTGGAGAGCTGCTCAGTTCACATTGAGAAATTTTACTCTACATTTTTGAGCAATTTAGATGTAATAGGCAGTGATTTGAGTGTCTTTCTGGTACTGCTTTGCTAGTGTCGGCTTAAGTGCTGCTCATGGCATGATATAATTCAGTATATTGGAGAAGTTCATTTGCCATTTTTACTTGTGGGAAAACTGCCCTTCAGCACAAGTTCTCCGTAAGAACTGCAGTCTCTTCCTAGCTACTGGCCTGAGGACTTCATCCCTGAGAGCTCTTCCATAGGCAGCTGGGAGGAGGAAAATGGAGACAAAAATTCCAGGCTTGTGCTCTGAATTAATGTTTTCATCACCAAGAGTATGCTTTGCACTTTCTTCTTTTGCTCATTTAGCACAGGGCTGCTGTTAAAGATCAGATTTGATGTGACTGAAAGGAATACTCTAAATTCTCACACTTCCCAAACTGATTTGGGTGGTAGGGCCTGTGATCTAATAACATACAAGAAATCGGTTTTCTCAATTTTTGTAGTCCACTTTGTCATTCTAAACACCGTTATGTAAATTATTTAAGCAGACTTTTTTCCAGGCAAAGTGGCAGGTTACTTTTGTGGCTGCTGTTCTAGACTGGTTTATATCTGGGTTTATTTGGGTACTGATAGAAGGGGCAGAGTGAGTGTTTCAGGACTGCTGGGCCTGGCCTTCGTTCTGGCAGCTGCTGAGTTCACAAAAGCATCACCATGTGCGTTTATAATGATGAGACATTCACTGATTCATTTACAAACTACACTAATTTTAAGTTACCTGAAGTGATGCTTCTTCCTCAATTAAACTTATTTTTTTAAAATCCCTTTTGGCTGAAAATTGACAGATTCCTTTACCCTTTTGACAGGGATCCCTCTCTGACATATTGTTAAGCAATAAGTTGATCTCCAGCGGGATTGGTTATATTTTAATTTCTCCTCATAACCACATAGACACTCTTAAGCCATTGTAGATTTGGACTTTATTTTAAGTAAATACAAATTACACAGGGTTGGAGTTGCCTCTGGGTGACACTCAGGGAATATAGTGCAGACATTCAGACTATAGTAGAGGTTAACTGTTGTTGTGTTTTGACTGTAGAACTTGAATATGTGTTTAATTTTTTGTGAACAGATTGATGACTCTTCTGCATCTATTTCTCTGGCCCAGCTTACTAAGGTATATGTATATTCTTGTCAAATACTTTAAAAAGTGTTTGCTTCCTATTTTTAAGTTGATACTGTGATCTATAGTTGGATAACTGTTGTAATTGGGAAAAATCCTTTAATTTTTATTAAGCTAAAGTATTTATTTTAACTTTAAAATGTGTGTATATTTTGATACTATCCTGTAAAGAGTAGTTCCCAGTTTGGGAAGATAGAAGGGGAGTACCTTATCAGCCTCAGCATAATGTTGCAGTATTACTCATCCTCAAGACACAAAGAAGAAGCACTTCAGAAGCTGTTTTACCGTTTTTCATACGTTTCATTAATTTTGCGTTGGAAACTAACCCAGTTTGTACAGAAGAATTTAATTGGCTGTAAGTTACGGACATTCCAGGGGGGTTTGACCGGCCACAAGAGAAGCGGTTCTGTACCATGGACAATTGCATGGCTATTCTTGAATTCCTAGTCATAGTTAGAGACCCATTCTCTGAGTGCTGCACAGTTCCTTAAATTGTGCCATCTATACAGTGGACAGCCCGATCTAATTTGTTTGAACGCAGACTGTGTAAATTGTGTAAATGTACCTCATTGTTTATAGGAATATACCAATGTGTACGTGTGGCATCTGAGCAGCTGTGACCTTCCCAAACTGTTGTAATGCCATGTTTTGCTCGGGAACTGCTTGCATTTTTGCTCACCAATGTGTAATTTGTCTGGGAAAGCACTAGTGACTGCACTGTGTGGACAGGCAAGTCTAAAGCTACAGGCAGCAGAACAGGCAGGGCCTGAGGCAGAGCAGCTAGTTCTTCATCCTCAAAATAAAGGCTGGAGTTCATTTCCAATAAAAGGAAATCTCTTCCCACTGGTAACCTTTCCCCTCTTCACTACAGAAATTAAATTGTGTACATTGGCAAAAAAAAAAAGGGGGGGGGAAAAAGTATATATAGTTTGAAAGGGAGCCACTGAAAGCAGTTGGTCCCCATTAGTGCTGTCCCTAAATGTGTCCTTGGGTTTGTAACCTCATGTGAAGTTTTACTCTAAAATGTGCAAAGCTGTCCAGGGGCTGGGTGTACACATTTAAGCTTTTGAGAAAATCTGTAGTGTAGGAAGATGCTGCCAAGCAGCTCAGCACTGTTACTGCCTCTAACCGCTCTAGTGCAGCCCGGCTCAGCACAGAGGCAACGTGTTAACAGTTCTCTGGTGATTATTACTATGTATTAAATGCCATATTTGAATTTTGGTCTATTCCTACTAATGTTTCGTGGCTTTTGGATGTGTTTTGTAAACTGTTTGGGTTCAAACAAATTAGTCAAGTATTATCTGTAAAGCTTTCTGTAACTGTTACTGGAAATGGTTTCATAGCTGGCGATCCGGATTCTGTTACTGTGGAGAAAAACTGTGTATATGAAACAACCATTTAATAAAATGTTGAAACTAGTTGGTTGCTTTTGTGAATGAATGATACAAAACCAAATCATGAGTGTTTGAGCTGAGTGGTAGGTGCTTGAAGGCCCAAGTCATTGACAGTCACTCCCTTAGACCCTGCTTGTATCTGGACTAGTGTGTAATAAAAACATTTGAACAAATACAACTTGAAAAATCAGCTGCCTTCAGTAATTTGAAGATCTAGTTGTGCAGAAGGTTTATATTGCAATTTGTGTGTTAAAAGGACACGGTCAACTGGAAAAATCTGCAGGTTGTGTTCACTGTACTTAAATCATAGGAAAAGTTTGTAGGGGAGAACAGTTTGGGCTGCCTGCAGCTCCTTATGGGCAAATTTCTGCTGAAAAGAATCTTTTGCCTTGCTGAGGGATTGTAAAAGGCTTGAGTCCTTTTAATACTTTTGTGTCTGAAGCTGAGTTGCATGTCCTTTTAATGCAGCAAAATGTAAATAAGGCTACTTGCATCCGTCTTAATTCCCTGTGGAGATCTTCTCCTGCCTGTAGTCTGCAGCTTAAAAATCAGTTGAAAAGTACTGGATATTGTATTTCTTCTACACATAGCTTCAGTCCTCTGAAGGAAATTGGATTGGTTACACAAGTCATGCTGTAAGGTACAAACAGAGCCTAAGGTTTGAGTGCCCAAGAATGCTCTTTTCTAGTAGGTTCTCAGGCACATAAACATCATGTCATGGCATAAGGACTCCCCAGAACATCTTCAGCACAAATGTGTTTGGTATAAGCAGCTGGTTTCGTGCAAGCTCAGCTAGTGTAGTGCTGCTCTTTACAGGATTGGATGAGTGGTGTTGTCTTGGGCTGTGTGGGCTTAAATGTGTTTCTAATGTGTGTGTCAAATAATTGCCTGTTGCACAGACTGCCAATCTGGCTGAAGCCAATGCTTCCGAGGAGGATAAAATAAAAGCTATGATGACACAGTCTGGCCATGAATATGATCCAGTCAAGTAAGTGTTGCTAATGTGAAACCTCTTCTTTGAAGTTGATGTAAAAATTGTAGAGATGTGTTGTTTAAACAAGAGAGACACATGCATCCCTCTTTCTTTTTTTCCCCAAAACCTTTTAGTTACATGAAGAAACCCGTGGGGCCACCTCCACCCTCCTACACCTGCTTTCGCTGTGGCAAACCTGGGCACTACATAAAGAACTGTCCAACAAATGGGGTAAGATTTGGGGGACTTGAGGGTTGCTCAGTTTTTAATTTTTTTGAAAATTTGCATCTTTAG
The DNA here is from genome assembly GCA_013396755.1 of Sclerurus mexicanus. Taxonomy (NCBI): domain Eukaryota; kingdom Metazoa; phylum Chordata; class Aves; order Passeriformes; family Furnariidae; genus Sclerurus; species Sclerurus mexicanus. The sequence goes on along the minus strand of VWZF01007161.1, from coordinate 99,218 downwards.
TGACCCCAGTCCCTTTTTGAGTATTAATGCAGTTTAATATGGGTCAGTGATGCTGTGTGCATGGGAGATTGATTCAACCTCCATCTCTAGATGGTTTATGTAAGTTTCGCTGAGCCCTGAATTTGGTTCCCTCTGAGCTGCCCTCTTTTAGGGGGAAAATGTTTGGGGGATTTCACCCTTAAGGAACCTGCAGTTAGGCAAAAGAATGTTGATGAGTTCAAAGTGCTGCTCCAGTCTCTGGAATATCATGGCTGCATTTGTTCAAGGAAATTCGTATTTTAGGCCAACAAGCCTTACACTCAGTAAGAGGAGTTAAAGGCTTTTGTACTTAAAATAGTCATGGAAATCTCATTTTCAGTGTGGATCTTGAGATAATGTCTGCATTTCTTAACAGGACAAAAATTTTGAGTCTGTTCCCAGAATTAAAAAAAGCACAGGAATTCCAAGAAGTTTTATGATGGAGGTGAAGGACCCCAACACAAAGGGTGCCATGCTGACCAACACTGGGAAATACGCAATTCCAACCATAGATGCGTAAGTATGGAATCGGTTGGACTGATTCAAAAAGGGGATGAGAGAAACCATGTGGAAATGCCTGAGTGGCAGTGCAGCCCCCCCGGCCAGCGTCTGGAATTACAGGGGGCAGCATTGTCGCTGTATCTCAGATTTAAAATCTGTGATGATTTCTAATATTAAAATAGGGGGTCCTGCTGCTCACACCCCTGGGAGTTGTTTCAGCATGGGGTGTGCTGAGACTATTTCTGCAGAACATTTCATCAGGGTTTGTGGTTGGGTTCATTCTCTGTGGAAGCTCATTTTGCTTCTGGTTTGTGTATCAAAGGCTTCGTGCAAAATGTACCGGAACAGCTGTTGGGCTGTGATTCCTCCGTTCAGATTTTGATCAGATCTCACATGTGAAATAGGCTCAAGTTTTCCTGTTGCTGTTAACTAAGAAAACGCTTGTGTGTGCTGAAGATAGTGGCTGTTCTAAAAGACACTTGGAAGCCCTTTTGATTTCCTCTCCTGCATGTCCTTTTGTGGAAGCTGTAACAGAGACTTCTTCCATTTAGAGAATGTAATTACTGGGAGACCAGCTTTATCCTGAGCCTGAATTTACTATAACCCTCTGGCAAAGGAGAGCTGGGACTTGTTTCACAAAAAAAGTATTTTTCTGGTCTCAGCTGATTTCGCAGTTGATCCAATGAATGGCAGAGTTGTGCAGGAGAAGGGTTGTTCCTCCCTCCCTGTTCTCCTGTTGGGACCAGAGTTCAAACTAAACAACTGCATTTAAGACAGCTGATGGAGAGGGAGAAGAATTCTACATACTGTCTTTATTTGATAAAATCCAAAGCTTGAAAGATTTTCCCTTTAACTTTTGCTTTCCCTACCCTCCCTCCAGGGAAGCTTATGCTATAGGAAAGAAGGAGAAGCCTCCCTTCCTTCCTGAGGAGCCGTCGTCCTCCTCAGAAGAAGATGATCCTATTCCAGATGAGCTGTTGTGTCTCATTTGTAAGGATATAATGACAGATGCGGTTGTTATTCCCTGCTGTGGAAACAGTTACTGTGATGAATGTAAGTGTTAAACTGCCCAATTTGTTAATTCCAAACATCAAATTTGATCTTCTGACAGCAGAAAGAGGAGATAAGGAAATTGCTGGGTTAGTTCTGTGGAATATTTCACTGTGTGATGAACAGGGAAAGACTCTTCTCATGTACAGGTGGTGAAAAAAAGGCAGAAAGCTTTTTTCCCTTCTTAGGTATTTAGTTAAATCCTCTGTACCTGCAGAAGGATGAGGATGAAGAGTGCGTAGTAATGCAGGTGATTACACTGTTGGATATAAAATGCATTTAGTTTGTCCACAGCCCTTTCCCTCACACAAAATTCGAGCTCCAACTTCAGGCACTTCCTGTGATATACAAGGAACAGAGATTGAGGCATTTCATTCACATTCTTCCACAGAGCTAACTAAAACCTTCAGAACTCAAACCTGCTCATGGTTTTTTTTAAATGTGTTTTGTTCATTAACCTGGAATGACTTCTTGCTAGAGTGGAAAAAAGACCAGTTGAGATGTCATGCCCCAGTCTGCTCTGCATATTCACGTATCGCCACAGTGAAATATCAAACTTACGATTATTTGGTGCATGCTAAAGGTTTTCATAACATTCCTAAAGGGTTTGGGTTGAAAGGAACCTTAAAGCTCATCCTGTTACAACCTCTCTGCCGTGGGCACAGACACCTTCTGCTGGACCCGGTTGCTCCAATCCCTGTCCAACCCAACCTTGAACTCTTCCAGGGATAGGGCAGCCACAGCTTCTCTGGCAACCTGTGCCAGTGTCAATTTTTTTCAGTATTAAACATTTATAATTTCATGCTCTCTGTCAAAGACCATATTTCCCCATTAATCACGTACTTGTTTTTATAATTGATGAGAACCAAAAGAGTTTCCTTAGTTTGGCTAAAAACTGCTTTGATGTTCTAATTATTCCCAGGTATTCGAACAGCCTTGCTGGAGTCTGAGGAACATACGTGCCCAACCTGCCATCAGACAGATGTTTCTCCTGATGCTTTAATTGCCAACAAGTTCCTGCGGCAGGTAACGTGGTGACTTTAGTGTGAACTCTTTGTCGAAACGGTCTCTTTGTAAAAAGCTGAAACGGAAGAAAATATTAATTTAGATCTCCTTAAGCAAGGCTGCACTGAATAAGGCTAAATTTATTTTTCTGATACATAATCTGTTACAGAAGCCTACAGCTTGTTAGACGCAATCTGAGAAATTGAGGACACGCTTTTGTTTAATGGAATGGCCCCAGTTTCAAATTGGGCATTAACAACAAAGTGCTTTAAATTCAGACACTCTGAGGTACCAGTCATTGATACCACGCTTTAATGGGATGTGCTCATAGCTGAATGCTGATGGTATTTAGGTTTAACAGCATACAGGAATACACAGGGATTTTCCTCTAAGGAGGCTTTTGTTCATACTTCTACTGAAGTTTCATGTCACCTTTTCATACGCATTTTCCTACCTCTAGGCTGTGAACAACTTCAAAAATGAAACCGGCTACACGAAAAGGCTCCGTAAGATTCAGCAGCAGCAGCAGCAACAGCAGCAGCAGCAGCAGCAGCTGCCCCCACC
>VWZF01007161.1:52670-82265 GCA_013396755.1 Sclerurus mexicanus | reverse complement strand
GTTTTGTTTTGTTCTCAGGGTTGCCAGCAGCACAGACGCATCATGATGTTTTCACAGGAAAACAAATAAAGATGTGTGCAAACGTGGGTGACGTTTGCGGTTCCCCAGCCAGCAGCCTTCAGCGATGCTCTGCCAGATGAGAAGTGAAGCAGAGACAGAGGGGGGGATTGTTTTGGTTTGGTTTGGGTTTTGTTTTGTTCTCAGGGTTGCCAGCAGCACAGACGCATCATGATGTTTTCACAGGAAAACAAATAAAGATGTGTGCAAACGTGGGTGACGTTTGCGGTTCCCCAGCCAGCAGCCTTCAGCGATGCTCTGCCAGATGAGAAGTGAAGCAGAGACAGAGGGGGGAACTCCCTGCCTGCAGTCCTGCCCCGAGGGCATGTGGCAGCTCTCCAGATTCCTGGGCTTCCTAGGGATGCTCTCAAAAAGAGCGTGGTTTCATTGGTTTTGTCATTATTGTGATTATGCTGATGGAAGGAGAGAGCCTTGCCCAGCACGGGATGCCAGGGCTGATGAAATGCTCTGTGCCACAGATGAAAACACACCACGCTGTTTTAAGGACGCAGGGAAATGAGGACATGGTGGAAAAAATAGTCACTGTGGAGATATAATTAAGTCCTGTTTGACACACATCCTTGCTGGTGAGCTGTGCTTTGGGGCTGGAATGCTCTCGTGTGTCCCCTGCCCCTGCAGCCCGGGATGGGTGGACGTGCTCAGGTCTGGATTCAGAGGATTTGGGGATCCCAAAAGCCGTGAGCCAGGGCTGGGCTGGGCTGGGCTCCTCGGGCTGCTCGGCTGCCTGGGATGTGTCCTTGACCCCGAGGACCAGGAGCAAACTGCGCTGGGAAGCTGAGCTGGGAGGAGGCAGAGGCGCCGTCGCCCCGTCCCCTCGCCCGTCTGTCCTCCCACGAGGAGCCGAGTCAAGACTCAGATGCTTCTGAGAAAATTTTGGAGCATTCCTGATTATAATTGGGTTTATTTAATTATTATTTACTTTGAGCGAATAAGCTGTTGTGTTGAAATAACACGGGTTTTGCCAAAACGCTGTCAGGGAGAAGCTGCTTTCCCTTTAGGAGCCCTCAAACATGGGCTGCCTTCCAAGCCCTCGGCACGGCGGCGGGTGGAGCATCCTCGCTCGGAGCATCCTCGCTCGGAGCATCCTCCGTCCCCGGGCGCTGACGATCAGCTGAGTTGGAAAAGTGGGGGGAAGAGAGAGCTGAACTCAAAGGATAGAAGCACTTGGTGAATGCAGACAGCACCAAGTAGCAGTGGTGGTGGGTCACCAGCAGGTACATCCTCATTCCAAATCCAGCTGGGGGGTTGCTTCTCATTCATTTGTTTCAGATTTTCTCTTTCTTTTTTTTTTTTTCTAATTTCTTTTTTAAATCACAGTTAAATCCTATGGAGACAGGCTGGGAGAGCTGGGAGTGTTCAGCCTGCAGAAGAGAAGGCTCTGAGGAGACCTCAGAGCCCCTTTAGGCACCTAAAGAGAGAGTGGAGAGGGACTTGGGACAAGGGCCTGGAGGGACAGGACAAGGGGAATGGCTTCCCCCTGCCAGAGGGCAGGGCTGGATGGGATACTGGGAAGGAATCCTTCCCTTGGAGGGCGGGCAGGCCCTGGCACAGGGTGCCCAGAGAAGCTGTGGCTGCCCCATCCCTGGATGTGTTTAAGGCCAGGCTGGAGCACCCTGGAATCTTGGAGCCTGAGCCTCTGATGCTGCGTTAGGTCATGGAACAGCCTTTCTTTGGAAGAAAGGGGCTGGGACTGGGCTCAGGGCTGCAAAGATGCCTCTCCCTCAGCCCAGCATGGTTTGGGGGTCCCACCATGGCAGAGCCAGCCCTGGGACACGCTGCCCTTTCAGCACCTGGGAGTGGTCCCTGCACCAGCACCAACTTTTCCATCACTTGGTTTCCTTATTTGGTATTTCTTTAATAATTAGTGGCAGATTTTGTACTTATGTTTGCAATTATCTGAATGCCTCTGGGACATGTTCTGCCAGATAATTGAATCTCCTGGTCTGTGACAGCGGGCATGGCTGGGGAGCACAGGCTGAAACCCAGGAATGCTGGGCTGCCTGTTGGTGTCATGTTAAGACAAATTGGGCTTTTTCATTTAAAAAACTACTGGAAACAAAGCATTTTGCTTTGCTGCTCTCGGCACAAGCTTTGTTGGAGCCTGTCCTGGAGAGGGAAATACATGATTATCAGTAATTAACTAGATGCACATTTTAATTAGATGTAGTGCCTCCTCCATGTGCCCAACTCCAAGTGGTGACTGGCACAGGGCAAGATGAGGGGAGTGGGAACACAAGGTCCTGGACAGACAGACGGACACTGTGTGCACCCTTGCTGGGTGGGCAGGAGAGAGGCCCCCACATCCAGTGCTGGTGGTCCCAGGAGACCTAGCTCTGTGCAGGGCACGTGTCCCTGTCCCTCCAGTGAGATCTCAATGTTTCACTTCTTCTGTCTTAGCACGTGACATTGGGATGTAAAGTGCTGAGCAAGGGACGGGGACCTCCACCTCAGAGCTGCTCCCAAGGGTAAGTGCAGAACTGTTTGGCTTCTAATCCTTTCTAAAACCTTTCTAAGTGAAATCCTTTCCATCAGCATTGTTAATTGCTGTCGGGCTTGGGCAGGCAGGGGATCACAGAATCTCAGAATCCTTTGGGTTGGAAGGGACCTTAAAGCCCATTCAGTTCCACTCCCCTGCCATGGGCAGGAACACCTTTCACTAGACTAGATTGCTCCAAGTCCTGTCCAACCTGGCCTAGGACACCAGGGCAAGGGGGTCCATTTGCCCCCCCACCATGAGCCCCTCCATCTGCCCCACTGGCTACAGAGCAAGGAGAGACCCACCACGCTCCAGCCAAGTGCACTTGTGCTGTGTTTCCAGGTCGGTAATGGAGGAACTGACAAATCGTGCCCAGGAAAATGTAACAAGGGATCTTGAGAGTGGAGGGCAACAGGTAAGAGGCACTTGAAGTCTGATTTTAGAGTCAGTCTCAGTCCCACATGAAGGTGGCTGGGGCAGATGTCTGGCACAAGATACAGAATTATTTTGGTTTAGGGTCCAGCTCTCTCAGGAGTTGCAGTGGCTGGAATCGCTCCCATGGGCACCCCTGTGCCACTTCAGAGGGACTCCTGGCACAGGGTTAACAGCCCCCTGCTCCCTCCCGAGCCTCCCCCTGCACACGCCCTGCTCCACACTTCGCCCCAGTCACAAAGCAGTTAATCGTTGTTGATCGTGGCATGCTCGGTGCTCTGTGAGGCTCTGGATGCTCTGTGAGGCTCTGGATGCTCTGTGAGGCTCTGGATGCAGCTCGGAACTCCCTGGTCTCCAGGGATCTCGTGGCATTTTGCCCCGATGACACCGGTCTGTGTCTCAAGGACATAACCCAGTGCCAACAGCTCCGTACGGGAGCACCAGAGTGACAGATGAAGCCGGGGCGCTCCTTCGTCTCTGCTGAAAAGGAAGAAAAGCTCCTGGAAATGTTGGGAATTCTGCCAGCTGCTCCCTGTCACCTCCACGGATGAACTGGCTCCCAGCAGCTGCCCAGCTTGCTTCGTGCAGGGGCAGCGCCGGCCACGCTTGCACAAGCCCCACTCCCCAAAGAGGAGAGGCCACGCTCCAGCAGAGCAGGTATGTGAGACGTCCCCACTGTCCCCACCATGTCCCTGCTGCTTGCTGTGCCTGGCGCCACTGCCATCCTCATCCTGACAGCACCCAGGTGATGCTGAGGCTCTCTGGCACAAGGCCAGGGTGCAGCACAGGACAGAGACTCCCCAGGGTGGGATGTTGCTGGCACTGATCCCCCTCCCCATCGGCTGAGCTGATGCCCCTTGCACTGGAGCCCCAGGGATGCTCCAGGAGCACAGTGAGCACCTTCTGGCAGCGGCACCTGCCGAGTCAGCCACAGCACCCAGCACACCCTGTGATGCGGGTGAGGCACCAGCACAGCCCCCACCACTCTCCCACATGCCGTGCCGGTGGCACCAGTGCCGGGAGCGGGAGCTGCAGCTGCCCAGCACCCCGACACAGGACCCCTGCTCCCCACCATGCATGAGCTGATGGAATATGGGGCGAAAATTGGGGGTTTCTCCCTTCCCCCCAGCATGTGGCCAGCAGAGTGTTCCCTCGCTGTGGTTCCTGAGAGCCTGTAGCCGCAGCCAGCCCTCTCCCTCAGCTCCGTGTGCCAGGAATGCCAATGAAGCTCTGGCTGGCCACACGCACACACTGCAGCCCGCACCCACCGGCGTGCAGAGCAGCCAATGGATGGGCGAATCGGGGGGATTATGCTGGAGCTGGTGCCCAATTAGTTAAAGTAACTGCGAGTGAGGAGGGCTGGCAGGGACTCGTGATGTCCCCACCAGCTCTGGGGCCGGACCCCAGTGCTCTCCACAGAGCCAAGGTTTGCTGCACTGATGGATTTTCAGAGGAAGATTTTCCTATTTATTTCCCTCACCTGTACATCCGTGTGCAGGCAGAGCTGGGGTGGAATTCCAGCCTCTCAATGCCGAGCAGGGCCGTGGCTGGTTTGTGTCCCGTCCTTGTGCCAAATCTCACGTCCCTGTCCCCTGCCCACCCATGCTGGGGGTGTCACGACCATCCTGTCCTTGTCGATAATGTGAGCAGCCCCTCTGGTCCCACAGGCACTGAGGGAAGATCAGTCAGGTGGGGAGGGAGGAGATGTTTATTTGTGGAATCACAGAAATATATGTGCCCTGTTATTTTCTGCTTGAAATTAACGACGTTTCAAACAATGCAAAATTCTGCTCTTGATGCAGCAGGAACGAGCCTTTGGAAGCATCCTGTGCTATTTCTGGCTGTGAAAGGAATATATATATACATTTTTTGATATCCACGTGTGTATGTAGGTGGGTGGCAGGGTGGGGTCCAGCCTGGTGCTTTGTCCAGGGGTGCCGTGGGGATGGGTGGGTGCTCACTGAGCCCCCCAGTCCGCTGTGACACATCCCAGCTCGATGGAGCCGCACACACGGAGGAGCAGCAGCGGTGTCGCTTTGGTTATTAACAAAGGACGGATTCAGCTGGCACCGCTCCAAGCGCAGGAGCTGCTGAGGAGCGTGGAGGGTGTATTAAATATTCATCGAAATCTTGGCACTGCATTCTCATCTCTTGCTCTCCTGCCCCCTCCCCATGAAATGATTTGGTCCTTAAGGATAGGAGCCTGCTTCAAAAATTAATTATTTCATTAACCCCTTTATAAATTAGGTTTTCGCAACTAAGTTTTTTAGGGTCGACGCGAAATGGGTTGTGGTGGCACTTCATCAGGTTTGCTCATCACGTGAGCCCTGACCCCGGCACGTGACGGTGCGACCGATGCTCGCAGCAGCATGTGACCCTAAATGCTACGTGAGCTCAAAAAAAAGCAATTTAAATACAAAAACATCGGCAGGTCTGTCTCCTGCCTTCACCTGCCTGGCGTGGTGGAGCCGTACCCGCTCCGTGCCGCCGCAGCGCTGCCAAGCCCTGCCCTCCGCTCCGGCACCACGGCTCCCCATTCGGTGAGTGAACAGATACTTCCAGCAATTAATTGCTGCTGCTGCTGGCTCATCACCATGCGGGGCACGAGTGGGCTGTGCCGTGTGCGGCCTCGCGCCGCAGGAGCCGCCGGTGGCCCCAGGACGGCGGGGCTCGGGCGTCAGGGCGGGGTGGCTTTGGCGGCGCGTGTCCAGCTCCATCCTCCGAGCATCCACGAAGGGCTCCAGGGGGCAGGGGGCTCTGCGGCCACTGGCTCTCCTCGGTTCATGCCGGGGTTTAGCCATGACATGTCCTGCGTAGGGTGGGTTGTGGAGGCTCGTTTCCCTTCCTTCCTCTTCTGAGGTTATGGGTGCTCAGCACCAATGTCAGGTTGCTGGTCCCAAAGGGGCAGCTTTCAGACAATGCAAGTTTTATTTTGGCGCTTGGCTGATGCCTTGGAGCTCCTCAGTGATGTCCCCAACAATGGCCCTGCTGGGGTGGGGCCACCCCCTCTCCCCCACTTGCTGCTGTGCAGGAACTGGGGCTGAATCCATAATGCCGGGAGTGCCGGTGTCGGGGAGAGGCCAGAGGGAGCTGGCTGTGGGTGCGGATGCCGTCAGCCACCCAGCATTAGGATGCAGGTCCATCGCCATCTCCCTGGAGACCACGGGAATGGAGGTGAATCGCGTCTGGGGCTGGCAGCCGTGCTGGAGAGGGCAGCTGTGTGCCGGGGCGCGGATGAATTACTGCCCCGTGCCGGCTCCGGCCTTTGTTCGCCCCTTGTCAGCACAGGAACGGGGGACCAGGGCAAGTGCCCAGGGAGCCAGGGCACAGGGGGTGATGGTCAACCCCACGTGTCACTTGAGCCCACTGCAGGTTTAACCATCTGTAACAATTCTGTATTTGTCCTTGAACTAATTATCCACAAAAGCGCTTTGGAGGTGACACCGGTGGGAGCTGCCGCTCTGGTGCAGCACTGTCACAGCAGTGATCCCACATCCGACACTCAGGGCATTCCCAGGCCACTGCGAGCCCTTTGTGCCACTGAAGAGAGCCATATGCTGCAGAGGCGTCTCTGAGGATCTTGCAGGGACAACAGAGAAAGGGATTTCTGGGTGCTGCTGAATGCAGCCGCCCATCACTCACCGTCCCGGCCGGCTGCCTCGTGCGAGCCTGGAACGCGCGGCTTTGGCAAACACAGACTCATGTTTGGAGTCAGGATTTGCCATCTGGGGGAATGAGCTCCACAAGCTTTCAATTGGCATCAGCATCTGCCCTGCCCTGGTTTCATGTTTGCTGTCGCTCCCAAGTCCAGCTCCTGTTTAATTCCATCGCAGGGAAGCAGCTTCCGTGGTGGCACTGCCGGAGGATGATTCTTCCCTGCTGCTCACACAGATTGTCTTTGCCTGGCAGGCGGCTGTCCCTGAACACACCAGCTAGTGACCCACGCCCCACTCACTGCTCTGCTCTCCCACAGCACCTTGCTCACATCCTGGATTTTTATTGGGTTTAATTGGCTCTGTAATAGTTTCATGGCAGGAATTCCGCTCTCATCAAAACCTGCTCCTGTGAATGTTCCCCTATAGTATGAGGGAGAGGTCATGGTGGAAGCCCCAGAGCCAGCTCGGTGTCCACCATGTGCCATTCGAAGCAAGCAGCCCCTGTGTTGCATGTCCAGCCTGTGTCCTCTGGGGTCTCAGTGCACCTGGAGCTGCAGACCCAGATCCTGGCAGGAACCAGGACATTGGCATTGTATCTTGGGGGTCAGGGTGCAAACCCCAGCTGTGCACCCTCTGTGCTGGCTGGCAAGTGGGGCAGCCAAAGCCTGCTGCAGCAACACCTCAGATCACAAAACCCAGAGTTCCCCATGCAGGGAGGTTTCCTCTCCTCCTCCTCCTCACCCACAGTGCGGTCCTCCCACATCTGGGGCTGACACTGAAATCCCTCTTGCCCTGTCACTGCCCAGCCCTGTCACTCCATGCTCCACTCCTGTTGCTCCACAGGGATCACGGGCTCCAGGGCTGTCCCCGGGTGCTTCTCTTCCAGGTTCTATTGCTGCTTCCAGCATGGTTCACGTGCCAGTCTCTTCTGAGAAGCTGAGAGCCGCAGAGCAGTGAAGATACTGGTGCAAAGAGAGGGGGCATCCACCATCCAAGCAGCCAGCTGGGTGCCAGCACCAAGAACCTTCCCCCAGGACCCTCCTCCAGGACCAGGGACGGGACCTTTCCTCAGAACGTTTCCCTGAGACATTCCTGACTGCCACTCTGCAGTTCTCCCAGGCGCTCTGTCCACACGGACCTTGTGCTGCGTGTCTACCACAACTGTCTCTGCTTCTGAATTTGCTTCAGAGCTGCAGGTGCCCCCAACATTAAACCTTCAAACATAAGAGCTGAACTATGCAGGACACCAGGACTCTGCTGAGAGGCCTGTCTGGAACCCTGAGTTTCCCATCCCTTGCCAAACCCAGAGCCAAAAGTGCAGGAAGCATGGGAGAGCAGCCCCCCACAGACAGCTTGGGGAATTAAGAACGAGTTCGTCAGAGGCTGTGAACAAATGGTCAGTAATTAAGGGCCCCAGCAAATGGAGGGTTTGCTTTGTGCAGCCCTGGGGAGGCCAGAGGGGATGGGGTTGGGGTGAGCAGGGGGTGTCCCAGCCATGTGCATCCCACTGTGACTGCACTGCAGGAGCCTTTGAGGTGCCAACAGCCAAGGAAGCAGCCCATGGGGCAGGGAGCCTCCCCCTGGCTCCTGCCTTGGGAAGGTGTGCCATGATGGAGATCCAGGCTTGGCACAACCCATTCAGCTAAAGCTGACCATCCTCACAGAGATCCACACTGGTTGCTTCCTGACCTGTCTGTAGTGGACATGGAGAGCACCTTTTTCCTTCCCTCTTTTCGGCAGCTCCTTGTCCATCACAGAGGGGACAGCAGCCAGTTCTGGGGACTTTGACCCAGCATGGGATAGAGATGAATGGGACCCCCAGCTGGAGGGGCTGTGGCAAGAGGAGCAGGGTGAGCTTCCAGGGTCTGCCCATCACTCCTTGGACTGTGGTTTTATTCCTCTCACGTCTCTCACCCCCGTGAGCAGGGCTGGGGCACCCACTCCCCTCCAGGCTCCCCACCAGCCAGGACACAGCTGAGTTCAGACCTCCCCTCTCCAGGCATCCCTGGCCACTCCAGCCAGCACACAAAGCAGAACTCTCCCTTTTGATTTAATAAGTATCTGGAAATGTCATAAAAGACATGATAATAAAATATCAGATGCAGGAAAATGAGTAGCCAAAGGCATTGAGAAAAGGGACAAGAGTAAATGCAGTAGATTAAGACACTAATTCCCATCCCTTGTATGTTCTTCATCTTTTCTGTGTCTTGACAGACAGAAATAAATGCCCCCACTCCCAGGAAACACTATCTGCCTCTCCCTGCTGGATTGTCACCACATGGTGCCCACAACCATAACAGCCCATTTATCCTCCAGATCTGATGCTTTATCACTTTCAGAGGAGTGGCTGGGCTGGCTCATCCTGTGCTCTCACCACCAGCACTCACACTTAAGGGGCAGGGCAAGATTCCAGTGGTAAAAGCTAAATTTGATTTTTACTGCTCTGAAGTGTCTCTGCAAAGTAAAGAGGCAGTTTGTGCTTTTGTTTAAACCATACAACAATGCAACAGGAGCAAAGGCAAAACCAGAAGGAAAAATAGTCTCAGGGAGTTTGGAGAAGCTGGTGGGTCCAGCTCTAACCTCTGTCACAGTGGGAGCTGGGGGTGCAGGTTTTCTTGCAAATGCAGCTTTGAAGCAAATCAAATGCCAGTAAATTCCCAAGCCCAATGGTGACATGAACACAGGAATGGGATCAGCGACAGGGTGATGGATGTGTTAATGTTTTAACAGGCCAACCACCTCATAAATAATTTGCTGGGTTCTGGAGTAACTGACCTGGTCACAGTGGCAATAAATGACTGTCCCCTGGGCTCTGCTCCAGGGCTCCACAATCCTCCCACAGAAAGGCTTAAGTGGCTTCTAACAATATCTATTTTATATTGTCAAGCCCAGTGCCCCACTAATGCTGCCGTCTGTGCAAACTCCACCGCTTGAGCTCTCGTGATATTCCAATTAAAAGCCCCAGAAACGATAACAGAGTGACTGGTGCGGGTGAGCTCCGTGTTTGCTCTGTGGGGAGTGGGTCCAGCGTGCGGAACATCCTGGCACAGGGCAGGGCTGGGCAAGGAGGGACAGAGCCTGCAGTGGTGCCCAGCCCAGGGGAGCAGTGGTGGGTGGCTAACCTTGGGGGGCTTCGTGGGAACCCACCGGGGATGGGGCCATGGTCACCATGGGCTCTTCTGGGCAGCAGGAGCAGATGGAGCCCAGCCTGCAGTCAGGAGATGGGGCTCTCCCAGTGGATCCATCTTGTGTACTGGGTATGCTGCTTCTGTACTGGGTACTCCTCTTAGGGACTGGGTTTTCCTCTTGTGTACTGGTTATTCTGCTTGGACACTGGGTATTCATGTCATTTGCCGGGTATTCTTCTTCTGTACTGGGTATTCCTCTTCTAGACATTCTAACTGCATGCCATGTCCCACTTTCCAGTGCTGGCACTGGGAGCAGTGTTATCAGCACGGAGCAGGGCTGCTGCTGTGTTCTTTGGGTTTCTAACTTTTGCCAGTGTCGGGTCAGGGTGGTGGTGGCATCTGCAGCTCTACCCACAGCCACAGTGGGATTCTTTTAGGTTTCTCCGTGCTGTTGGTTTGTGAGTTCCCAGATTCCTCCCATGTCCCAGTGAGATGGTGTGTTTTGACCACACGGAGCTGTGGGATTTGTCACACCAACTGCTTCGCTGTGCCTATGGGATGGGCCAGCATGGTTATGTTTCCATATCTGTGAGTAAGGAGTCATTTACTGGAGTCACTTGTCAAACAAAATCGATGGCAAATGTTTCCAGCATGGCACCTTCAGTGTGACAGTGAAATTAAATGGGAGACAGTGAGGAACAGCCCCATTTCGGAGGGCAGAGCAGCAGGGGCAGCCCCATTCCCTGCTCCAGCAGCACAGGGACAGTCTGGAGTGCCCATCCTTGTCCCTGGCTCCCAGCTGTTCCTGCGCTCCCATGGAAAGATGTAGCTGAGGAGGACAGCAGTGCCTGCCTTGGCAAAGGCACGGGTGCTCAAAAGGGGCCAAGGTGGAGACTGGAGCTGATGGTGGCTTTGTGTGTTCAGTTTGCTCCATGTGATACACGCCTGCTCTCATGGCGGTAGTGGCAGAGCAATTCCCTCCCTGGCAGTGGAATTGGGGACAGAAATCCCACCTGGGCAGTGACTGGCACCATGCCTCGCCCTCTGCCTCCCTGCAGGCACTGCTGACCCCGACCTGCTGCTGCTGGGGCTTCCCGGGGCTCCCCAGCACAGCATCCCCGCCAAAGCACCTTCCCTTTGGAGGGTCCCTTCTCCTGCCGGCCCCCCTGCACACACAGCCTCGTCCCAGCCACCAGAGGCAAGTGTGGCTGCAATGGAAAGTAAATTCAATACCCTTGCCCCTATTTTTGTAAATGAGTGTAACCAGCAGCTGCAGAATAAATGACACATAATTACAGTCGGGGGGAGTTCAGGCAGGAGGGCTTGGCTGGGAGGGGATCACAGGGAAGCTCCAGCACTGATGGAAAGTGAACAAGATGCCGGCTGTAGGGAACCATAATTACAGAGGACTGACACACTGTGAGCTGTTTATGGTAATGAAGTGGTGCATCAAATCAAATTAACCTTAGTTATTTAACACAGAATGCACCGAGGACTTGACTCAGTAGATGCTAAATCCAAATCCGGAGCTGTGCCCGAGCCGGGGAAGCGGCTCGAGCGCTACACGGGCGTCGCTTTGATTTCGGGAACATCCCTCGAGCGGCCGGGACGGCGATGGCGAGCGGGCGGAGCGGCGGCGCTCGGAGCCGCGGGGCTGCCGGGGGGTCCCGCCGCCCCCCAGCCGCTCCACACGCGTCCCGCCGCGGCGGAGCGAGGGCGAGGGCGGTGTCGCTGCCCCGGCAGAGACAGCGAGCCCGGGGGCTCCGCTCCGCCCGGCGGGGTCTGGCTGCGGGCGGTGCGATGCTCCGCCGCCGCCCCGCCGCCCTGCCCGTCCCCGGGCGAAGGATGCGGGCGCTGCCCTGCTCCTCGTGAGGGGCTTCATTGCCCGTCCCTCCTCCCCACCAAGGCTGAGCCGCGCGCAGCAGGAGCGTCCCCGCCGGGATCCCTCCACGCCGACGGGTGAGTAACCTCGCCAATTAACCCAAGCGCCCTGCTGAAGATTAACGAGCTTTCGGAACAAGGGTCCCCTCCGAGCGCCGAGGTGCTGCGGCGCTGCGGGCTCCTCTCCGCGGGGGGAAGGCTTTGCTGCCGCAGCCGGAGCGACCGGGACGGAGGTGCCGGCACAAGCTCAGCGGGGCCGGGGGGGCCCGGGCGCACCGTGACGGTGGGCGGAGGGGCGAGGGCGCTTCGTGACAGCGGTTGTGTAAATATTATTAAAAGGCTGTTTGTGTTAGCGGGGATTCTTTGGGTAAAGGGAGGAGCCAGGAGGGACGCTGGCAGGCTGCGGCCAGGAATGCGCTCTGGCTCGGGTGAGGGATGCCACTGTTCTGGGGTCGGTCAGGTGCAGGCAGAGCCAGGGCGGCTTTGCGAGGCAGGAATGGGTGGTGCCGGCAGTGAGGAGAGCGGGCAGGGAGCGCCGTGGGCAGCTGCCTGCTGCTGGCACGGCCCAGCGGGTTGGGATGGGTTTGGATTAGGAAATGTTTGCTCCAAGCCCTGCGTGCCGGCGGGGGCCTCTGGGGAGCCGAGCCGCTCCTCACAGAGAAGATTCCTTTGCAGGACTTCCCACTTGTTGGAACAACACCAATTGCATCTCCAGCCAAAGGCTTTCATCTGTGTAATTCACAGGGTGTGATGATTTTGGAGTACTTGCAGTCAGGTTCACCTTGAGTTAAATTTTTGCCAGGAACCTAGTGGTTCCCCCTCCAGCATGCCAGATCTTACCAACACATTTACGATGTGCCCTGTCACTCCCCTGACACTGGCCTCCAGTTCTGCTTCGTGGTGGAGGCACTGGATTTCATGGTTATGAGTTCATTTTGCTTCTTTCCATCAATATGAAAATGCCACGTGAGTCCAGAGAGTTAATCACTATTGTAGGGGGATAAAGAGTGGATATTTCCTCTAATCCCTTTTAAATGGCCTCCAATGAGGGCTCGACAAAGATGACTAATGACAGACATGATTAAACTAATTTAGTAGGTGATGGGAGCCCTGAAGCCCAGGTGCAGCCCCGGGGCCCTGCAGGAACTCCCGGAGTTCACTCACAGCCATCCTTGTCCTCACACTTGAGTTAAACAAACTCATTAGCTTTGCTTTGTTTTGATCAGGGGATTCCCTTTCTCTACTGAAAATATTTTTGTCTCTTTCTGCAAACCTTTTCCTTGCTACTGCCAAATACAATCTCCCTAATGGAATACTAAATCCAGATTCAGTTAATAGCCAGCTGCATCCTCATCCCTCACCCGATGCCTCCCCTCAAAGTATTCCCACTGAACACACTAGTGCCTCCCGATCTGATAACAGTAATGAAATAGAAAGTCAGTGGAATTTGTCTGGGGGCATCTGGGAATGTGTCTGGCGACTCTGTGAGGAAGATGCCCTCAGCTCTGGGGACCTGTTGTGCCAGCGATGGTACCAGGCGCAGGGATGGGCACCACTCCATGCCCAGCCAGGCTCCACTCAGCTCTGCTCCTCTTCCAGTCCCAGAGATGCTTCTATTTTAGTGTTCGTCCTTCTGAGTGCACATGCGGGCACAGGGCAGGGCTCAGCCCTGGCTGGCCGGTGCCATCACCATGGCTGGGATGGCCTCAGCCGGGGTGGCCCGTGTGCTGCAGGACATGGGAATCACATGAACAGGGAACGTGTGTGCCAGCAGCCAGGGCTCAGGGGCACCTGCAGCATCAGTGGTATTCAGCAGCACCAATGTCTTTGACGTAGGGAATAGGATGGATGGGATGAGCTTTGCTCTCCCCTGCCTCCCTGTGAGCTGGTCACTCTTCCCTTTGATTTCAGGATTGCCTGCATCAGTGATCACCCTGTCACCCATTGCCTAAATCTGTGTGGGAAGCTGCAGCCTGTCCTTGCTGCTGCTCCTGGATAATGACACCAAACCCTCCTCTGTCTCACACACCATGAGCGGCACTGGTCCCCCTTCCAGACCCATAACATACCAAAGCCTGCACGGAGAAAAGAGTGAAATTGGGGGTTCCATCCCCTCTCCACAACACTGAGCATAACTAATGGGGCACAGTGCTGTCCATCTTGCTTTTGTTTAATTATTATTTTTGTATTGTTCGTGTCTCCAGGGCCTGACTGGGTGGGAAGAGTTTGACGGATTATATATGAAATCCAGGTCAACACAACCATGTACTACTGCTTCATAATTTGCTGCACCACAGAGGCTGATAGAGATGCCTCTTGTTATTAATTATGCCAATATATTTTCCTGAGCAATGTGATTAATCAGGCTGTGTACAGCAGGGCCACAGGCCTGTTTTATGTCTGTTTGTTCTTGGGTGGAGGTGGCTGGCTTGGGGAGCAAAATCTGCACTCGGTCTCAGTCCTTCTCTTCCAGAGCATTCAGGGGGAAAATACAATTTGCAACGGTGCACTTTGCGTGCCAGGGAGCCACAAGGCAGCGGGGAACAGAGCATGGGATGGCCTCCAGCTGGGCAGCTGGTCTGGGATAGCAGGCACACTTGGGGACCCCAGGATGCCACCCAGCACCACCTAGCCTCATGTTTAGCAGTGCAGGGATGGACGACACTTAAATCACAGATTTGTCTGCTCTCACTGAGCTTCTGAAGTGTATCCATGAAGTTTTTCCTGTAACTGATTTCATTTTCCTTTACAAGCTCACAGTGTGGGATCTGTGCTGTGCTGAACATGGTCCTGCGTGCAGGGTCAGGCACCTGTGGGGGCACAGGGGGCTGTACCCAGTCACGGGTCATGTCCTGGTAACTCCTTTCAGTCTGCAGGGTGCAGACAGTATACAGTGTTTGCAGCTTTGCCATGGTGTGAAAAGGTTCACAGAAACCCAGTTTTTTGACAGAAGCCTCTCCAGCTTGCCAGGCACGTTTGTTCAGCACTGGGCTTCAGCCTCCCTGGCAGTCCTGACCCATGTCCTTCACCATGCCACAGCTGGCACAAGGACCTGGGCAGTCCATGGTCCCCAGCTCAGCATCCCCAAAGCCTGGCAGATGTGGTGCTGCCGCCAGAGCTGAGCTCCACCAGCCTCCCCGTGGGGACATGACCCTGTGCCTTGTCCCTGCCCCTGGCTCTCAGACCTCTGCTCCTGCACTGCAATGGAGCTGAACCTTCCCTGTCTTTTGTCTCCATAAAGGTCAGAGAAGAGCCGTCACCCTTTAAGTGCCAAGACGAGGTCTCCCACCCTCCGGTGCCAGAAGACTCGGAACAGTAAGGCAGCTGCTCGCTCTTCACAAATGGTTTCTCCTTGGTTGCATGTACATTGGGTTTACTCCAGCCATTTTCCCCTTCCTCATCAGGAGTGTGATTGTGAGTGTTTGTGTCTTCATTATGAGGGTTTTTGCCTTCCACACCACTCAGGCCTGGCAGTCACACAAACCACCACACCGGTGATGGGGACTGCCCTGTCCTCCCACTGATGCTCACGGACTTTGAGCTGCTGTTTTCCCATCACCAAATTATCTCTGCAGCAGGGAAGGACATGGGGTAGGAGGCAGTCCTGACTTCCCTGGGCCTCAAAACTCCACTGGGAGCATCCAAGAGTGGATCAGGCAGAGGGAAGGGCTGGACTGCAGCTCAGGGGATGGGGTCTTGTGAGCCCCCAGCCCGGGGTGTGGGGCAACTGTTGGTACCAGGGAGCCCTGGGCTGGTGACCCCAGTGCTGTGGGCTGTAACTCCTCACAGGAAGGGGGGTAACTCGTACACTTTGGGGGATGGAGGAAGGCACTGGCAACAAAATTAGGGTGGGCAGAAGCGGCTCTAGGTAGTCCCCTTGGATCCCTGCCTGCAAAGGGAGAACATACCTGATCCTGTTAAAGTGTCTAACACCTGTGGAGTGCTCTTCTTGCCCGTTGGGGTGAATCCCAAAGTTTCCACAGAGCTTTGGAGGACCCTGGGTGTGGCAGAGCCCCCGCTCACCACATTCTCATCTGGCTGCCCGTGCCCAGGGCTGGCTCAGAGCTGGAGTGGCAGCGCAGGGATGTTTCATACAAAGGCAGGAGCAGTGCAGACACATGGTGGGTCAGTTGCAGCTCCCTGGCTGTGCATGACCTTGATTTATTTACACCAATGACTACAGTTGCCTCCCAGCCCAAGGTGGGTGATCCCTTCCAGGCTCCAGTTATGGAGACCCAGCAGCCCTGTTTGCCTGGCTGCAAAGGTAGCCCAGGCAGGCTGTGTGTCAGGCTTAGGCTCCCTGCAGTGCTCCCAGAGGGGACATGGGGGCTCAGGGGGCTCAGAGGACTCAGTGTCTCCACCTTGGCACAGGATCTGGGAGCCCTTCCCTCGCCAGGGGACCCGTGAGGAGTTGGAATGGATGTGTGTGTCCTGCCCTGAAGATGATCCCCCTGTTCCCTTCCTCAGCACTGCCTGGAAGGCACTGGGAGGTCATCACGAAGTGAAGCCTTCCTGGGATGGTCCTGCCCCAGGGATTCACCCATAAGCTAAGAGGAGCCTCCTTTATTCTACATTCAGTTCCTGAGACTTATCCCTCTGCCTCAGGCCAAGCTCACTGCTGAAAATGCCCATTAGAAACTCCAGTCACAGTCCAAATTCCATCAGAAAATGAACTACCACTGGAGCGATGAGGAGCTGCCCAGGATTTATGAGCCCCAGGCAGCTGGAGCCCCTGTGCCAGTACCTGGGGAAGCGCCGCCGCGCACACACCGTGACCACTTCCAATTTCACACCACTTTGAACTCACTCTCATTGAGGTTGGGGAGATGAAAAATGTCTTTATTAAGGGAAGTCACAGGTCCCTGCTTGGGAGCTAAATGAGTTTTAATGTGAGCAGAGAGGGCAGGAAGGGGTGCAGGGAGAAAGACGTGGTGATCTCTGGCCTCTTCTGGGAGCCTGGCAGAGCAGAGCACCTCCCTGAAAAGGATTGCCCCTGGGTTTTCCTGCTGCTGTGACCATCTGGAGATGGTTGGTGGCATTCACTTTGGGCCAGTGAGGTGACGCTGACCTCACCAGCGCCCCATGTTTCCACAGCTGGGGGAGGTGACCCCCGCTCTGCAGCCAGCATGCAGGGCCCCACACGGAGCTATAAAACACAGGGATTTCAGGGAGGGCACAAGGCTTGCATGTCCCCGCAGCCAGGGCTCAGGTGTGCACCCCATTGCCCACGGGATACTGCAGGTATTCCTGTTCCCTTCTTTCATAACCCTGTTTATTCCTTGTCCACGAATCTGTGTCAGTCCCAACCCAGTATTTCGTCCAGTTCCCCTGCCCCAGCACTGACCTGGCTGCTCTGCAGCAAGGTCAACTGGACCAAGATCACCCTTTGATGCAGAGACAGCAGAGAACATCCCAGTGGTTTTACTCACTATCCTTAGGGCACAAACCCTGGTGATGGCCGTGGGCTTGCTGGGCTGCTTTGCTCATCCAGACCTCCGGACGCTGTGATTCCTGGTGGAATCTTGCAATGAGTGACCATCTGTACATGAACGCATGTAAGCACACACGTGCCATTTACAATTAACAATTTACTTTCACAATTTACTCGGTTAAACCCGCCGTTATTTGTGATCCTACCGTGAGTGTGTTGGTGCTGGTCTCCCCAGGCACCCGTGGTGGCTCCCACCGGGACTGACTCCGGTGTGTGACGGGCACAGAGCTGTGCGGGCTCTCTGGGCTTCCCCAGCTCGTGTTTCCCCAGCAGACCTGTGTGGGTATTCCCTCCCTAATGATCTTTCATTCTTGCATTTTTATATTTACTCCAGGAATCAGGCACCAAACCTGGAGTGAAGTCAAGCCCAGACCCTCCTCCCGGCTCATCCAGCCCCCGAGTTTGCCCAGGGCTCTGTTATCATCCTGCATCCCTGTAATTAGCTGCTTAGGCTGTGATTGCCCCATTGTCCACTGGATGGGTTTAATCATTCTTTTCTCCTACAGTGGCAATTTTGTTCCAATTAATTATTTCACTTTGAACAGCAATAGCTGGTTGAGTTTAGAGAGAAATTAAAAGGGCAGGGAAGGATAATGAGGAATGAACTAACTAGGGAAAGGCTGCAGACAGGGCTGCACAGGTCCCACTTCTCTGCCAGCCTCTCATTTGCTCCCCAGAGAGCTTTCAGGGGCTGGCAAATGTTATTCCTGGAAACGAGGATCCAGAGTGACACAGAGGCATTGCCCAGCTTCATCCTTGCTTGGGAGCTCTGTACTGGGTCTGGTGGAAATGCATTCACAGCCCAGCCCCAAGAGAAAGTGTTGCCTGTTGTAGTGATAGGACAAGGGGGAATGGCTTCCAACTGACAGAGAGTAGGGTTAGATTAGCAACATCTGGCCATGCTCCTTTCCTTCCTGAAACATCTGGCCACTGGGCTGGCTGACAGACACCAGGTGCCAGCTGAGGGGCAGATGCAGCAGCATGTCCCATGCTCCTGTTGTGCAGTGCCATGGAAAAAGGACCAGGAAGGAGGGACGGTATGTCCAGGGAGGCTCAGGTGGCCCCTTGTCCCAGGGTTCCTCCAGCTCCCTTAGCCTTGTGTCCCAAACCAGCCTGAGGCAGAGTGTCAGGCAGCCAGGGCTGGAGGGATCCAGGGTGGCTGCTGAACTCGGAGCTGGAGTTCCCAATGGGAGTGAGCTCGGAGGAGCTCTCACCCTGCCACACTGACACAAACACTGCTATAAAACACGTTATGTTACAGCAAATTGAGATCACCACATCCCTCATTTCCTGGGTGGAATTACCCAGCGTGGGTGATGTTCTGAAGGTGATTTGGGATGAGACTGATTTAGAATTTAAAAAATTTAAAAATAAATAAATTTAAGGTTAGCCAAGGTTTTGAAGGGAGATAAAAAAACATTAATGTCTTTCAGGGGTTACAAAAATGCTGTCTGTGCAATTCATGTATAATTCAATGAACTCCACAGTAGTTTGAATATTTAAATTATGTATGATCAAAGCAATAAAAAAAAAAAATCTGCATTTCCTCATCCCGAGCCCCCCAGACACAATGCTCTCCTGTGTCCCCTCCCCAAAAGGCAGCTCCTGCCTCTGCACTTCCAGAGCTATTGAGCCTCATCGCTCCCAAGAAATGGAGTTTGACTGGAGAAACACAGGCTCCAAGAGCGGCTGCTGTCCCCTAATCCATCGCTCAGCCAGCACATTGCCAGGGCGATGGGCACAGCCCGGGGTGGGGGGCAGGACGCCCACACTGCCCACAGCCCCCACGGGTGCTCCCAGAGGATGGAGCTCCCAGTGCCAGCTCAGGAAGGTGGAGGGGTCTCGTCCCCCACCGCTGGCTCTCTCAGGGTCTCAGGGGCTGCAGGACTGCAGCTCCGGCCTCGCTTCACATTTCCTCATGGGGATTCTTGGTGCCATCCTCCAAAGACGTGTCCCTGTGGACGTGTCCATCTCCTCTCCCTGCTCCGGCGCGCAGGGGCTTGGAGGTGACAGCCCCCCCGGCTGTGGCCAGGGAATAAAGGAAAAACACCAACAAACTGCCTGTGACTCCACCCCCTCTCCAGACGCTATAAATTTT
Organism: Sclerurus mexicanus; assembly: GCA_013396755.1. Taxonomy (NCBI): domain Eukaryota; kingdom Metazoa; phylum Chordata; class Aves; order Passeriformes; family Furnariidae; genus Sclerurus; species Sclerurus mexicanus. Next base: position 63,025 of record VWZF01007161.1, on the reverse strand, counting down.
CATTAGTATTCTGTAATTTAATGATCTATTCCCAAGAGAAAATTAGTCTTCAATTTACAAAACCTTCCCTGTTAATTTAAGCATAATAGTAGGGAGCACTGTGCATGCCAGAGCCAGTCCCACGCCCCCCGCTCCCCCTCCCACAGCCCGGCAAGGGGCAAGTGTGAGGGACAATTCCAATAACACACTAAAGACTATTGGAAATCTCCCCACCAAGACTGCAAGGAGGTTCCCGCCAGCAAGAAAAGCAATTTACTCCTGAAACAAGAGGTTATTTTGAACCTGGCAAACACCAATTCAGCTGGAGGTTGATGCTGGAAGAGTGGGAGAGGCGAAATGTGCTGGGCTTGCTGGGAATGCTGGGCAAGCCATCGGTGCTCACCAGGAGCTGCCATCGAACCCCCCCGGCTTTTACAGGGTCAGTTGGTGCCGGGCACTGAAGCAGCCCTGGCAGACCCCTCTGCAGCCGTGACGTGCGCCTGGCGAGGGAGGACCATGGGGGCTCTGCCTGGGGCTGCTGCGGGTCCCTCGGTACAGAGCCAAGGCTCCAGGTGCTCAGCCTGCCCCCTCTGCCAGCACTGCCCAGATGGGGTCCCAGGGCATCGCTGTCCCCCCCGGTGCCGAGGGACGCTGTAAATGCCGAGCGTCGACCGTGTCCTCGGCAGATATTGAGATGGATGATGGTGGCTCTGCTCATTAGAGGCTGTGGCAAAGGGTAGGTGCTGGGAGTCTCCGTGCTGGGGAAGAGCTGCAAGGGGAGCTCATTAGCTTGAAAAATTGAGTCCAGAGGACTCATTTGTCTGAGATCAGTTCTCTGTTTTTTCTAGTAATATGGAAAATGAGGGAGGGGGGTCTCAGCCTCTCCTCAGTGACCAGCACTGTGATTTACCCCTTTCTCATTCATGTTCTCTCCTTCAAATTGCCTTTAATACTGTTCATTTTCCATGGGCTTTAAGCCTCCCCATGTGGAATGTATGTAACCCTTCACTCCCACGATGCTGTTCCCGTGGGCAGAGCAGACACTGTGACATGTTTGCTCCACCTGGCACCCCTGTGGATGCTCTTGAGGGGGTCACGATGCTCCCTGGTCAGGCCTGAGTGGTCCCTGGCACACACTGCCGGGCGCTGCCACATGGGCTTGTTCTCCCATCCCTGATCTCCTGCAGTAGAAGTTTGTGCCCCCGTTGCCTCCCTCGTTCTGTGGGGCCCTTCTGGGTGGCTGGAGGGCAGAGCCTGCTCTGAAATGTCAGGGAGGGCTGATCCTGGGTCTGGCATGGCCGCTTGCATGGGGAGGTGCCAGACTCTGTTGCAGGAAGAGGCTGTAACGTCAGATGAACCTTTACTTGATGATTTCCCTTGGCTTTCTGAGCAGATTTGGGGCAAAGGCTGCTGAAGGACACCTGGTGCACAGGATGCAGCGCTACTGCTCCAGTGGGGCTACGGGGCAGGCTCCTGGCACGTGTCCCCACCATGCTGGCAGCAGCCCCATGTGCCATAGACCCACCAATGACACCCCGTGCCAACAGCAATCGCTAATTGCCTCACCCTGTTAATAAAGGCAGAGTTGTCAAACCACAGCAAACACTGGAGGGGAAGCCTGGAGTCATCCCCTGCCAACATGCTTCCCTGGCCCTGACCCATGGCAGGGAATGAGGCTGAGTTCTCTCTATGGATGTGGGAGGAGGATGCAGAAAGGAGGATGGGGACAGGAGGACCTGGGAGGACGCCACACTTTGAGCCGAGCTCCTGTGGAGCCGATGGAGGTGAGGGCTTGGCCATGGGGGCTGCTGACCCCATGAGAGCTCAGCATCCCCCCAACCCACACCGTAGCAAGGCTGTTCCCTTCCCAGCCAGCTCTGCCCCAGACACGGTTAAATTAGAAGGGAAATCTATTTCCTGTTTTGAAAAAATCCAGGGGAGCAAAGTTGGTGTTAAATATAGATATATGATATGTAAATGAATCTGACAACTGAGTGAATAAAAAATGAAGTTTTAAATTATTGAAGGGTGGGAGGAGATGGCGCATGCAAATAGCATTAATGTAGAAAGAGGCAGTGCTTGGAACAGGGAAAGGAGGTTTTGAAACGTAATTATTTCTTCTAAGAAAAGGGCTACATATGAAACAAAAGCCAACAGGGTCAGCATGTGTTTGTCTCAAAGCCATTTCTCCCCTGCTTGTCCCTTCATCCTCCTGTCTTTTTTTTCCCCTGCAAAGCAATGAGAGAAATCGAAAGCTATTAAATTTTTTAGCTTTAATTAAAATAAGATAAATTAAGTTTTGATTGCTACATGAGAACAAGTGAGACGTGAGGACGGCTGATCACAGGCCCCTACTGAGAGGACAGGAGGGGATGTTTGGTGATTGATTTGGTGGGGCCGGGACTCCGTGGCTGTCGGATCCAGCACAGCCACAGCCACCCCATGGAATCGGTGGGGACCTCCAGCACTTTGCACAGAAAGTACGGACTTAATTTACATGGAAAAACACCTGCTTGAAGATGTTAACCTGCCAGGAGGAGTTCAGTGCAGCTCAGATACTCCACTTGGCTTTTGTTCCTGTTCCTCCCTGTGCTGCAGAGCCCACGGGACAGAATCAGATGGACTGTGGGGCCGAGTGAGGCAGAATTAGTCATTCAGTATTGAAAATAGAAAACTCACTGGTGATTTTTATCAGTGGTAAAGCCGACAAGGAATTCTGGTGGGCAATCTGTGAGCACAAGAAGTGTCCCCATCACCTTCCTCACAGCTGTATTTCTGCCTCTCTGACCCTGTTCAGGACTGACAGGACAGGTTACATGTTTCCTTTCCCTAATTCAGAACTTGATGGCTTTGGACAAGTTGTTAAAGTTATAGATCAAAATGTCATTTACTAGAAAAGTGCCTCTCCTGGGATTCTTATCTTTCATTCATTATTTGCCATGTGCTGACAGTGAGCTCTGTTCTGTCTAATCTGTCTCTCTGGTTGTTTACACAACCCTCACCACGGCAGCACCCAAGTGCCTCCCATGGCTTAAAAAATGATGGTTTGCTTCCTGCTCCCTCCCCTGCTCTGTGAAGCCATGAGGGCGTACAGGATTGATTTTGCCATTGCCTTCCACTGAGGCAGTGGTGGAGGGTCCTCTCCGAGGGTCTGCCCGAGGGGCTCGGTGGGTGCTATGCAGGGCTCACCCCACTGCCTGGGGTGCTGCTGTCCCGGGTGCTTTGGTGGTGACTTCTGTCATGGAGCAGTGACTTGGGGTGGCCCTGGTGTCCCCCACATCACATGAGTCTTCCCTGGAGTATCCCCTGCCTGATGTGGGCGACAGGCAAGCAGAAAGTGAGGACAGGGGGTCTTCCAGCCCACAGTGGGGAACCCGGCGTGTTCCCTGCCAGGCTGGTGTCTCAGCCCAGCTCCTGGCAGGATGCAGGAGCCGTCCACACAGACCCGCCAGCCACTTGGACAGGACACAGGAGCAGATCCTGCTTTCTAAATGACAGATCACCCCGCACTACTATCAGGCACACAAATCATGTTCATCACCTCCAGCCATTCATGACATAATTCCGCACAGCAACTGCTACGCCCTTCTGCAGAGGATACGACAGCTCTTGGATGGTTCGCCAGCCTGTGCTGCTGCCCAGTCCAGCCCAGGGGTTTGTGCCTCCTGCATGAACGAATTATAGCAATTCCTGTCCCCCTAGACAGCTTTTGCACTGATGAAATGAGGGGGAAAGAGAATTCCTCCATGGTTTCCCCCCTCCTTTTCACTGCGTGAGAGATGTCATTCATGCCACTTGTCAGGCCAGGTCCTGGGCCCAGGGTGACACAGAGCTGGCATCTGGTCCAGTCTCTCTGTGGGTCCAGCAGGGTGCTGGTGGGACCAGCGCCCCTGTCTCCCAGCTCCTGTGGCTCCCACGGTTCCTGTGGCTCCCAGTCCATTCCCGTGCAGGTCCTCTCCTGCCTGGTCTGGCTGCTGTGTCTCCATGGCGACGCGCTCTCCCTGCCGCAGAGCATCCTTGGCTCGCCACTTCCAGCGCCGCATTTGTATTCCCAGCCTTTGTCTCCCGCTCGGCGCTGGCAGCCGGCCAGGCCAGGCATCCATTTCAAAGCAGCCTTTGTTTTATCGGTGCAAAAGCTGCTCAGAAATCCATGAGATTCAATCAAGGCAAGAACACTGTGTTTCCTCGCTCCCCTCCTTCCCCCAGCCAAGGTGCTGTCGCTCAGCGCGACCACATCGCCCGGCCCAGGGCACTGGGAGGGGGCTGTGCCAGCAGCCTCACGTCGGACAGGCAGAAGCAAGCCGGACAGAGACATTCTCCTCCTCTCTCCCACTCCCCAGGCATAGCTGACATTTCCTTGCATAGTGAAGCGTGCCATTTTCAGTGCTGCTGTGTCCTCGAGGCTCAGGTACAGCCAGATCTGCTCAGCTGCAGAGCTCGGTAGTTGAGATTCCAGCCCCTGGGCAGAGGAGAAAGGTGCCTGGAGTGAACCCAGAGGCCCAAGCCAGGATGCTGCCCCAGCTCACTGGGCTGCCCACCCCACCGGGGAGGGAGGGTGAAGCCACCTTGCCGGCAGGCGTGTCCAGTAATTGCAGTATCCATCCTTGCTTCCAGGGGCGTTCAAGACTTAGAAAATGGGATGATGTTACACATCTGCTCAAATGTGCAAAGACAGATGTGAAAGTATGTGTGTGTGTGTGCACAGGTGCACTGATGCAGGTTTATGGGGGACCCTGGTTTCCAGGCACTCCAGTCCCTGTGGACCTTCCCCAGGTCGCAGAGATGCAGTGAGGAAGGGACACAAAACAGGGCAACGTGGTTTCATTGCTGAGGCCCTGGTGCTCTCCAGGGCATCCCTGCAACCCTCAGAGCTTGGAGTGAGGCAGGAGGGAAAGAAGACTTTGTTAAGGGCAGGGGCAGCAGCTGCCTGTCAGCCCTGTCCAGAAAGGAAACGTCTCCAGAGGAACCTGCCCTCTGAAACAGGTGTCTTGGAAAGCAGTGGGAGCTGGGCAGCCAGTCCGGGGTCAGCGGCTGTGGAGAAATTATGCAGCTGTTTGTCCTGCCCTGCTGCTGTGAGGAGGCTTCTTCAGCCACATCACTCACAGCATGGCTGTGCCGAGCAGGGCTGAAGCTGGGAATGGGCATGAAACTGCTGATCTCGAGGGTCTTGCAGAAAGGACCTTTCATCTTGCTAAATCTCAGACAGTCTGCTAAGTAATTCACTGCATCGATAGTGTGAGACACAAGCACCCCAGTATTGCAGTTCCCATGACTAGGACCACTGGTAGAATCAGGAGCGCAGGAGTTCAGGTCGCACAGAAAGATCCTGGTGAGTGCCAGCTGTGGCCCAGGAACAACAGCAGCTGGAAGTGCCACCCTGGCAGCACCAATGTGACTTTGCGTGAGGACACTTTCGCACCTGGAGACCGTCCCAGGAGGTAACAAGTGCCAGACCTTATGCTGTGGTCTGCGGTGTTGCTCAGTAAAGCGTGTCCTGGCCCCATTTTATCCTCCTTAATTAGGAAATTCAGCAGAAGAATCGCTCTCTGAAGCCTAAACTGGAGCACATTGCTGGCACAAAAAGAACTGGTCTGCGGCAGAGTAGGAATTGTTTGTGCCATTGTCAGTGAGAAGTGCAAAGGAAACAGGTGAAATCTGTTAACCTGGTGCTGTGCTGAAAGAGAGCAGGTGTGAGTGAGGTGATCGATGAGCATTGATTGCAAAGGGGCTCACTCCTGTTAGACGCGATGGAGGACAGAGAAAACACACAGAGAGTGTGCAGTCCCAGGGCAGCACAGCCTCCTGCATCAGCCCTCCAGTACTGACCACTCTGGTGCTCCAGTAGCTCCTGTCCCTCTCCCAGGGCTCTGGCGGTTTCTCTCGAGCTGTGGTTCTTGTGTCTCTCAGCAATTCCTCAGCTGGCATTAATACTGGAGGAAGGGTGAGCTCTGCCATGGGTGCAGCTGGTGGGCTGAAGGAAGGGTAAGCTGTATCCTCCATGAACATCTGTGATTGCATGAGGCTATGACAAATTATCGGGACTGGAGGGCAGAAGCAGGAGGGGAAGCATTTTTCCCTGTGCACATCATCCCCATCTTCTTGCTGGTGGTGGAGAATAGTGGTTTGTAACTCTGTGTGCTCTCCAAAGAGTTTCCTGCTACTTTTTGGAGTTGTCTTTTTATTTAGCAAAATGTAGAAACAAGCTATAATGAGCCATGGCTGTGGAAGAGAGGTCAACATGCGAGGACTCAGCAAGACTTCACGTGGGTAAATCTGGCTGAGCTGTCCACAGGGCAGGCTATTCCCAGGGTGGCTGGTCCAGCATCTCAAGAGACCTTTGGAGCCAGGGGACATTCCCCTACCAGCCCCCACGAGGGATTTGGACTGGGCCATATTTGCTAATGTCCAGGAAGTGTGGAGCGTGGGAGCTGGGGAGAGCTGCAGGGAGCACACCGGTGTCCCTTTGGAAGTGCAATGCAGCCCTGGTAAATAAATAAAGATTGGGAGCGTCTCTTGCACTGCACCACTTCTGAGCGTGGGGATGGGAGGCCGCTGTAATTGGCTGGATGCAGAGAGAAATCCAGGCTCAGCAATTCCATTTTGCAGTTGGCAGCTTTCCCAAACGCAGATCGGGGAACGCATGTTGGACTGGCTTTAAAACGCAGGGAAATCCTTTATCTTTGATAATTTTTTTGCTGATTTAAAGGGTAGGATTAAGTCCTCATTTAATAACCCCAAGTGCCTGCTCTGCCCTGCTCTGATCACTCTGTGTAACAGTGATAGTGCTGCCAAGGAGCTGGAGCCCGGAGGCAAGGCAGGGAATGTTCTCCCCAGCACAGACCTGATGGCTGTTTGCTGCTGCAGCCCACGAAACAGAACCAACTGTTTAACCTCCAGCCTCAGCACAGGATGGTGTTTGCTGTTTTCCAGGGCTTTTTCCAGTTGCTTTCCAGAGCTGTTTCCAGCTGCTTTCATGGCTGCTCTGAAGGCAAGCCCGATGCTTTCTGTTACCAACTTCCATCTTTGTAATTTGTGGGTTTTTCTCCTAATTAAGGATTCTCAGATCCCCAACAGCCCCTCGCTAGCATACACAGTCTGGCTTACTGCACTGAGAGGCTCCAGGGCAGGGATTGTTTTTATCAGTAAGTGCTGCCTGTTCAGTACCTTTATATTGATGCCTCTTACTGTTGTCCAGGCTATTTTTAAATCCTGTAAATAAAGACTCTACAATGAAAAGGAAAGGAGCCTCCTCACAGAGGAACACAGAGAGCTGCTGTGTTGATGAGGAGACTGTTTTCTCTTGTCTGTCAAATCAGCTCATTTAGATTATTTAAGTCAAGAGCAATTTTGAAAACAATCTCTTTTGCCCATGACAGCGGCTTCGCCCTGTGTAATGATGCTGAATGGAACAAGCGGCTGAGAGTTATTGATGGCAAATTCTCCATGACCCCAGGCCTGTGCTTCTCATGGTGCAGCCCCCAGCTCTGTTTTCCCCAGACACGAAGCAGACAGCATTTTCTAACATGTTGGCTTCCCAACTCCCTGAAAGCCTTGACAGCAAACTGCAGCTGAAGGGTGGAGGGGATGGGAACACTGAAATGGAGCCAGCTCCTCTTTAACTGTTTTCAGCCAGTCCATTTCTCTGCCTCCTGCAGCTTATTCTCTTGCTCTGATGATATGAATATACTAATTAAAAGGTGAATGGGGATTTGACGATGGGAGGACCCACGTGTGTGCCAGGCTGGCAGGGTGCAGGTGGTGGCTGCTGTTGCAGGGAGAGGATATTTGGGGATCACTGCCCAGGAGGGCATGTTTGCCGAATGGTGAAAGTATAACTGCACAGATCCATCCCTGGCAGTTGCCTGAACACAGGCGGTCCGTTTGCCCTTGAGGAGTTGCTTCCATTATTTCTAATTTCTGAGGTAATGTTTGACCACAGTCCTGTGGAGCCATTCAAACACACAACAGAGAAGAACAGCAGTGGCAGGATGAGGAGGAAGCATTGCTGGAGGCATGAACAGGTTCCTCCCTTCACACCCTGCCCTGAGCTCTCCTTCCCGCTTGGGAACACGGTGGTTCCTGGGAACAGCAATCCCATGAGGGTTGAGGATTTATCAACCCTTCGGCTGAAAGCAGCTCCCAAACCAGGTGGTTATGTGTGTCTTTTTAAGCATGGAGGTGTTCCTTTGCTGTCACTTTGCTGGCAGAATCGGGAATCTGAGGCCTTAGCAAAGAAGTCCAGAGGTTCAAGCTTCAGTGAATACCAAAGGACAAAGAATTAACTAAATAACTGTAGTAAGCATGAGAGAAGGTCACCCAGAACCTCCGTTCCCAAATAACCTTAATCTCAGGGCATATTAAGGCTAAAACTAGGAGCGGGTGGTGAACATCAGAGTGCTGCTTCCAGCCCGCTGTCTTGACCTGGTACCGCTGCTTTGACTAACAGGCTTTTGCACAGGTGAAGCTCAACCTTCTAGGTCTTCTAAAAGAAAATATTCTTCCTATTTGGGAGTTCACTAATTTCCTTCGTGTATCCAGGAGTTCACCAGCCAGTTTCATATATGTCAGAACTCAGCTGAGCAAAGTATTACCTGTGAGGGTGAAAGAGATAAGATCATGATGCTGACGCACAAAGATGATGGGGTAGGTAATTGAGGGTTGTTTCCTGCAGCTGACATTTACACTTATACACTGGTTATAAATATATATACACTGGTTATATATACATTGATTTGCTGACAGCGTGTAACCAGCTGCAGCATTTACAGCACAGAATGGAAGCCACCACTGCAGCAGTCTAGTTGCTAGGAGCACGTGCATAAATAAAATTAGAGAACAATCTAAAATAATAAAGAAAGCTGCAGACCTTGACTATGAATTTTATTGACAGTGGCATAATACAGTTAACAAACTGACATAACAGGAGTACATAATGCATTCATCAGCCTCCCCAACTGAGGACAGACTTAACAGCAGCCCTCCTACACCACGTGTAGTACCTCCAAAGAGAGATGAAACAGGGCTGCTGTGAATGGAACAGTGAGAGGGAGCTGAGTCAGACTTAAGGAAATAATGGCTTTCAGTTACACACAGTTACATGACAGTCCAAACATTTTCATATGAAGAAAATAAACAAGACCAAATTAACTTACAAGTCATTAAAAGAAGCTGACAAATCAAACTGTCAGTGCCCTTTAAGTCCAACCACTTTATGCCTGTGCATGTTCAGCTCACAGCAATGCACTCTACATTACTGAGCCTCTACGGACAAAAACACCCTCCCTGCCTACTCTGCATTGTTATAAACCTCATCTTTAATAATGTATGATCTTCAGCTGAAAAATACTGTACTCCATTCATTCTGGCAGAAAGACAGTGGATACTGCAGCCGATTTCCAGGGACAATTGCTCGTGTGCCCAGGGCATCCATTCATGTCACAACGGAATCAAATAGCATTCATTTTTTCACTAGCATTGATAAGAATGGTAAAGGCCAACTCAAGCTGGGCTGGTAAGCGCGGGTGATAATGTATAGCTGGATGCAAACAGGGAGCAAGAACTTCCCTATGCCAGCAAAGCCTGGGACAGGGAGTGCCTGTCAGATGCAGAACTGTTTACTGGGAATTGTTGCTTGTCCTCGATTTCACTCATTCCTGACATTACTGTTCTCAATTCTCATCCCTTATCCTGTTCAGTCCTACGATTGCTTGATTTTTCTAATTTCTGGGATGTTGTTATTGAAGCCAAGTCCAGTAACAGAGTGCAGCTCGTATACTCCTCACTCTGCATTTTCTGTATTTGAAGTTAACAGTGTGTTGTGTTCACTTACATCAATCTCACACCAGGTTTGGCAGTTCTGGGGACTTTTCTATTCCCTCCCTCAACTCAATAGTCAGTAGAAGGGTAAGAGGAAGGTCTGTGGTGGTTATTTACACACTGACACCTCTCACCCATCAGTTATTGGCGCCCCAAGCTCGGCGCAGAGCTGGCACACCAGCAGTGCCCTGGAAGAGCTGCTCAACACAGAGAAAACACACGTGGAGATGGGTGTTATGTCCATCTGTGTCTTGTCCTGCATCGCTCGGGGAACAACTGTGCTGTGCTGAGGGCGTTTGATGAGACAGCACCTGGAATTCTGTGTGTGCGCTCGGGATGGCCGAGGACTACACCGGTCCTCATTGCTGGAAGGGGCTGCCCAGGGAGGTGGCGGATCCCCACCCCTGGAGGTGTTCGAGAGGCTCTGGACGGTGCTGGGTGACGTGGTTTAGTGGTTCAGGGGCCGCAGTGGTGGTGCTGGGTTGACAGTCTGACTGGGTGATCTTACAACGTCTCCTCCAATCGTGATCACAGAATCACAGAATACCCTGATCTGGAAG
>VWZF01007161.1:0-51549 GCA_013396755.1 Sclerurus mexicanus | reverse complement strand
GGTGGGACACACGGGGATGGGTGCTGGGTACAGGTGGGACACATGGGGATGGGTGCTGGGTACAGGTGGGACACACGGGATGGGGGCTGGGTACAGGTGGGACACACGGGATGGGTGCTGGGTACCGGTGGGACACACGGGGCGGCAGGTGCAGGTTCGCCGCTCCCCTCGCTGTCAGTGGGCGCACACACCGCTGCATCCCATGTGCCATCTCTGGGCAGTCCGTGCTCTCCCTGCTCCCTCCTGACCAACCCCACCTGGAGCTCCCTGTACGTCCTGACCCCGCACCAATTTTATTTTCGTGCTGCGTTGCTGTTGACATGGAAACCAACACCGCTTTCTCTTCCAGAGAATTGGAAGCTAAAGCTACCAAAGAAGTCGAAAGAAAACTAAGCAGGTAAAAGGCTCATTTGAATTCCCTCCCACAGTTCAGATGGAGAGTTGGCCTTGGGCTAGAAATAGTTGTGGGCTTTATCGGGAGCTTTAATCTCTTGTTAATTGTAAAGATAAAAAACCCCTGTATTTGAAAATGTTCTCTATTGCATAGAGAAATCTCTGCAAGTTTAATTAATTCTGCAGACAAAACACCTTTTTAGCAGGGTGGGGGTGTTTTTTTTGGCATAACAACATCAGGTGTATAATAGTGTCTTTAATAGGGGAGGTTTTTGAAGAGAAAAATAACTTTTCCGGCCTAAGTTATAGTACCTAACAATAACTAAAAAATTAATGGTGCGGGTGTTTTTTTTCTGTACACTTCAGGCAAATATTGTTGGGAGGCAAAAAATAGTCGGTTGTGGCAAGAACTCGAATAAACTGTATGTTGCCATATAACTACTGAGTCTTTGCCTCTTTAGCCATGAAGAATTAGTTGGTGAATTTCCTGTTAGCACGCAGTTTGTAGAATGAGAACTTTGTAGAATGGGCAGGAGTTCAGAGTCATGTTGAACTAAGACTTCTGTGCTGCCACCCATTGCTTTTGTGTTTAAGTAGTTGTTTCTTCTGCAATGTTTGTTTTTAGTCCAGTGACTTTCTCACAAATATCTGCTCTGGTTTTTGCATTCTTTAGTTTCAACTTTTGTCCTACTTCCTTTTTGGGTTCTTTTTCACTTAGACCTTAAAGGGCCTTTTGCTAATGTTAAAGGGCTTCCCAAATGTTCCCAAACCCTGAATGTAGCTGATAGAATCACAGGTTTGGTACCTTGCTTTTTTCCTTCTTTCCTGTGCCTGAGCAGTCTCCCACTTCTAGGCTGAGTAATGATTGCAATGTGAAAACTGCTTTACTTTCCCTTGCTCTCAAGTTTTCTTTTGGTAATACATGTAAGCATGAATAATTTTTCCCCTGTTGTTGTTGAAATAAATACATGGAGTAATTTGAACACATGCAATCTTTAAGATACCCTTGGCACATTGCTGTTAACCCATCAGGGTTCTGTGAAAGCTCTTGATGACAGAAGTGATTTCAGAACTGTGTTATTGAGAGTGACAGAGTGCTAAGCTCAGAGCAGTATTTGGTGCCAGTCTTAGTAAGTCAGTAGATCTGCACATTTTTATGACCTTAGCAGACATCCTGTCACAATGCAGGCGAGGCCAAGAGTGACAAGAAGTGAAAGAAAACTATAGACATGCCAAAATTCAGTTCTTGGAGAGTAAATCGTGCTATGGAGTGGGTCTCTGTGTCTCTGTGACCCAGAGAGGTATGTTTTATTCCTTTAAAAGATTCAGGGCTGGTTTGAAGTTCACACTGATGCCCCAGCTGGTTTATGTTTAGCCAGGGAGCCTGGTTGTGTGAGCACACAGCTGATAAACCATAGTGTGCCTGCACTGGACAGGCCTGGTTAATTGTTTTACTGGGGTAGAACTCAGCAGATAGCCCTTGTTCTTCCTCCAGTGCCATTATTTACGGTCTTATTAAATTTGCAGTGACCTAGTCAAACTGTAAAAGAGCAAATATCCTTTCCTGGGAAGGTGCATAGAGCTGTGCTATAGTTTATGCTAATCTCAGATTTCACAGTGTGGATACAGACTGTGAACTCCATGGGACACTAGCTTTGTTTCATGTGTATTCTGAAGTCACTTCTGGAGTTTATGCTTGTAAATTAATGGTAGCAAATATTTTTTATCTTACTGGGAATATTGGCCTAGACCATAGATTTGTGAGAGGATAAGTATTACAGCTTTTAGTACAGCTTGCTTATCCAGTTGGGGTGATGCCTGTTTTATACTCAGGATTAGCATTTGACTTGCTTGGCCTTTTGGGAAAGAATCCTCATTTGGTCTGTGTTCTCTCTAGAATTCATATATGTCTAGTGCTGTGCAAATATTCCTGGTCTCAGAAATAAGCCTAGTGCATGATTTGTGACAGTGATTCAAATAAGTCCACTGCACACTGTTAATGTTACAAGTTAAATGTCACCTGTTCAGCCAGAACAGGAGCTGTCCAGTGTTAACTGGGGACACCTAAGAGTTAAATATGGTAAAAATCAGGACTGCTAAAAGTCACCATTTAGTTCTTTTGATTTAAGGAGTAACTTTTCAATTCTGTTTGGTAAACAGGGCTTTCCTGCCTCATTTATGTGGAACTGAGAGAAGGTAAATATCTGAAATACGTTTACAATTATTTTCTTAAACCCAGGGGTTTGTCTCTCGTTTCATCATAGGAAACCGTAGGAAAGAGTCTCCACTGTTTCCATTCACCCGTGGTTCTACTCCACATTCCATCTGCACTGGTTGCAGACTGGCCATGTTTTGGGACAGCAAACCTCTCACCTCTAGATTTCATCCATGTATTCTGAGTTACTACTGTACTATTGATTTTTACTTTCATGTCATAATAACTACCATATTGCTGTGATATGTTCCTTATTTGCTGCAGGGGAAAAGCAGAGCTGGCTCAATGCTAGAGGCACAGAGAAACGGGGAAATGCAGTTGTTTCTGTTGATGTTTAAGCACTTCTGTTTTCTGTTGGGTTTTGGGGGGCGTGGGTCTTTTTCCTCAAAAACTTCTGATGGAAAGATGTCTGCTGTGAAATGGGAAGAGTTTATTGCAGAAAAAAACCCATTCTATTTTTGCTTTTCAAGACCTTTAGAGACAGTGTGCAAAGTTACACATCCCTTTCTCCTCCAAAGACACTTTTGCAGGTTATATGTATTTGTAAGGTGGTCCCCAGAAGGTACCTTGCAGTTACTTTTGCTTTCTGGGTCTTAGAGCAAATGCCTGTGCAGAGCAGTTCTGCCTCTGCTGCAAGAACACAGCAGCAGCCTTGGGGGGAGGTCAGAGTTAAGGTGCTGGTCTTGAACATTTGTTTGGGTTTGTGCTTCTGTTGAAGCCTCCTCTAGTATGACCAGTCTGATTGTCGAGGAGCAGTTTAATCTGTCTTTTTCGGTCCTTCATTTGTTACAGAAGATAGGGACTGTTTATGGCTGCTGCTGGAGTCTTGTGGAGTGGGATGATAAAATTCTTGGGACACAGATCTGTCTTTTGTCTGCTTTATGTAGCAGTGAAGATCTCAGAGGAGACTTGAGAGCAAAACTAAAAACAAGTGTTCCAAAATTATGGTGCCTTTATAGTGCTTGTAGTTGAGAACATGGTTCTGATGAGCCAGCATCTGTATGGGGAAGATGGGAAAGCTGAGTGTGTTCCAGGTAATTGGTAGTGGCAGACATGTTAGGTAGAGTTCTGTCACTTCACTTTTAGGGTGATAATTAAAAGACTGAGGTATTTAAGAGCAAAAAAGAAAGTAGCTGATACACATTTACTAATTAATTATTCATTGAAATATTTGTTTCAGTTTTTAGCTTGGCAGCACCTCTCGTCTCTGTTAATAGCTGGAAAGAACTAACACACACGTCTGCAAATGAGTGGGTTTGTTTTGTTCTCACTGCCTGAGGCTCTCTGTGCTCCCAGGAACACTCTGGGTGGGTTCAAGTGCCAGAGTGTTTCCATCCAAGGCACTGGTGGGGTTTGTTGGGGTTTTTTGTTAACTTCAAAGTCCTGGTGTCTATTTCATGAACTCTTCTTGCTGTTTTGTGGGAAGCATTGATAAAGGAATTGTAGGATCCCTCTTTAATCCAAATACACATTTTATAATTGATCCTTGTAGAATTCTGGTGAGTAGAAAAGCTGTTTGTTTTTACAGAACCTGAGAAATCATTTTGATTGACAGTTGTATGTAATTGTGTAATTTCAAAAAATGTGAAGATTAGAGAACTTTGAGATCAAAATACAGAAAACTTCTCAGTCTCAGCAACATATCTGCAAGTGTGTGTAGGAGATCAGCTGCAGGCTGAACATGTGGTGCTTTGCAGAATTGTTGAAGACCTTTCAGTTGCTGGTGCTTACCTGTCGTTACTTGACAGTGTTCCACCTGTAGCACTGCAAGTTAACTTATAACTAGAAAAAGAGCAAACAGCGGAATTTATTTATTTGTTTTTGTTGCCCCTAAAATTTGTTTGTCACTGGAAATTTTAGAGTGGTTTCAAAAGCCGCTGTGTACAATCAATTCTAAATCTTACTTGGGTGTTTGCTCCATCTAGTATTTGGGAAGAAGGTTAAAATCCAGTGATTTTTTGCCTTCAGCTGTTAACCTAGTGCTACCATGTCCCCAAGGGTCACATCCACACAGCTGTTAAATCCCTCTAGGGATGGTGACTCAGAATTCTTGTAACCATCGTTTCCTCTCTGAGGTGATAGAATTGTGATTTTATTGTGGCAAAACATGTTGCCCTTTGGTATATTGTAACAGCAAAGATAGCAGTACTGCACAAATGTTAATTACTGCATCCTCAGCCTATCTGCCAGTGAAAATATGGGTGAACTTGATTTTCCTCTTCTGCAACATAAGAATAAAGGTTAAATATGGCTATTTCAGCTCAGGCATTTTTACAATGTCAAGCTGGAGCTTTAGAAATTAAAGAGTAATAGAGCTCTTTTTTCAAGAATTAAAGTAAGAAGGGAAACGTGATTTGATATAAATACTACCTGAAATGTTTGCAGTTTGGGCATGACAGCTTTTTCCACTCCACAAGCCAAATAACAAATCAAGCCATACAAAAATAAAACATCTTGCACTGTCTTGATACCTGTCCTAGAAGATTAAAAAGCTGGTTTGGTTTTCTCTTTTTTTTTTTTTTTTAATGGCTTAATTGAGGACATTTTGGTAGTTTGTTGGTTTTCCCCCCCTTATACAAGGACTTGTGCTGGGGTACACCCTGGAGCAAAGAATTATTTTTACAAAAATAATGGTAAATATTTATCTGACCCTCAGTCTGTTTAAATTTATGCAGATAGCAGTTTCTCCTTGCACATTCCCAGCACTGTCAAATGTGCAGTCTCTCCTGAGATCGAGATCCATTTTCATTTGGTCTCACTTGAAAATAAAGCACCTTTCAAGTTAAGCTGTTGAAACCAGAGGCCTTTGTTCTCTCCGATGTGGATTTCTTATGGCCAGGGTGTTTTATTTTCACTTGATCTAAATTGAAAAATACGGTTTGCATTTCTGCTAAGGCCATTTAACCTTGAGCGAGCTAATCCCATTACACAGGAGGAGAAGGACATTCCCTGTGCATGTGTTTGGTGAAAGTGGGCTGGCTGATAGGGGGAATCATAGAGGCCTGTTTATGTATTTCTGTTATCAGCTGGAATGTTTGGTCCTTGCTTTTCCTGGGCCTACTGGCAGACTGAGTGTGCTGCTGCAAACACTTCGGGCACACAAGGTTGACAGAGTAAATCTCACAGATGTCGGGAAAAGCCCAGCAAAAGAACTTGTTCATTTTCTGGCTTTGTGTCGTTACCACCAGACCGGTTCCTGCTGTGGCTCCTGTTCCATGCTGTAAAGGACCACGGAGCTGCTCGTGGTTTGTACGCAGGAACAGGGACCTGTTAGTCTGAGGTGATGAACGGGAAATGCCATGTTCCATTTCTGTTCCTCAAGGACTAGCATTAGAAATGGAGCTTGTTTCTTACATGTTCTAATGGAGGTGGAATCAGAGGCATCAGTCCCATCATTTGCTGTCTGGTGAGAGTGCCGTGGATTTGTGTTGGGAAGAATGAAGGAAACTCACGCTTCCAGCTGCCAGAGATGGGAATTCAGGAGTTCTCCTTGAGACTCTGATGACTTAATAGGCAAATGTGAATTTGTGTCTCAGGTTTAAGTTCATGTGGGAGTGTGATGGATAGGCCTGTCTTCCTTGAAGGGTTCAGTTTTCAGGAAGGGCTTTGCTGTTGCTGCTTAGTTGTACAGTGGGTTAGTTTTGCTCTACAGTCACTTAGATTTAATGTTATAGTGGTAATTAATACTCTTAAAAACTTAGGATGAACTATAGGTGGATCATTTTTATCCAGGGGTTGCCTAAACTCCCCATCCTAATCATCAGGGAGTTTTATGTGTTCTAAGCTGGCTTTGTAATCTGTCTTAAATAGATGAAAATCAGATGAATAGTGTCATAATTCAGAAGTTCTGTTGTTCCTGTGTGAAAACAAGCCGATGATGCTGTGGTAGAAAATTCCAGAGACATCTGTATGTTCGTTGTTAGCATCTGCATTCTCCAAATGAAATGTAATCGTATTAATTTAGCTGTAGCAGGATTGATGAGTTACTTTTTTTCCCTCTGAAAATACCATTTTGCATTCTGCTTGTTCTTGAATGTGCTACAGCTTTCTTCTAAAAGTGGAATGATTTTTCAGTTAATGCAGTTTTTGCATGTGACAGACTGAAATTTGTTACAGAAAACAAGTGCTGGTGTCTTTCTTAACTCTTAGAACTCTTAGAGATTCTGTAAGTAAGCTTTTGCTTCAACAGGCAGTCTGAAGTGAGGTCCCAGCCTGGGTGTTGGCAGGGTGGGCAGAGCTGCCCAGGGACCGTGTCCACCAAGGAACTGAGACTGGGAGAGAGAAGGGCTGTGGAAGGAGGACACAGCACTCTGCCTTTTCAGCTGGATTAGGCATGTCCTGCTGTCAGTGGTACCTCAGGAAGTACTGGATTCCTGAGGAGTGAACCAGTGACTCTGCTCTGTGTGGAAGCAAACTGTAAATAAACTGGGGATATTGTTGAGAAGGAGCTGGGACCTATGGGAGCTGTTTGCTCTACACTAATTCCAGACCTGGTATTGTTCTCCAACTTAAATTGTCCCAAATTAGCCCAAACTGAGGGTCAGTGTCATCAACTTCCCTTTGGTTACAAATGCTCAGGGTGTGAGACAGCAAGGGACAAAACTGACTGATGTGTCACCTTAGTAGTGCACAGATGTCACTGCAGGTTAATCATTACCTCAGATTTGCACTGAATCCAAGGGGTTGCTCTAAATGAAACTGGTCAGCTGGAATTGTTTCTCCAGTTACATGACTGACCTCTTAGTTGTCTATGAAATAATTTTTGAGACCTAATTGTAAATGCAAGGTTGCTTTTGCAGTGATACTGTCCTCAGTGAATCTTGCAGCCAGATGAGAAAGCTGTGATAAAATGTGAAATAGCCGGGTTGTGTTTGGTGGGTTGTCATTCCTCTGGCAGTGCAACTATAACACAGAGGGGGCTCAGAAGTAACAGTTTTAGATTATTTTTTTGCATATCTTAACACACCAGAAGCAATGCTTTCTTAAGAGAAGTAACTAATGCTTGCTGTCTGTTATTGGAAAGTCATAAAAGCCGGAGTTTGGTCTGTGGAAGCTTCTCAGAGCAGGGATGTGTCTGTAGCCAGCCACTGTGTGTGGGGTGGAGGGAACAGGGGGTGGTTTGAGTGCTCACACGTGCTGCAGGAAGTGGTGACACCTGGAACAGCCCCCTCTGAGTGGTGGAGGAGAAAAGAAATGCTGGGGGTACAATAAAGCAGGATTATTCCAACAGAAGGGAGCACTGGGGAAAGAAACAGGTAGTGGATGGAATGGATTTGCAGTAAGGACCAGGATCTCTGCAATTAGGGATTGACAACAATTGCTGTCAGTGGTTGCTCTGCAGGTACATGCAGGCATTGAAGTTTAAAATATAAGTGGCATTATGTATAATGACATTTATAATACGGCATTGTCTTTATTGGGAGGAGAGCCACCTTCGCCATCTCGCTGGAGAACTTCAGAACAGGACAGAAAAACAATTTCAGAGTTTAAAGGTAGAACTGAAATGAGTAGCAGTAATGTGGGACTCGCCTCCCCCAAAGGAATGGTGGCATTATGCAGAAGGCCAAGGATAAGCTGCCGCTGGGTACCAGAAAGAGAAGATCTGGTGAGCTGCTGTTCAGCATCACTGACACTGGCACCACCTGCATGAGAGCAGTGCTCAGAGTGCTGCTGTCTGTCTAATTAATGAGTGAGGAAGTTATGTGAATGTGCCACAGTGGAAATGGGCATCTGGGAGCTGGAACTCACTTGTGGATTTAAAAAAGAAAAATGGAAAGCTCAGAACCAAAACTGATGCCTGCAGTCATTTTGAAAGGGGCTTGAGCTAAAAGTAGAATTAACTGATTATTTATGTATCTGAAAAAGTAATGAAAGTTTTAGTACTTGAGGAGTAGCTTGTAGTTTAATACATTCAATTGGCATTGCTTCTGACAGATAGCAAATTATCTTATTTGAAACTGGAGGTGTGTAGTTACAGGCAGACTGGAGTTAAAAAGGAGCCCAGCATGTCCAGGCAGAAGGAAGCCATGTGATGACTGCCCGGCTTTGACATTGTTGGTTCTTTTTTCCCAGATATCTTTTGGAAACTGTTTTTTAAACAGCATAAGCTAGACAGGTGTTGCTGCTCAGCCTCCTGTTTGAGCACGAAATACTGTGTATCAAGTGCATTGAATTAGTGTTGTAAGTTTTGCATTCACTTTTGTCAAGTTACAGTTTTGTCCCTCCCGTAGAGAGCTCTAAAATTGCCCTGCTGCTGCCAGCGGTGGTCTCCCAGTGCCCACACTCAGTGCCCACTGCTTCCTGGCAGAGATGGTTTGGGATGGGGGAGCTGGTGCAGATGAGCAGGGTGTGTGGCTTTGGCTGAATGCAGGAACCCTCTGGGCTGGGATATGCTGGAGCTCAGTTGTACCAGTTCAGGTAGAGATTAAATAACACCAGAATTTGCTGGCTTTTGAATCAAATTAAAGCCTAAGCCTTCACTGTAAGCTTTGGAAGAAAGAACACCTTACGTGTAGCCTGACACTACATCTGCACTTAAAGTCCTGTCACTTGTGTCTCGCAGTGACAGTGACAGTCCCTGTAGAAACAGGATCCAATTAGAAGCAAAATTCCCCAGTTCCTTTTCTGTCACTGTGAAATAATTGTTCTAAAATGAATCTAAGTGTGTATAGATTGTATTTTGGGAGAGTTAATTACCAACTGTGTGGTTCAGGGATTTAGTGCAAGAAGAGGAAGAACAGTTGATGGAAGAAAGGAAAAAGAGAAAAGAAGACAAGAAGAAGAAGGAAGCTGCTCAAAAAAAGGTATGTAGAGCACTGAAAAATAGAACCTTGTGCTTAAGGGTGACTTGTTTCACCACTAGGAAAAACCGATTTAGCTGTTGTTACTTGCAAGTGTTTTCTTGTTAATTCAGTGGTGTAAATTTAAATGTACTGTCAGTTATTTAGTGGTAATTGACAGGCTGAACAGTGTAATTGGCTCCGTGCAGTTTCTTAGAAGACTAAATTTTCTTCTGAGATGACCCTTCTTTTTCCTCATTGTCAGTTGAAGCAGTTTCAAGTTTGAAACCCCTCAGTGTTAATGAATGTATGAGTAGAATAAAAGGACCGTTTTAAGGTAGTGGCTTTAAGCTCTATCCTTATTTTAATATATCTTATTCTTCAGTATGGAAGCATGTCGTAGGAGAATTTGTAGTAGGATAGGTGCATAAAAATTAAAATATTGATAGCAAAGATGTTTAGGGATGGGAACATCACAGAAATGCTTGTAAAAACTTCAGAATCTCTCTTTACTGGTAAGATACTCTTCATGGCCATTGATTCTAAATATTGACCTTGAGCTTGAGAGGAGCTTCTAAACATGGGTTTTAAACATGTCCGTTTTGGGATTCTTTAGCTGGTGGGAGCAAAGTGAACATGCTCAGCAGTTTTCTTGTGATTCTGTTGCCTGATGCTGGATACGGCTCTTAGGAACACACTGGTTTGTTTTACCTACCACAGGCTTGCTAGCAAAACCTTCAAAGTCTTGAACAGAGCACCAAGCACTTTGAGTCCCCAGCTGAAATATGTGCAATATTTTTTCTCTTAGAGACTTGCACCTTAGTGCAGAAAGCAGTCAGGAACCTGGGCTGTGCCCCTTGCTCATCACGGATCTCTTTGGGTGCTGTGGATTGCCAGAAACACCAAAAAAAGTTTTGAAAAGTTCCAGTTTGTCTTATTTTCCTGTCCATGGACCAAGTGTTAGACAAATGACTTGGTCACAAGTGGGAAGAGGAAGAGACTACAGACTGTCCAGAGGAAGCTCTAAATGTGCACAGGCACACCAAGAACTGAAGAGTAACCGTGCTGGGGAAGGACAAACCAGTGCTCAGGTTTATGTGCTGGGTACTTTAATAATTGGGACTGAAAGGAGTAGTGGAGGGACAGCAGCAACCCCAGAGTGTGACACTTCAGGTAAAGAAGGCTCGTGGTGTGCTCCCATTCTGGTGCTGAGCAGTGATCCTGGGACATCAGCTAGTGAATCCATGTGCCTTTTTGTGGCATTATGTACATGGGAACACTGGGCTCAGCCAGATGCTGACATATGGAACCCTGGAGTTTGAAGGGTACAAAATTCTCTGAGGCTTCAAAGTCAATATTTTAACCAGATTTGTTGAACAAAAAGCATAATGAGGAGTTGTGGTGTTGTGTAGTGACACAACACCTGCCTTTGGGAAGCCAGGGAGGAGGGAGAGCAGCACTGGAGGAGTCGAGGTGATGAGAGAGGCAGAACTGAATGTGAGCGTCTGGCTCTGGGTGTTTCCATACACTTGTGTAAGGAGCCATTGGCTTTATTTTTGCTTTCCCAGCGCCAGGGGCTGAAGCCTTGCCGTTGGCAGCATAGATTTTCTTCAGAAGAGGTTTTGCAGCAGCTGAGTCTTTGGCTGTTTTTAGCAATCTCCAAGGGAATAAATAAATAAAAAATTAAAAGCTTATGCTTAAGGGTTTTTTGGGAGCAAGAGGCTCCGTTCTGAACTATAGGGCAGTATAATTTACATTTTGTATGTATCCTTTTCTGTCAGCAAAAGAAGGTGAAAAGGAGGGTTCTTCTGTTAATACACCCTTGATTTCCTGAAGAGAGGTGAGGTTGAGGCACTGTGGTTAAAGTTTCGGTATCAGCCCCAGCAGTGCTAATGTCTGAATCTGGGCAAGTCTGACATTCAGCCACTGAATCCATACATTCTTCTTGCATTTACACACTCCCCTTTCTCTCCCTCCTCACAGTTTTCATTATGGACAATCACAGATGCAGTATTACTGCAAGTCTGTTACATACTGTGAATATATGGAACATCACAATTGACATGGGTTGTATGCAGCTTCCAAAGTGACCACACAAAATTGAATCTCATTTTGTTTTGGCCATAATTGGTCTTAAAAGTGAGAACTCTAGTTTCAAACAGGAGGAACTGTTACTTGTGCTTTTGGGAGACCCTTTCTGAGCACAGTCTCGCTGTGGTTTAAAGTTAAAACCACACCATTGAGGTGCACTAACATACAAGAAATGTTTCTCTCCCCAGTTTTATGCTGTGACAAAGTTTTATTCAAACAGATCTCTGATCTTGGCCATATCACAGGTGTAACCTGTTGAATCTTGGAAATGAAAGACTTGAAGCTTTGGCATTTGCTCTCTTATTCCTTTCCATTTCCAGGTCCCTCCCCCTTCCCTGCCCCATTCTGCAGTAAAAGTGGTGGCGGCTCTTTGCTTCCAGGCACAGTTTTTAACTCACTTAAAACATCTTAATTTGCAAGTTAAATTCAGTCTGTTTCATGTAGTTATCTTCCAAATTAATTTTGTCTTCTGTAACATTTAAACAGCTTTTTAGGCATGAGGAATAATAGGCCCACGTTGGTTAAAGAGATGCTTCTGAAGTAGATAATTAAATAACTTGAAACCATATTAAAAGAGGAAAGTCAAAAGCTAATGTTGCTTTATGAAGTGGCACGTGCACATGTGGTTTCTCTCTTATCTGCAAAAATCACTGACACTTCTTTTTTCTTGTTCTAGGCCATTGAACAAAAAATCAAAGGTAAGTTACTTTACAGTTAGTTTTAATCTGTGTATTATTTCTTTGGTTTTAAATGTGTTGAATCAAACGTGTCACCTGAAAGCTCTTCTCAGAATTGAAAGGTGGTCCTTGAGACTTCAGCTGCACTTTTTCAAAGTGACCACAAAAGCCTGGAAGAGTAACAGTGAAGGTTTTATCCAGGGATCAGGTGCTGGTCTTCCTGTTTTCCGTTTTAGTTACTTACACAGCACCAGGCATAGACATAATACCTGGAGTCCTTGTCCTTGTTTGCATTTTTCCTTCCCCTTTTTGCCTTCATTGAAAGTGCACAAACACTTCAGAATGACCATGTATAGGATGGATCTATTTGAAATTTAATTTCCAAGTATTCTAAGTGCAGCTGGGAACGGGAACACTTGGTAGGCAAGTTACTGATACTTCCAGTTTTAACTCTTGCATGTGGAGGGTTCAGGCTGCAAAATAATCAAGATGCCAGTACCTGGAAGGTGTAATTTCCATGTTCGTGGCAGGTGGGAGCACTGCAGTTACTCTGAATATTTGTGGGGTTTGTGTGGGTCTCCATCCCAACTATCCCCTAAAAAGGAGAGTAAAGATTCTTTTCACTTTTCTCTTGAATTTAAAGAATTATGAAAAAATCTAGATTTATTCTGAAGTGATAAAATGTGGTTGAAAAGATGATGGAGAAGGAAACAATAGAATACTTTGCTGTATGTAGTAACATGCATTTGGAGTGACCACTTGACCTGTGTGCTTGGACTGCTGTGGTGTCATGTGAGGGCCGAGGCTGCACAAGGAAATGGCTAAAAAAGCATGAGCAGGGAGGGCAGGAATTCTGCTCAGGAGGCACCTGGTGGGAATCTTCACATGGAAAGAAAATGCCTTTCTTCTGATGGACAGAGTAATTTTTTTGGGTTTTAATTTTTTTTTTAATTTTTCTGCTTTGAGGCCTAATGTTCACTAATGGAAGTATTAAGTTCCAACTTAATTACGTTATTATTTAAAAGGTATTTCAGAAAGTTTAGCAGGAACTTAGAGTTATCAGAGAAATGCAAGCTGGCAGTGCTCTGGAAGAACCGACGTCATGAGTTGCAGATACACAACTTTTTGCCACAGTTTCTATAGGAACAAAATCCATAGCTTGTGTTGCACATGGCTCTTGCTTTGTTTCACCAGTTTTGCCTCCTGGTATTCAGGATGCAAATTAATGTTTCATTAGTTTCCAAGTTTCCATCACGCTAATGTCTTAAATAATTTATTCTCTGCATGAGCTGAAGATAAAATACAAGAGTATAGGATCTCTAAATAATTCAGAATTATGAGCCTCTTTCAGAAGAGGAGCTGGTTAAGTAGTGGGGGTGGGGAGGGAGGCTATTTCTTGGTTTTAAGCATAGTTTGGATGGGTCTAAACTGTTGTTTTAGCTAAGGTAGAAATTGCTGTTGTGCCAGCTGAAGCAGATCCCAGTGTTCATGTACAATGACAGGAACCATCCAGGGAGGTTCATGGAGCTCGGGCTTCTCCTGTTCAGGACTGGGAATGGAATTCATGAAGATGATGCTAATGTAAATGTTTCTGGTAACAGAAGCATTTTATTACTGTAGTATTGCAGTTAAAAACGCATGTGTGGCATTCCTGTGGATTTCAGGGATTCTGAGCTGTGTGGTTTGATCTAGCTGGTTTTATCAAAGGAGGGAAGAGCAGATCAGAGCAGTTAGAGGTGAGTGCATTAGTTGCTAAGTGGCAAGTTTATCTGTTGGTGGAGCAGCTGGCACAACACGTGGACACGTGCCTTCCCAGTGCTCTTGTACCAGGTATTTTAGGAAAAATTAAGGATAGTTTGAAAATCCGTATTTGTTGAAAATACTGTAGAATAGTCAGTTGTTGCGGTGTCCTTTCTAGCTTGGCAAAATACGTCCTTTTGCTGTGTTATTTTGTCAGTGCTATTAAAGAGAGACAAATGAATCAATTTATCCTGAATTCCCTCTAAGCCTGAACTCTGCAAGCAGCACTGTGGCCCCAGGTCGCTGCTGCTGAGTCAAGCACTGAAGGAAGTGCTGTTCAAGAAGGTTGTTTGAGTTTAGCTGTGTGTGCTCACTCCAGCAGTTGGGGTGTGCTGAAGTGCCCTTTGCACACAATTTAATATATAGATGTGAAGTAATTGATCAAACCTGCTCAGTGCTGGGGTTGGGGCTGGTTCTGAAAGGTTCTGGGCTTTGGGGAGCAGCAGGAGCTCGAGCTGCACCCAGCTGTCACTGCAGCGCTGGATCCTCGGCAGAAAGTGCCACTTCCATTACAGAACAGAGCAAACCGAATTACCCACTGAAGCGGAAAGTGCTCTAAAAATAGCTGGGTGTGGAATTGACATTTTTGACTCATATTTCCCACCTTGGAAACTTCTTGTTCGTGTTCTCCGCAAAGCAGAGCGGCCCAACAGCACCGACCCTTCTGGTTTTCGTCGGGGCTTTCACCTTTCTGGCTGTGCTTTTCCTGACTGGAAAAACTCCTCTGTTAGCTCTTAAATCTCGAAGCTGAGTAGAAGAACGCCGGCAGTGGGCCCGGCCGGCTGCACGGTCCCCTCGGATCCGCAGGGGTTAACGCCTTGGCGGACAGGAGATGTTTTCCAGAGCAGCTCCGAGCTCACAGCTGCGGCCATTTTTCCACCAGGAAAATTCTAGCAGTGCATCTTACGTGTGTCAGCTTGGAAGGCAGACCTGCTCGTCTGCCCTTCAGCGCCGCAGCCCTGACAGCTCCGGGGCCGCCATGCAGGGAGAGCGGCACAGGGCGTTTCTCGGGGCTGCTCCAGCAGCAGCAGCAGCAGCAGCAGCAAGGAGCTTTTCCTTGCCAGCCTGGTGCTCTTCTTTGTGTGTATTAGGGGAGGATTTGATCTCCGTACGCTGAATTTGGGCGAGGGAGAAACTGTTTTCCATCTGCGTTAAAGTTCCTCAAGCAGCTGCCATCTTTTTCTTGGAGGGGGAGTGCGAGTCCCTGGGCCCCTGCTCCAGGAGGAGTTGGCAGCAGCTCCTGGAGCAGTAAAATGACACCATGCTTCTCCTCCATTTTCTAATGAAATCTGCAGAGTGGGAAAGCAACACAAGTTGGAAGCGTCTTTCTTTGGAATCGCTCTGTAAACTGTAACTCCACCATCCCCTGCTCTGAGGGTTTGCAGCAGGTTTGTTCTTTATGAAAATCTGTAATTTTTAATACTCATTTATGTAAACTTGCCGTTCCTAGTCAAGCTAATTAACTGTGATAAACTGCAGGTCTGGTAGTATTATCTTTCTGCCGTAATAAGATTCAAAATAAAATGCTGATGTGCAGAACAAACTTTTATTAGCAAGCAAGTTGTTTAGAACAAATTCAAATATTAAGATAATGATTTAGGGGTGTTGGAATTCATAGAAGCCATATTGGAATATTAATATGTTATTTAGTCTTCTGAGAAGTTGTGAAGCAGAAAATGTTGGACGGAATAAGTTATATAGTTTAAAATTTACTCTGTGGTTCTGAGGGAAGCCAGTGCAAGGGAGTTCTGTTGTACTTTGGATAATTTCAGTTTAAAATCAGCATAAATATGGACTCTGCGTATTCTATAGTCTAACCCTGGAATAACCCTGGAACCCGGCAGATTGCTGTTTAGTTTGCTGATCACAGTAGCCAGATTTGCTATGGAAATGAATGCTTAGAACATATGAAATCTCATATTCTTGAACTGTTAGAGAGGTGCTGTTGGTGCTGTGCCTTAGGGCCGGCGGGGCAACAAGTACCTTGTTTCTTAGCTGCACTCCTTGATGGTTGAAAGTGATTTGAGTTCCTTGGGGTCTGTTCTAACACGCTTGGTCTTAAAGTGGCTTTAATTAGGAAAGTAAAGTGTTAGGACTGCCCTGAGTGTGCTTTGTCGGGGTGTCTAGGGAATGTCAGATGGAAATTGTTTCACTTCATCCCAGGAGAGCAATTGTAGGGGCAGTGGAAGTGGCAGGGAGGGAGAAGTGACTCAGTGAGCATGTTACCAGGTGCTCTGTTGTATTAGGATCTCCTCAAGCGAGGGGTATTTATATTTTCTGCTTAAGCTTACAGTAAAATTTAAAAAAGGCATAAATGGGGTGTGCTGAAGGAGTATGTGTGTCGCTTCATGGCTCCAGGACTGCTCTGTTGGCTGGATGTGACACTGTCCTCGGGAGGGGGTGTCTGTGTCACTGTCAGCACAGCTCAGCTCCAGGCTGTGAAGGGTCATCCGTGGAATCAGTTGAAGCAAGAAGCACAGGGAGAGTGCCAAAAGTTAAGGTTTGGGCAGTGGTTACACAGATTGTGGAGTGTGTTTTAATTTCAGAACTTTTTGCAATGCCTAGACTGCAGAGAAGTGCAAAGTGTTTCCGCATTAAATTGTCAACAAATTCGCAGCAATTTGCTTAAATAGCAGCTCCCCCCAGGGTTTACTCACTCTCAGTTATTTTATTTTTAAAGCAAGAAATTTTAGGAGCAAGTGAAGTAGGTTTGTTTAAGACTACATTATATTTGTGTAGTTCAGTTTTGATAATTTGTTGTCACATTATGTGCATCAAAATGTGGTTCAAGGAGTCAGTTACACCCTCTTAATACAGGGAACAGCTGCAATTGAGGAAATCTGGGGTGGTGGTGGTGATTTTTATCAACTTCATAATTTATCTAACAGCTTTTGAATACCTTCTATTCCCTGTGCTCTCTATATGAAGTTGACTTATGTCCTGGCCATTCCTTTCCTAAATTTGGTCCCTCTCCAGTCAGCTGTGAAATGGGAGAGCTGGATCCCTGCTGTGCCTGAGAGGGACGCTCTGGGGGGAGCTGGTGCTCCTCACCCTGACACTTCTGCCCACCTGCATGTCAAACAAGGACGTTGCCAAAAGTTTTCTTTCCTGCTTTCTTTAAGCAGCCTAAGTATAATATTCCATTAAAAGACAACTCCGATGCTGATTCTTCTGTGATTTTTTTATTCTAAAGGCCTTCTAGTTTGTGGTTTTCAGAATATGTAATTGTGTATTAAAGTAAAAATAAACTGAAATTATAGTAATGATAGCACTGACAGTGTTCAAATTGATTCTTTAAATAAATGCTTGAGTTTGTTTTCATTTATTTTTTATGTCATATTCCCATGAATCTGTTCCTGAAAGTGAATGATCAAATGGTCTTTAAACAAATTTAAAAAATTATGAAAGCCCCTGAAAACTACATTTTTAATCTTGTAGTAACAATATTCCTGGTGCTGAGGGAGGTCACGGTTGAGTCTTGAGGCATTTCAGAAAGTTCCACAGTAAATATTAACATACTTTATGGGTATCTTATCCTGGAAATTTTAAAAGTACATTAACATATCACTAATGTGAGGGATGAAGTACAGCTCACGTGTGCTGGGGTGGGGATGGATGGCAGTAGCACCAGGGGCACACCCCAGTAACTCAGTGTCTCTTCCTGCCCGGTGAGCTGGTTCACTCACCAGTTCCTGCACGTGCCCCACGCTCGCCCCTCTGCTGTCGTGCTGCTGGGCTGGGCTGTGGAGCTGAGGATGGGGTGGGATTGCCTTTGTTCAGCAGCTGGGTTTGGTGCGTTCCCTCGCTGTGACCTCTGCAGATGATTTGACCTTCCCCTCGCCTTGCTGGGGCCGTGCCGTCGGCTGTGAGAGAACTTGGAGTTGCAGTTGCCCATTTGGCATTTTCCCGGTGCCAGTCCCATCCTGCCAGGCTGTGTGCAGCATTCCCTGTGCTGGCAGCCATTCCTGCTGGCACCAGTGACTTCAGGGCATCGATACCTTCCCCTTTGGATTTTAGGGTTGAGAGAGCAGCGAAATCTTAGCAATGCATCCTGTGGGTCCTGTTCACCCCTTGTTCTTTTTGGGCCAGACCAGAGAGGTTTTCTGTATGTGACACTAAAAATCTAACTCCAATGGGAAACTTAATTTTTTAGTACTTAAATATTTTTCTAAGTGAATATTAAATGCTGAAATAAACTGCACAGTGCTGACGTGTCAGCCAAAAGCTATAGAAAGCTGATTAGTAGTAGCTTACTGTAACTGATGATGTTAGAAGTGATAGCAAGGTGTATTCCTCTTTCCAGATTTGTGCCATGAAAATGTGTAACTGTGGGATAACAGAGCTTTTCCTGGGGAATGAGTTACAGTTTGAATAGGAAGAAATGCTGCCATTTCATCATATATAAACACCTCTAAGAGTATTGACTCAGTCTTTGATTTTTTAAGTTGCTGTTCATATGAATAACTTTGTCCCACTTTCTTTTACCTGGGGGTGGTGGTAGTGCCAGAACAAACCAAGACAAGTGTAAGCCAGCCTCAGCCTGTCGCCTCCAACGGCACTTCCACAGGAACCAGCACTACTAATAATGCCAAGCGGGCCCCAGCCAGCAGCCAGCAGCAGCCCTTGCCTCGATACCCTCCTCGGGAAGTACCACCGCGATTCCGACACCAGGAACAGAAACAGCTTCTGAAACGAGGGCAGCAGTTACCAGTGATAGCTGCAAACCTGGGATCCACTCCCAAAGTCTTAAACGGCCAGTCAGGAGGCAGCACTGTCACCAGTAACCAGCCTGTGACCAACGGAGAAGTGCCCAACAGCAGCAAAAAACAGCCAGGTGAGGGCAAGTACCGTGTTTTCCCTGAACTGAAATCAAATATTTTAAATTCAATTACCAGTGTAATATTTGAGCCAACGTTATTTGAACTTTGACTGTAAGCTGTAGCATGAGGAGATATTTTCCTGTGTTGTAGCTTGATATTGAACGTTGCAGATGGTATTGGCCTATTTGTGCAAGTTCCATAGTGAAACTTCAGGCCGTGTCTCAGTGGCTCATTGTTGCCAGTGGTGTATGACAGACATGGCAGGTCTGGAACAGGTGGTGATTTTAGTACGACCATGGCTCTGCTCCAGATTTCCAGTCTATCCTGGTCATTGACCCAAGTGTGTACGAAGCAGCTTTTTTGCATCCAGTTTTGATAGATTTCACAAGGAAGGGCCTTTAGGACCCTTCCCAGAGATGGGCTCATCCCACAGTGCCAGTAGCAGTTGAGGGAGGATTCTGCCCCTCTCAGGGGACACTCCACCTGCAGTGCTGCCTCCAGCTCAGGGGGCCCCAGCACAGGAAGGACAGGGAGCTGTTGGAGTGAGTCCAGAGGAGGTCATGGAGATGATTAGGGGAATGGAGCATGGAGCAGCTCTGCTGTGGGGAAAGGCTGAGAGTGTTGGGATTGTTCAGCCTGGAGAAGAGACGCTTTGGGGTGACCTAATTGTGGCCTGTCAGGATCTGAAGAGAGCCAACACAAGAAAGGTGGAGAGAGACTATTTACAAGGGCTTGGAGTGACAGGCAAGTGGAAATGGCTTCGAACTACCATCGGGCAGGGTTAGATGGATATTGGGAAGAAATTCCTCCCTGTGAGGGTGATGAGCCTGGCACAGCTTGTCCAGAGAAGCTGTGGCTGCCCCAGCCCTGGAAGTGTCCAAGGCCAGGTTGGATGGGGCTTGGAGCAGCCTGGGCTGGTGGGAGGTGCCCCTGCCCATGGCAGGGGGTGGCACTGGATGAGCTTTAAGGTCCCTTCCAACCCAAACCATTCCAGGATTCTGAATGGCTCCTCAAGAATTTTCTTTCTTTTTTAACTTCATCCCTACGGATCCAGCCAGGGTGTGGCTTGTTCAGGATATCAGAATTGCTTTTTGCAGTTTGATCAGTGTTTTTCTGTTTATCCACCTGAAGCTTGGTTGCCTTACAAAATGGATCCATCTTTACCCTTATTACTATTTAAGTACAGTTATTCTTGTTATTTTACCTTATTATGCATTTCTGCAAATACCTTTTTAACACGGATAAACTCATCTGTTACACATGCATGTTGTGCTGTTCAGTGACTGCACTAGCATGCAGTTCAGTTAGTTTTCCAGGACATTAATGCAGTTTATTTTTCACTGGAAGAAAGTAGCTTTCTGTGAGGGATCCAGCTTTTCAAAGGGATTTGATATTAGTGTATGCTAATACTTAATATGTTGGTTAAATACTTTCTCATTTTTATAATTGTATTCATATTTTGATGTGCACATAACAGTGATGATGTAATTTGTTTCCACAAATAGTTTTTTCTGAGATTTTACTGATTTCCCAGTGTTTCTCAAAATTAATGTTTTATAGACCACGAAGGATGTTTCCCACCCCCTTCAGTACAAAAAAACCTCTTATAATAGCCTTAATATTTCAAGTTGGAGTTAAATTTTGAGCTGTTCTGATTACTGAGTCTTGAAGAAGCAGTATTTAAAATGAAAGTAAACAAAGCACTGTTTCCTATATTACTTTCCAGTATTATTTCTGTAACATACTGCTAGAAGTCCATTGCAGTAAGTAATTTTAAGTGGTTAATTTTTTTTGTTTCACCTGTGTAATGTTCCTGTCCATAGCCAGGTTTAAAGTCACCTTTCCTGTACTTGGTTGCTTCTAAGTTGAAGCTTTTTGGACAGGATATATCCACTGCTGGTCTGGTTGTATGGTAGCAAGTGGCGACTTCAATAAAAATTTGCATGTAAACTAACTTAAGAAATATTACTGTTTATGCAACCTGTGAAACCTCCTAGCTGTATCCAGAGGACTTGTGTACTGTCCTCCGTTGCATTTCTTTAGTGAAAACCAGCCTGGTATTTAATTAGCCGGATTCCCATTTGTGTACTGCATTCTTCCCAGTTTTGCTCAGTTTTTCTTGAATTTGTGCTGATGTGGCTGGACACCCTCGGGCTGGGCACTGCCAGCATGTCCCAGTGCTGTACTGGTGACTGGGGCAGTGGCCTCACTGGGAGGAGTTCTGTGGTCTGAAGAATACCTTAATTATTTGAACAGTACATGTACACTTCCAGCTGGTTCTGAGAGCCTCCAGGGAAGAGAATGGTTGGCCAAATCACTCTCCCTCCTTAAGAAAATGTCTGTGTAGCCAGTAGCATCCTGCCAGAACTTTGACCCTGTGGGCTCTGCTCCTGGTGTCCGTGTCCCAGGAAAACTCCTCAGGACCACCAGTTGAGGTTGGGCAGCCAGGGTCACCTTTCCTGGTGCCACCTGTTTGTGTGCTTGGAAGGTCTCTTTCCCTGGAATAGTCAGGAATAACATCTGATTTGGATGTGCTGTTGTGTTGTTTCAGAAACATAGACTAGAAAGATAATAATGTAAAGGCAAATAATTTTTGTCCTGGTTTCACGCTCTTGTCTGATGAGTTGCTGGTGGGGTGAGGTGGTTGTGGTCCAGCAGCAAAGGGTGACCCAATGTCTTCTGACACCTTTGTATTTGAAAGGAAATGCTGTTACCATTTGCCTGTTTCAGTCTCTCTCACTCTCCCTAGTTCCTCCTTTGGTCTCCAACAGCAATTCCACGTACTCTCCATGGTGTTACCTCTGAAATCAAAAATTTCATAAAATTTGACGTATCTGTAGATCCCTTCCCTATCCTTGACGGGATATCCGTGGACACTGGGATTCAGTTTGATGCCTTAATGGAATAGCTTCTTGACTTTTTGTTTTAAAGCATTATTTAACGGCTGCTGAAATTGATACGTATTTTAGGGCTAAAAGAAAAACTGTGGCATGAAATGTTGAAGTCAGAACTGTGGGAATTGGGAATGGCTATAGCTGGTTTATGTGTCATTCCTGAAAGGCCCTCTCTCCCCAGTTCCAGCTGTGGTTGGAACGGTTTGGTAGTGATTTGTAAAATCCAGAGAGCATGGGTACTGCTGAATTTAAAGTCTTTACTTGCCCTTGCCACGCTAAATTTTTCAGTATTGAGGAATTTTTTAATTATGTAGTGGTCAAAACTGCATCTCTTTAGTTGTGTTTTGTGTGAACAATCATCTCCTGTTTGGAAAATGAACATGCTTTGTTTAAAAGTGAAGCTGAAGAGGGGATAATCGTGTGCGTTCTTAGTTTTTCTGCTGGTTTGGGGGCATTTGGCGTATCTCTTTAGTAAAGACACATGAGTGAAGCTCATGCCATGTAGTGCTTCTGAAACAGATCCAGGCTTGTGCCAAGGTGGTTCTTTTAAGAAATCTCCGTAAGTAGCTCTTTGTCAGGACACTTCCATACCCAGTTCAGTTGTTGGCCTCACTCTTGTGTGCCCCCTGTGCAAACTTCTCACAAAAAGAAGAGCAGATCAGTGCCCTGATGTTTACTCACCTCTGCTTTGGAACACGTCAGAACAGCCAGGTGGTTATTCCACAGTTAGTTGATTTGTATCATGAACTAAAATAATAGCAGTAATTGCTTACAACTGTGGCCCAGGGCAGAAGAGGAGAGCACCTCTGAGATCCTGGTGTGGCTCCAGTTTTGGATTCCTCCTGTCTCCCTCTATCCCAGTGCATCTTGCAGCAGAGCCGCAAAGTTGTGTCTCAGACACAGCCTGCGAACAAAAGATTCCTCCTTTAACTTGGAGGAGTTTCTTGGCTGTTGTAGGAGTGAGGGAAGAAGGGAGCAGTCGGGATTTGCAGTTAGTAGTGATGGAGGTTGAGTTATTTGGGAAATGTTGCCTTAAATGTAAC
Source organism: Sclerurus mexicanus (assembly GCA_013396755.1). Classification (NCBI taxonomy): domain Eukaryota; kingdom Metazoa; phylum Chordata; class Aves; order Passeriformes; family Furnariidae; genus Sclerurus; species Sclerurus mexicanus. The sequence goes on along the minus strand of VWZF01007161.1, from coordinate 28,837 downwards.
AGGTACAATCTCCAGCTGTAAAATTTGTGAATTTGAAATACGAGCTTTGATTCCATTCAGCACCTGTGGGGCACAAAGGAAGAGGAGTCTGTGAGAGAGGGTAAATGACAGTTGTACCCGTGCTTAGGTTAAATCAGAGCAGGCCATACTTAGATATTGCTGTTTGCTCAGTCACGCAGCACAGTGTGGACTTTGAGGTGGAGCAAATGTGCTGTTGAGAGAGGGGAGAGGAACCGCTGAAGTTTCAGGGCTGACCTCTCAGCCTCTAAGTCAGTGCAGTCCAAAATGGACTGGTTTTGGTTTCGATGACTAGAAATTGTTCCTCTTTTTTATGTAAATCAAACTTTTAAGGACATGTTAAACGTGTTCATTACATGTGTAACAAGGAGCCAGTGCAAATGTGTCGTACTGCAGTTGAACTGCTAATGCTGAAATCCCCAGGCTGGGTTTGCTGTCAGTCCCTGCTCGGGGAAGGTGATCAGAGCAGCCAGTGAGGCTGAGCTGGCTCTGAGAGAAACCTGTCCTGGAACAAGGGGCTAAAGACTGGGTTTACAGCAGTGAGTGGTTTGGGGACTGTTCTCTCGTTTACTGAAATAACACTTCTGTGATTTTTCTTGCCTTTTTTTTTTTGTAGGCATGCCTCCCATTCGGGACTTGGTGAGCCACTCCCCTAACCAGTCAGGTTAGCTACTTCCATCTCACCTGCTTTTGTACTACCGTGTTTGTAGTAGTTACATGTTTCACACACTTTTGTCTGGGGTTTTTTTATTATTATTTTTTATTCTTTGGCTCACGGTTTTCAGTAGCATGTGCTATGTGAATGACTTTAGTATACTTTCTCTGTGCCATTGCATACTAATCTGCTTTAGCATTATTAAGTTTCTAATTTAGTCAGAATTCATACTAAGAGCTTTTGGCACCTTAGCTTTAAAACACTAAGTGTCTTTTTTACCTTTATGCTTACATGTTAAGTTGCCTCTTTGTGGTGTGAAATTGAATAATCTGTGCACACCTGTGCTTTCTGTCAGAAATGTGCCACAGCACTGTGGAGGAATTTGTGTCTTGATTGTGTCTAAAAACTCAGAAGTTTGTTTACTCAAATGCATTTGTTCATATGGGCCAAAGGTACAGTGATTGGCAAGGTCTAGTATTGACAGTCTGGGGGTGCCAGATGTACTGGAGCAGAGAAAGGAGGCAGAGAGAGCAAGATCCAGGTATTTCTTAATGTATGCTTCTCTGTCCTTTTGTTTATTTTAGCCCATGTGACGGTACTTTAAAACAAACAAACTGCTTTTGTAAATAAATACAGTTTCCTGCAAACATTTCTTGCAGAATAACTCATAGCTAGAAAGCATTAAATTACAGATTATTGCAAAACATTAAATTACAGATAATTGAGAACAATTTTAGCAGATTACAGAATTTTAAGGAACTCAGATTTGTGAAAATGTTTTGTCCATGATTTAAGCAGCAAAAGTTCAGTTGCAACTTGAAATAGTTTTGAGAAGAAAAGCAGGAGTAGGCTGTTCTGGCTCCTTGTGCTGTGTACCAAACGAGTATGTTGTCAGCTGTCATTTTTCAGTTTTGAGTGTGTTTTTGTGGTCTCTGACAGATATGAAAAGTCAGAGCTAATACCTGCTTGTTCAGTATTTGTATCCTTGATCTCCCAAGTTCATGGATTGAGGAGAATCAGATAGGAATGTTCCGGAACAGTGGCTCGTACTAAACATCACCAATGCATATTTATATCCAGGAGAAGGACTGTTGTCAAAGTAGTTTTGTACGTAATACGAGAAGATTCTGGCTGAGTGGAAGCTAATCACAGTGTGCTGTTGGTGGATTGGCTCGGCACAAACTGCATCACAGTTAAATTAGGTAATAGAATTGTAATCAGTACAAGCTTTCTTTAGGTATTCTGCTGCTGTGCAAATTAGGGTGTGTTTTACCATTTCCTTCTGACTTGCAGTCATAACTTGTATCTCTTTCCACACTGAATTCAGGCTGTTTGCCATCTGTATGCCTTTGTGTTGCTTTAGAAAGGAATGGTGTTTTTGGGATGGTGTTTGTGTAATCGACGTGTTGTTCTGTGCTGTTGGTTCTCTCGCTCTCAAGGGTGCAGGCAATTCTTTGATCAGTCTCTTAGTACAGGTTAAATGTCTTTTTTAAAATATCAGGGTGAGAGTTGAAATATTGGAAATCCAAAGATTTGTTGGACGTTTTCTCAGATAGGACAGTGTTTTTCTAGCAGTACATGAATCAGCAGGTTCTGAGTTATGTTCAACTGAATTGCAGTTCTCCCAAGGATGCTCCGTGTTTTTCCAGGACTGTGGAGGTGCCAGGCACTATAACAGCACTCTGTCTGCCTACAGCAGGTCTTTCCCCACTCCTCCTTTTCCAAACTGCTGAGCCACCATCCTTGTTTCTCGTGTTGCACTTGCCAGGGGGAGCTCACCTTAGTGCCTGGACCCCCTTGAGCTCCCACCAGCCCCATGCTGAGGAGCAGCGGGTGGTCCCTGCTCTGTGCTGCTCCAGCTCTTGGAGCCAGGGTTTTGGACTAGATTCTTTTTCACTGTATGAAGAGTAATATTGATACTGATTAAAATTAATTAAAAATAGACTTTTGCATCAGTGCATTCTGAAGCAGTACTTCAGATGGGTCTTGTGCTTTTTGTGTCAAGTTGTTGTATAAAAATATCCCAAGTAACTTGTGCTTAAGAATCTTATATAATGTCTGTAATGAGGAGGAGGGTGTGTGTTCTCTGGCTGCTGTTAAACAGCAGTTGATGTTGCTGGGTCAGTGCAGTGTCCTGTTCAGATTTCTTCCTTTCAGGATGTCTTTGGTTTTTATATAATATTGTAGTTTTTAATTTGTATATGTTTTTAGAAAATACTTTGTATGTGGTGATGCAGAGTTAGTTTTTTTTAATGTTTCTCTGGAAAAAAAAGGTATCTTTAGGAGTGCTTCTCCAAGCCTTTTGTCAGAGCAGCCCTGCATGCCGAAGGAAGTGTTCTGGGTTATGTGTGACAGCATTTGGGCAGCTGTGCTTGGAGCTTTCTCCATCACCTTGTGTGACTGTAGTGTTAACTGAAGCAAAATAATATGCAAAGTAATTCCTGGCTTAGTATTTTTTTTTCTTCTGCTGCTTAACGAAGTAATAATACTAAACTTACAGTAAAGCTCTTGGACTTTCCTTCTTCCTTTTAGATCTGAACCACAGTGGTCTAGGATCCCATTATGAAAATTCTCACTGGGGACCAGTCTCTTCAAATAGTGACTCCAGCACAAACTGGGATAAAGTTATCGTAGACGGCTCTGACAAAGAAGCATGGCCATCAATCACTGGCAGTGACCCAGAGCTGACTTCAGAATGTATGGACACTGACTCTGCCTCCAGCTCTGGGTCAGAGCGGAACCTCGTTATCATGGCTTCAGGGAGCACAGGCGGAGAAAGCGATGGCATTCGCAATGGTATTGGACATGGGTCTCAGAATAAGTTTGTGATTGGTAGCAACAGCAATAATGTGGGCAATGGAAGTATTAATGGGCCGTGGGGGCTATCCCATGGATCCATAATAAGCACATGTCAAGTTTCTGTGGATGCTCCTGACAGCAAATCTGAAAGTAGCAACAATAGAATGAATGCTTGGGGCACCATAAACTCTTCATCAAATGGAGGGTTAAATCCAAGCACTTTGAATTCAAATGGCAACCATGGTGCCTGGTCCGTGTTGGAGAACAGTGGACATGCCCTGAAAGGGTCCGTGGGCAGTGGGAGTCCTGGCACAAGCATTCAGTGCAGTACCATAGGTCAGATGGCCAACAGCCAGAGTATTAACTCGAAAGTGGGTGGCTCAGCCCACGGTTCCTGGGGAAGCCTTCAGGAAAGTTGTGATTCTGAAGTAAATGGTACAAGGAATGTTTCATTCAGTGGGCAACCTCAAAACCTTAACACTGAAATGAATGGACCAAATAACACTACTAACTTTATGACCTCTAGTTTACCAAACTCTGCTGGTTCGGTGCAGATGAACGAGCTGCCCAACACTGCAGGGCCCGGGGCCTGGCGTGTGAGCACAATTAATCATTCTCAGATTCAGGCCTCTCCAGTGGCAAACGGCACTTCCATCTCTCACCTGAGCAATGGTGAGGCCAAAACTGGCGGCTCTTACGGTACTGCCTGGGGCGCCTATGGCTCCAGTTTCTCTGGAGAAAAATGTCCAGGCCCAAACAGCCAAGCTAATGGTGACACTGTGAATGCAACTCTAATGCAGCCGGGCGGGAGCGGGCCTGGCAGCACTAACTTTCAAATCAATGGGAATAAAGGCGGAGGGGTGTGGGAGGCAGGGACGGTCAACTCCCAGAACATGCCGTGGGGAAGTGGGAATGGTGCAAGTGCTGGCGGGAGCAGAAGAGGATGGGGCAACCCTGCACAGAGCACTGGCGCTAACATTTCCAACGGGGAATGGAGCAAACTGCCTAGTAATCAGCATTCCAATGAAAGTGTGAATGGAAACAGCAGGAAGTTTACAAATGGATGGAAGTCTACTGAGGAGGATGACCTTAATAGCCAGAGTTCTGCTGCTTCCCAGATGGCTGAGCAGAACAACACGTGGGCCAAAACAGGTACGGGGGACAGCGAGGGGAGCTCGGAGAGCACTGGGTGCCATGAGGACAGAGGAGCTGCGGACGGCCAGAACCGAGAGAGGAGGAAGGTTGACCAGCACACGTTACTCCAAAGCATAGTGAACAGAACTGACTTAGATCCACGTGTCCTCTCCAACTCTGGTTGGGGACAGACTCCAATCAAACAGAACACTGCCTGGGATACCGAAACATCACCAAGGGGTGAAAGAAAAACTGACAATGGGACAGAGGCCTGGGGGGGCTCTGTGACACAGACTTCCAGCTCAGGGGGGTGTGTGGATAGACCTAGCCCTAATAATAACGATACCTCATCTGTATCAGGGTGGGGAGATCCAAAGTCTGCTACAAGGTGGGGAGACTCCAAAGGGTCAAACAGCCAAGGGGGGTGGGAAGAAGATTCTGCTGCTACAGTAATGGTCAAGAGCAATCAATCATGGGGAAGTGGCAAAGAGGAAAAGTCATCCTGGAATGACACACCGAAGATGAAGCAGGGATGGGGAGATGGACAGAAGGCCAGCCAGGGTTGGGCAGTGTCTGCCAGTGACAGCTGGGGAGAAAATTCCAGAAGTAACCATTGGGGTGAGGCGAAGAAGTCCAGTTCTGGAGGTAGCAACAGCGACAGATCAGTGTCTGGTTGGAATGAGCCAGGTAAATCAAATTCTGTTACTTGGGGAGGTAATAATGCAAATTCAAGCAACTCTTCAGGATGGGATGAGCCTGCAAAGTCTAATCAGAACCAGGGCTGGGGAGACCCTCCAAAATCCAATCAGCCTCAAGTCTGGGGGGACTCATCAAAGGCAGTCAACGCCTCTCCTGAATGGAACAAACAAGATGTTGGCTCTTGGGGAGCTCCATCTGCCACGAACAAACCCCCAGGGTCGGGCTGGCTGGGGGGGCCGATGCCAGCCCCAGCAAAGGAGGAAGAGCCCACGGGCTGGGAGGAGCCATCCCCCGAATCCATACGCAGAAAAATGGAGATTGATGATGGAACTTCTGCTTGGGGTGATCCAAGCAAATACAACTACAAAAATGTGAATATGTGGAATAAAAATGTCCCAAACAGTAGCAGCAGTTCAGACCAGCAAGCACAGGTACATCCGCAGCTACTGTCTTCAAGTGCCATGACTAGCAAGGAGAGCAGTTCGGGTTCTGGTAAGCCTGGCTTTTACCCAGATTTGTGTTTTCTGTTGATTATAAAGCAATTTTTTATTCTTGCTTCCTGGAACAATGTTTTAGTTTCAATGGAAAGGGCAAAACGCCGATGAAGTACAGTTTTTGTTTATTAAAAAAATGAACAGCAGGGCTCAGGGATTTGATCATTCTGTACAGATTGGAAGATCTGTTCTAGTTTTAAATAGCTGCAGTAATAAGGCCTAGACAGCTCTGCTTGAGTTCTGGGGAGTGGGAACATGCAGAAAATATTTAAAGTAGTATCTGAGGAATGAAACTGGTTTTTTAAATTATTCTAAAACAGTTAGAACTTAATATTGCAAATGAGCCTCCCAAAAAAATGTCAAACTGCTACAAGACAGAATGAAGGATGTTGGGTTTATACAGACTCTGGATCAGACTTTCTGGTCTTGTAGTTTTGTGAGCAATGAATAATGACTTTGGAGAGGAGCTCACATGAGGTTTAGGAAGTATCTTGTGCTCTGTCTCGTTTTTCAAGTGCAGAGAGGGGTCACTTACATGTAATGAGGAGCTCTCAGGAGCTTAATATCTTAGAAATTTGTATTATCAAAGTGTAATTCTTTGCATATGAAATCTGTATTTCTGTGATTGCATTTATTTATGAAACAGCTTACAGTTGTCATAACGACTCTCACACAAAATGGAAATGTGTGCTCTTGTGCTTTTTATTGTATGTTACGGATCTAGAAAAGGCAAAACCCTTGAGTCTCTTTAGGTAGCTTTTAAATACTGTTCCAAACCATGCCAATAACTCCCCCTGCTTTGCAAAGGTTGGGGAGAGCCTTCTACTCCAGCCACTACTGTAGATAACGGAACTTCAGCGTGGGGTAAGCCCATGGACACTGGTACGAGCTGGGGAGAGCCCGTCAGCGATGCAGGAGGCACCTCTGGCTGGGGAAACGCTCCTCTTGGGCAACAGCCTCCAAATAAACCTGGTGAGTGCTCTCTGTGTCATCCTGGGACAAGTGTGTTTGAGGAAGATGAAATACCTCTGTGGAAGCTTCATGTTTTTGAGGGTGTTTTCTGTGCAGTTGGCATCAAGCTATGTTTGGTGTGAAGGGCAGCAGCTGCCACTGAAATGTTCACGTGCTGGGTTTCTTTCACAACCAGGGCCTAAATCTATGCAAGATAGTTGGTGTGGAGATGATATGCCATTGACAGGCAGTCGTCAGACCAGCTGGGAGGAAGAGGAGGATGTCGAGATTGGAATGTGGAACAGCAGTTCCTCACAAGAAGCCAACCCATCGTTAAACTGGCCACCCTACATGAAAAAAATGCCCACAAAGGTAAAGAGAAGCTTGGGACAAGGCTTCTTGTAATTTCTGAAAGCTAAGTCAGAAGGGATTCCTGCATGATTACAGCACTATCACACTTTAATTTTCATTCTTAACACTTTGTGATGTAATTGAAGCTGTTACTGGTAAATACCTGAGTATCACAGAAATTCCTTTCTGTTTTTAAGGGAATAATGAAAGGTGGAAATAAGCAAGATGAAACATGGATCAATCCATTCATTAAGCAATTCACAAATCTCGGGTTTTCGGTAAGTATCTGCCTTTGTCTGGTTTTGCTACCTTCCCACAGGGCTAGTTATGATGCACAGACTTTGAAATGCTTCATGTTGGTCTTCATTGTGGTTTTCTTTTTACTTGTGTTTGTCTCCCCTCTGTCACCCATCCCTTTTCTTTGCATTCTCATTACAAAAAGACCTCTTTGTTGATGAAAACTGGTTTCGTAGCCATTACCCAGGTGTTCATCCTGTAGCCTGATGGTTTCCTCTGTATTACATAGGAGTTTTGGTGAGAGAACCTGTTCTCAGTTGGATAGCAACTAAAGGGAGAAAATGCTTTAAAATAGTATCTGATTGTCTCAATTCTTCTCTTGTAGCTTTGAATTGAAATAGTATGTAAGAATCTTTGTTTTAGCTCTTAAAAATACTATTATGAAATAATCGTGATTCATTTTATTACTTCAGAGAGAATCACCAGAAGAAACCATACAGAGCAATAAGATGGACATGTCTGGAGGTAAGAACAGCAGAACCAAGCTGGGCTTTATTGCTTTTCCTTCCAGATTCTCTGAGCTTATATCTTTCTGTAAATTACATTATATATAATTTTTAAAATATATATATATAGCTATACATAGTTAAAATATATATTTCCCTAAAGAAAAGGAATACTCACACCTGAATCCCCTGGTTGCTCTAGGAATATTAGCCATGTATCAAGCTGAGCTGGTTTTGGTGTAGCTGGAGACTGAAGCACCCTTGAGTGCTGCAGCCACTTCTTCCTGCCCGCAGGGTTGCTGCAGGATAAGCGCTTGGAGATGGACAAGCACGGCCTCGGCGTTGGCGATTACAATCGTGTGGTTGGAAAAGGCCCTGGTTCTCGTCCCCAAATTCCCAAAGAGTCTTCCATGGATCGCGGTCCTTACTTTGATAAGGTCAGTGGGGACCTTACTGGTGGGCACTTCCGAACTCCTCTGACTGCATTCTGAGTAGTTACTTGTGTGCTCCTCCTGAGCTCTCTGCAGGTAATAGAGAGGGGAGTGAGGGCTTTCTGGTTAATCCACAAGATACCTGTTCTTTTTAACTCACTGATGTACAATACTTTCTGTAGCCCTTTGCGGTGCCAATGACTAACCTGATCTCTTTTGTTTTCTGCCTATTTCCTGCTGGTGCTGGACTGTCCTGTGACTCTTCCCTTCTGCTCCGGGCAATGGTTTCTCCCTTCTGCTTGCTTGCTGGCTGGTTGTTGCGCCTCGGTTTGTCTGTCCCATCAGGATGGCATTGTAGCAGACGAGTCCCAAAACATGCAGTTTATGTCCAATCAAAACATGAAGCTTCCCCCTTCAAATAATGCACTACCTAACCAAGCCCTGGGCTCCCTAACAGGGCTGGGTATGCAAAACTTGAATTCTGTTAGACAGGTAAGGCTATGGGCATATCCTTGGCATGTTACTTGACAGCATTTAATGCCTTTTAATGTAACATTGTAGCTGGCTGTGTGATTGATATGTGTGTAACTTGTAATTGAAATGCGTGGGGTGGGAGAAGCGTCAGAACCTTTATTGTCACTGACTGCCCGTCCTTTCCCCAGAATGGCAATCCCAGTGTGTTTGGTGTTGGGAATATAGCAGCACAGCCCAGGAGCATGCAGCAGCCTCCAGCACAACCTCTTAATTCATCTCAGCCTAATCCACGTGCTCAAGTGCCTCCTCCATTACTATCCCCTCAGGTAATTGAGTACAGAAAGCATTTTGTATATAGACTACCTAAATGCTGCTTCAGAAAATTGTCCCGTGTTTGTTGGTGTTGATGATATTTATTCTGTAAATATTTGGGAACATATTTGGCTTGCTAAGTGTTTCAGAAACCAGGCAGCTGTTGACCAGAGGTTATAATATTCCACATATTCCAGGCTAAATAATTGCCCATTAGAGTCAGTCACTCTTGCTCCTGGTCTGTTTTGCAGGTTCCAGTATCATTACTGAAGTATGCACCAAACAACGGTGGCCTGAGCCCACTTTTTGGCCCACAACAGGTAGCCATGTTGAATCAACTGTCCCAGTTAAACCAGCTTTCTCAGATCTCCCAGTTACAGGTAAGCTGCCCAAGCTGGTCGCTCGGTGTTGTGTGTGAGTGAGTGGAGCCTGGTGTGAGCTGTGACTGTTCCTAAACCCCCCCGCACCACATGTCTCGCAGCGGCTGTTGGCTCAGCAGCAAAAGGCGCAGTCTCAAAGGAGCATGCCTTCGGGGGGTCGGCAGCAGCAGGAGCAGCAGGTAAACAAACACCTTTATTTTAACTTCTCAAACTCTCTTTGCAACTGGTTTTCATCCTGAGCTACATTTCTTGCTGTGAATTGTATTGAAGTGTGCAGGAGTGACTTGGGTTTGACAGGCTTTAAAGGAGGGACCTAGTGCTGGGGTTTGGCTGTGCGGGATGCACAGAGCACAGAGATGCATTTCGTTCTCTCTCTTTAAATGTGGAAAAGCTTTTGCCCATTGATATTGTAACTGCTCTGTTTTTTTAAGGGTCGATCTCTTAGTATGCAGCAACAGATGATGCAACAGTCCCGTCAGCTTGATCCAAACCTGTTAATGAAGCAGCAAACTCCACCCTCTCAACAGCAGTCACTCCATCAGCCCTCCATGAAATCCTTCCTTGAGAATGTCATACCCCACGCTACTCCTGAGCTGCAGAAAGGGCCGTCACCAATCAATGCATTCAGCAGCTTCCCTATAGGTGGGTCTCCTGCAGTCACTCGGTGCTTGTGTGACACAGCCCAACTTTTCCCCTTGCCTGCCTTCTGAAAACAGTGACTGTAATCCAGTCAGCACTTCCCATTTTAGTGGAAGTAGGAATTTTTTGTTCAGCTTACTCAGTTATCCGTGTTCACCAAAGAGCTTTCCCCCAAGTACACTCATTGCCAGTGACTGCCCGTGTCTCAGTGCCCTATGCTTTACAGTCCCAAGGAATGGCTGACTGCTTTTAGTGTTTCTTTTATCCTAAGGGTCCCTTGGGATCAGTGGTACGAAGTCCTGATTCCTGGAGCTAAAAATCTTTTAGAAGCAGAATCCATTCAAAGAATCCATTAATGTATCCACATTTCTTTGAATTTTCAAAATGTTTTCCATTACTAGAATTGCACAGGTAGAACAAACTGTTGGTTTGCCTGTTGCTGATTTTGTCCAGGTAAAAAAGCTTTTGGATCTGCATTTTTAAAGAATGGATGTCTCATTTCAGGCAAAATATCTGAACATTTATAAATACAAACATCTCCTCTTTCTTTCTCCCTGTGTTTCCAGGCTTCTGTCCAATTTCTACTTCAGAAATTTCAGGCTTGTATATTTTCTCCTTTCTTTAGGTCCCTTTTTAATGCTATATTACAGTTACTACAAGTGTTTACCATTTACCTCAGTTCCTTACCCCCGTTTTTTCCCTCTCCTTCAGTTTTGCTTTTCTTCTCGTTTATTCTAATTGGGTCGTTTCTGTTGGGCTGATTTCCATTGCATTCCCATTGCCTTTTGCAGAGAAGTTTGTTTGCTGGGGCCTGCAGCTGAAATCCCTGTGCTTGCAGGCAGAGCGTGCCAGAGCCAGTGGGGCAGGGCCGGCCCTGCATGTGCACTGAGGTGGCTTGTGGCCAGGCCCAGGTCCAGGCTGCTGCTTCACAGTTTCTGGTGGTGCTTTGTATCAATGTCTAACTGTGCTTTTATTGAAAGGGCAAGGCATACAAAGGAAGTTTTTTAGCTATTGGAGACACTGTGTCAGTTCTAAGGAAAGGAATATTTCTCTCCAAACTCCATGCTGGGGAATTGCATCCTGCCCACCTCATGCCCCTTTCTGTTCCATTCCTCGAGCTGCAATGTACTGTTATGTAGCTGCTCACCTGAATCATGGCCACGTCTCAGGAACCCACCGTATGGGAAAGGTTGCTTTGAGATCCCTCAGAAATCTGCTGCAGTGTATGTAGGAGTTCTTTGGGATCCCTCTAGAGTAGCACTGCATAGTGATACAAGCACGTGGAGCCACATTCAGTCCTCATATAAACTTAAGGGTAGGAGTAGCATGTTGCTAGACTTTCTTCCCACTTCAGTGAAGAATTGAGTCCAGAGGCGTGTTGGTGTCACCCTCCCGGTGCAGTGTAGTCATGAGACCACTTTGCCCAGTTGTCTCCTGGACAAACCTGTAGGGATGTTGTTTTCTCCAAGTTCTCATAACTGTCGGGAGACCCAGCAAGGAAAGCAGAGAAGTCCTGTTTCCGTTTCAGGAATTCACTAGATATTCACCCAAAGCAGAGAGTGGGGGCTGAGTTGTCCTCCTCTCCGTGATCAGTCCTGTAGTCACATCTCCATTCATTATAGAATTAAGTATTTCTAATAATAAAAACAACTTTTTTCTGCCAAATAGTGAGTATAACCGAACAATATAAAGTCTTCCACAATAAGATATGAAAAATTACTTCTGGAAAGAGTGTTTAGGTTAAGGATCCTATCCAGGGGCTGGTGTCTGTCCCTCAGCCCACAGATCTCCCATACAGAGCAGTGGCAGACTTGTGCCCGCCAGGGACTGGCACTGGCCTGTTCAGAAACGTGCCCTCTGCCAGCTTGGGATCCTTCTAACCCTTGTCTCAGAGGTCAGGCCTCTGCAGCTTCTGCAGAGGTAGAAGGAAGGTTACTGTGGTGCAGTTAGTGCTCTGACAACAGCAAAATGTCAGAGGGAGGTGTCAGAAGCGGGATCGGTTGGACTTTGCCTTTTTTCTGCTTGAACTATTGGTAGTTGTTATATTTTTTAATACTCCGTGCTGTTCCAAGCACTTTCTGCAAGGCTTTTCTAGGGGAGGTTTTTCTGGCATCAGCTCCTGCTCGTGCCTTTAAGAAAAACAACCGAAACCTCATACAAACAAACCAGTTTCTCTATGGCCATGAATGTCCACTCAGGGGCAAGATGAAGCCCTCATTTCCAGTGCTGAAAGAAGGTGTTTCTGGGAGACATTTGAGAAGTTCCCTGTGTGTCTCTGGCCCCAAGTGAAACTGTTGTAGTGAATTATTTTCAGAAATGAAGTAATTATATCTGAAGGGCTGGAAGAGTACCCAGATATGGTTGTGAGTTCAGGATTCTTACAGACCTGGAAAGAGAGCAGGCAAAGTCAAAAGTGTGGGCATGTTGTCCAAGCCCAGAACAGCTGGTTCTCCCAGGGATTTGGGTTGATTTTGGTTGGTATTGTCTTGACACTCTGGCAGAGAAACATTTGGAAGTACAGAGCACAGCTTAGAGCAGGCCAAGACAAGTTCTGTTTGTCCCATGTTTTAGATATTTACATTTTAGTTTCTCTATCTTCCTAATGGCTTCTTCCCCTGACATTTTTGCATGAGGACATGAGCTGAGAACTTGGAGTGCTTTGCATTGCTCACCTTAGCTTCTGTCTGCAGTGAGTTCACTGAATTAAATGCTGGAACATTCCTCAAAACCGGGGACTTGGAAGCATGACAGAACCATCATAATGCACTCGTCAGTGCTTATTGGGACTGCAGCAGTGGTGAGCAGAAGTTTAGTCTGTATTTCATAAGCTCTTTATGCTTTCAGGAATGAACTCAAACTTGAATGTAAACTTGGATATGAGCAGTATTAAAGAGCCACAATCTCGGCTGAGGAAATGGACTACAGTCGACAGCATTTCTGTGAACACATCCTTAGATCAAAACTCCAGCAAACATGGTACGTTCAGCGTGTCTGTCCTTGAGCACCTCTTGACGTGACACATCAGACTGTCGTGTTCTGGCTGTAAGATGCAGGTTTGCTGTGTTGGGGCTACGGCTGGAAGTCCTGTGTTGCTGTAGCTGTCACAGTTTGTATTGTGTGTCTGTGCCAACCTGCTGCTTGTCTTCCACAGCAGCCACAGCTTTGCTGACTGTGCTTACAGAGTGATCCTGTGATGAGATTAGTAGAAACATTGTACAGAATTCCTTTTTTAACCAGACTTTTCTGTAAGTGTGACTGTTGCTACTAGTTTTACCTTAATCTCAAGTGGAATTCTTAGTATATTTTTAAGCCAAAAGCTTTAGTTTTTCAAGTTTTCTCTCCCACCATTCTGCTGCCCTAAGGTGATTTTGGGGGATTTACCACATTCTGGGTATGGCGGACATTTTTACTGACAGCTTTTGGTTATGAATGTCTCATGTCTGCATTCTAAAACTGGGGAGAGCTTGGAAGGGCTAGACTGGTACCGTTGCTGTCCTTAGTTTTAGAGGAGGTGGAATTGGTTGCTGTGTGTTTTATTCCAGTAACCAGTATTCATATGACATTTCAACTGTTTCAGTTGCTTGAAATCTCATCCAGTTAAAATTTGAGTCTGTAGTCCAAAGATTCTGTGTCTAAAGATAGTTATAAATGTCCCCAGTCTCCTGTTACTCTTCAGTCTCGGATTGTTGGGGTATTTTTAGATGTGTCAGCTGCTTTGCTGCTCTGAGATGACTTTGCTGCCATAGCATGTAGTGGCCATACCCTGCAGCTGAAGCCCATCCAAGTGTTGCTGCAAACAGTGGTGGTGTTGCTTTAGATATAGGTGGTGGTTTCTGACTAGTACTAGGAATTTCTGCGTTGCATGGAATCCCTGGTTCCCTCAGAACTGTAGCAGAACTGGCTTTGCTGTCTGATAACTTTTAAACCGTTCCTTGCTCTGTTTCCAGGGATTTTTAAATTTCATATTTTTCCCTCCCAAGAATAGGAGTAGAATAAACAGCTTTGCAGTAGCTATAGATCCTTCACATGTTGCAGCTGTTTCTTCCAAGAGCCCTCCCACCACAGAATCCACTCACTACCCCCTGTGGCCAGTTGGGGTCCCACAGAATGCTCTTACCCTCTGGAATTTAATACTTCAGTTGAATACATGTTACGTTGAACACATGTAATCTTTTAATGAAGGGATTCCATGAAACATTATTCTTACAGTTTTCTCCTGAGTTGTTCAGACACATTTCATTTTAGATTATACAGTCCTGTATAATTTCCTGTATAACTTGGCATCATAAGAGGACAGTGAGCTGCCATACGTTTCATGCATGGTTTACAAGAGTGTGATTTTATATGTATAAAATTGGCTATGAAAAATATTTGACCACTATTTGTTTCTGCTTTTTTTTCAATCAGGTGCTATTTCAAGTGGTTTTAGGCTGGAAGATTCTCCGTTTGTTCCTTATGACTTCATGAACAGCAGTAATTCGCCAGCCAGTCCTCCCGGCTCCATTGGGGATGGCTGGCCCCGTGCCAAATCGCCTAATGGCTCTAGCAGTGTTAACTGGCCCCCAGGTACAGCTCCCCTGCCCTCCCCCCCGGTGGTTCCCCTGGGTTTGGCCTGGGTTCCTTGCATGGGTTGTGTGGAGGGGGCAGGAACCGGCCTGCAGAGGAGCCTGAAGGGTGTTCTTAGTACATGGAAATGGAGAGCAGGAGTTTTACTGTACAGAGAGAAGTTTGCCTGCCTGGGGTGATGCTACCAGAGCAACTAGAAATTAAGTGAATAAAGTGAAGACTAAATGAACTAAAACGGTTTGGATTTTCAGTCATTAAGAGATGTATTGTTTAGATAGCTGTTTCTTGTTCTAAAAAATAATCAAAATAAGCTTCTTTTCTGCATCTGTATTCCTAGAGTTTCGCCCTGGTGAGCCATGGAAAGGTTATCCAAACATCGACCCCGAAACTGACCCTTACGTCACTCCTGGCAGTGTCATAAACAATCTCTCAATTAATACTGTGCGGGAAGTTGACCACCTCAGGGACAGGAACAGTGGTATGCTCAGCTTGATTAATTTGTGTAACCTGCCCTCAGTCACAGAGGCTGCTCTTGTGGAGATGTTTCTTGCTTGCTCCTCTCCCGATCTCTCCCTTGTGTTGTGGGTTTGGGATTTGTTTGCTGCTTGCTCCTCTCCTGGTTTATCTCTTGTGTTGTGCCTGTCACAGCTGCCAAGCTCATCCCTGGCTCAGCTTGCTTGCTGATGCATTGCAGCAGCTATCCCAGGAATGTGGGCAGAGGAGCTGTGCTCTGCATCCTGATGTCAGCTGTGCACACCCAGAGTGTTTGGAAGCAGCAATCAAACCTTGGCAGCCCAGCCATGCAGGAATGTAGGGCCTGTGCTCTGTGTGAGTGAGGTGCTCCTGCTGCCACCGTGTGCCTGTGGAGCGAGGATGGGGCCTGAGGGGTGCAGGTCCCTCCCCTGAGTGTGCAGCCTGTCCAGGCTGGATCACAAGCCAAGCCTTTCAGTCTCACTGCATTTGTGACGTGCTGTGTTGTGACTGACTCTGCCTTTGTTGCAGGGTCATCCTCATCTTTGAACACCACGCTGCCTTCAACTAGTGCCTGGTCATCCATTCGTGCCTCCAACTACAATGTTTCCCTCAGCAGTACAGCACAAAGCACTTCAGGTGACGTCTGCTTGTATTGCTCTGAGCTGGTTCCTTCCCCTTCACCTACTCCAGGGGATCCTAGATGTTAATAAAAGCAGTGCCAAGGTCTCACCAGAGCGGTAACTTCACTGATTTCAAAGCAGCTGTTGTGATTTTACTGTAATGTCGCAGCTTTTCTGTGCAGTGAGGTGACAGTTGCAGCACCACAGTGACTGTGGTTGTCTTTTGTGTCTTTTAGTAGCCAGAAACAGTGATTCCAAATCAACGTGGTCTCCTGGATCAGTCACTAACACCTCTCTGGCTCATGAGCTGTGGAAGGTCCCTTTGCCACCTAAAAGCATCACTGCTCCGTCCCGCCCACCGCCAGGGCTGACAGGCCAGAAACCACCCTTGTCCACTTGGGATAATTCCCTTCGTCTGGGTGGAGGATGGGGAAATTCTGATGCCAGATACACCCCTGGTAAGGATGTCCCTCTATGCATGGAGGGGTTTGTGGTTTGTTACCAAGCTGGGGAGTGTCTTGGGTGTCCGTGTAGGATACCAGCTGTACAGTGGGTTTTCTGCTGAGGAGAACTGGGAGAAGGACAGGTGTCGTATGCAGGGTAACTTGGGTGGCACAAGTTCTTGTTCTGTCTTTAGTGTGAACTGTCTCTCCGAGTGCCTTCCATGTCAGATGTCAGTGCAGCTGGACGCAGTTCCCTGTTAAACACTGTTCACAGAGTGGCTTATTCTGTAATGAATTAGATCATGATAGTCCAGGGAGGCTTCAAAACTGTTCTGAGCTTGCAGCAGGAGTCAAAGAAAATACATTTGTATTTTTGCTTCAGTTCTGATCATCTGACAACAATGTAGCTGCTTGTGCCTGTGCTTAGATGATCAAAATGCTTTGGGAAGTAAATAAATTACTAGACAGACGCGGAGCCCTGTACCACCCCAGAGCAGCCTTGCAGGGGTTAGAAGTCTGGAGAAGGTTAGTGTTACGTGGGTTTTTACTATCAGCGAATGTTCCTGTCAGCTGTCGAGCAGCTTCTGCTCCTCCCAACACGCTGGTGCCGGTGTGGCAGGTACTGACTCCTTTGTTTTGCCTCCTTTAGGTTCAAGCTGGGGTGAGAGCAGCTCAGGGAGAATAACAAATTGGCTTGTTCTAAAAAACCTTACACCTCAGGTAAGGCTGGAGCACACGGGGGGGCTCAGGCTGGGGCCTTGCCAGGCTCCTCTCACCCGCTGCTCGTGTTTTCCCCCAGATCGACGGCTCGACCCTGCGTACCCTGTGCATGCAGCACGGCCCACTGATAACATTCCACCTGAACCTCCCACATGGTAATGCTTTGGTCCGTTACAGTTCAAAAGAAGAGGTAGTGAAGGCACAAAAATCTCTGCACATGTAAGTGTTTTTTACCCCAAGCTTTAAACAGCTGTAAATGTTTTATTGGTTTTAAATGCTCTGTGCATGCAGGGAAGGACTCTCAGTGCCAGCTGAACATCCAGCGGGTTTGTGCCGAGGGTTTGGAGCCCTTGGTAGCTGTGAGGTGCAGACAAATTCTCTGTGTAAATGTGCTCTCTCCTCCCTCCACAGGTGTGTTTTAGGGAACACTACTATTCTTGCTGAGTTTGCCAGTGAAGAGGAGATTAGTCGCTTCTTTGCACAAGGCCAGTCCCTGACTCCATCTCCTGGCTGGCAATCTCTGGGATCCAGCCAGAGCCGCCTCGGATCCCTCGACGGTTCCCATTCGTTCTCAAACCGTAATGATCTAAATCACTGGAATGGTGCTGGGCTGTCGGGAACTAGCAGTGGAGACCTTCATGGCACTTCACTTTGGGGGAGCCCCAACTATTCCACGAGCCTGTGGGGTGCCCCAAGCAGCAATGACACCCGGGGAATTAGCAGCCCATCCCCCATCAATGCTTTCCTTTCCGTTGACCACCTGGGTGGAGGTGGAGAGTCCATGTAACCTTTTACTTGTTTCAACTAATAAACTGTGACCTCAAGATGTAACAAAGCAGCACTAATTTGGACTTTTCACCTACAGCAAGGGGGTCACCTGTGGAAACAGTTACTTTCTGCACATTTTCCACTTTGTTTTAGCCCAAAACATATCAGTTTGAATACTTGAATCATGCAGGCCAATATTATAATGTGAAAAAGTATATATTTACACTTCCAGATAGTGCTCTCCATATAAACCTGCTTGGAATGAGCTCATTTGTGTATATTCATCATGTTTATTCTTTGAATTCCTTTTTTTTTCCTTTTTATTTTGCATTTTGCTGATGATGTTGGAGTATGAGCTTTTCTAACGTTGCACTGACTGCAGCTCCCCGTGCAGTCGGCGGCCGCGGGGCAGCAGCAGCTCACGTGTCAGTGTTTACTCAAGGATGTTCCTACAAACAGTGTGCGCTCTCTACTATGCCTTGATGTTTGCCTACCTGCTCGTGGTGTCGTGGCGTTCCAAGATCGAGTTAGGATACTGACTTAGGATTATGAATGAAAGTATTGCACCAGTTTTTTCATGTATAAAACTAAAGAATTTAGCTCTGCAGTTTAAAAAACTGTGGCCACAGCTGTGACTTGCAACCCAGCCTGCAAGCCAGGGGGGTCCTGCACTTTCAATAGGCTTTCAATTTTGTTTTGGGGGTGCCCATGTTGGCGCCTTCTTGTTTACAGAATATTTTTTTTGTTTTTTGAGAAAAATGTTTACTCTTCCATCATTTTAAAAATTTTTAAAAAGACAAAAAAAAATTGAGAATGAAAAAGATGCTTTCTATCTCTGGGAATAACGAACAGTGTTTGGCCATGTCCTTTTGTTTTCTATTCCTGTATCCTAAATCAAAGAGCATGGCTCTCAGGAAAACCAGTTCCCCAGTAAAAACTCCTTGTAGTTTCTTATAGGAAAAAAAAAAAACTCAACTTTTAGCACTGATAATACTTATTGCTCTGTAAGACTTTTCTCTGCCAAAAAAAAAAACGCTTCAAGCTGGAGTTGGACATTCTGCTTTTGATGCTGTCTTTTCTTAGTGAGTGGTGGTGGTTTGCTAATAATCCGTAGTTATCCGAGTTTTTGTAATCCCATCGAGTGGCTGTTCCTGCTCTGTGACTGTGTTACCGTGGGGCTGTGGCCCCCAGCCGACCTGAGTAACTATGCATCCTGTAACCACGGGCTGGGCTTACAGATCGTGTGTGTATCGAGTTTTAATGTTGACAAAGTTCTCGCAAGTACTTTCTCGCAAAAATGAACGAGTTACATCCTCTTGCCACAAAAGGTATTATCGAATGCTTGTTTAGTCCATGAATCCCAGACTAGGCAAGGGTAAAAATTTTAACAGTGCAGAAATCGCCATCATTTCATTGCCTTGATTCTAATGTTTGTGTCCGAAGATGCAAAAGAAGTCAGTGGCTTTTAACTGTTTACAAATAGAATGTGATTGTAAAATGTACAGTTTGGTTGTGTTTGAATTATGAAG
The DNA here is from genome assembly GCA_013396755.1 of Sclerurus mexicanus. Lineage (NCBI taxonomy): Eukaryota > Metazoa > Chordata > Aves > Passeriformes > Furnariidae > Sclerurus > Sclerurus mexicanus. Next base: position 9,637 of record VWZF01007161.1, on the reverse strand, counting down.
TTTCTCCAGATATTAATAAATCATGATGTTTTTGGCTGCTCAGCATATAACTGTCTATTTTTTGTGACTTTATTTGTAGGCTGTTTTCTATACAATGAGAATATCGACCGATCCGATAGCTCTGTATTCCCATAGGTTGAGTTTTCTTTTAGCAAACTGATTTTTTTATGAAGAGATCTGCATTTTATTCTAGCAAAAATCTCCCTCAACGTGCCCCCTCTGAGACTATGAGAGTCTAAGTGTAGAACTGCAGCTTGCTTTTCCTTTTCTATCCGAGCACCTTTGGGACCCCGTTGCCCTCGCCCTCCGTACAACGCCCCATTTCCAGCCCCCACCATTTGTGCCCAGCTCGATGCTCCAGAGGACACGTGAATAAGGAGAACATTTTGGAAAATAAACTTTAATGCTTACAACATCCTGGTGTTTATACCTCATTGACATGAATCATGATGAACGACGCAGCAGCGCTTTCTTGTGTCTCCCTTCAGCATGGCTGAGCTTGTCCTGCGGCGGCCGCAGGGCAGAGCCCGTGTGTCCACAGTGTGATGTGCCCTCCGGACGCTGTCGGCCTTTCTTCCCAGACTGCCCCTGTAAGTCACGACCTGGTGGATGCCAGCACTGTGTCTCCTGACACTTCTCTGTATCTACTTGCTCTGGAGTCTGCAGTCCCAGCCAGAGCGTCTGAGGCCGGGTCCCAACAGGAACCCACGGGCAGGGCTTGCTGGGCCTCTGTCCCGCAGGGACTGACATCACACCCGCGTTGATTGTATTGTCCAAGTGTGTGGAATTCCTTCACTGAGCTCGTTAAGTGGAAATAAAATGTGGTTGGTTTTAAGCTGAACTTTGTTGCCTGTCTGTTGTCCGGGGGGTCAGGCTGTCCAGCTCCGCTCCAGGGTGCCCAGCTCCAGCCCCTCGCACAGTGAGTGTGGCCGACGGGCCTTGTGCTGCAGAGAGTGAACTCAGCTCGTGCCCCTGGCCGGGGATGGCTCCCAGCCCTTCCCTGGTGTCACCCTCCCAGCCTGGGGAGAGAAAGATACAGCCCAGGGCACCTGCACCCCCCTGCACCCCTGCCCTTCAGCTCACCGGTCGCTGCCTGGAAAGCTGATGGAGGAGAGGGAATGGAGCCCACTGGATGGGCTCCATGGGCCAGCTGGACACAGAGATATCACTGGCTTTCCCAGAGTCCACCATGGGGTCATTCATGCTGCTGGAACTGGTGTCCCAGTCGTAATGGAAACTGGGAAAAGAATCCATGGATAATTAAGAGATGGGGGAGGCAGAGCTAAGAGTCAGGCTGGTGCTGGGAAAGCAGCCAGGGGGCCGCAGGAGCAGGACCCTGTGCAGGTGTCGTGCTCCAGGGACGATGTGCTCACAGCCGGGCTCAGTCCTGCAGCCAAAGGAGCGCCCGGAGCCCTGGCCATGCCCCTGATCCCCCCAGGCCCACGGTGGGAGTGTCCCGGGCTGTTGTGCCCTTTGCCAGTGGAGCTGGAAACTTCCAGGGCCCTTTTTCCATGGACACCCCTGGAACCTGATTAGACTTTCCCATGAGCAGAGTTTCCTGCAGATGTGAACCCTCTCTGTTAGAGCAGTCCCAGCACACATAGCTCCTCATGTGGGGACAAAAGAAACCAGGTATTGCTCCATGGACTCCAAAGGCTGGGGGGTCTTAGAGCTCCCAGCAGTGTCCATGACCACGGGACAGGGGCTGCAAGTCACTGGTGCCAGGATTGCTCGCGTGCCCCAAACCCCTCCCTGCCCTGCATCACCCCCGCCCACGGAGCAAACCAAGGGGCTTGGCAAACCACCCCTACCTGGGCTGGTGCGGCAGGCGGGCGGGTGCCAGGCTCCGCTTGGCACTGTTGGTGACGCCAGAGTCCTCCTGGCAGCTGCAGAAGCCATTGTCCAGGATCTGGAGGTGCAGCAGCTCCTCCGAGTTGCTGAAGGCCGGGTTGTCCAGTGAGCTGGCCGAGGGCAGCCCAGAGTGTGACCAGTACTGGGCTGAGACATCGTCCAGGCGGCAGAAACGGCGGTAGCTGTGGGAGAGGGTGGGGACGTGCACACACGTGTACACACACACAGCAGGGATGTGTACACACACAAACACACAGAGCAGGGGCGTGCACACGTGTGGACACACAAACACAGAGGGCAGGCACATACACAGGTGTACACACACACAGAGGGCAGGGACACGCACGTGTGTACACACACACTGGCCAGGCACATGCACATGTGTGTACACATATGCACAAGCACACGTGTACACACACACACGGTGGGCATGCACACACACACCACGAGCACACGCACACAACCCCAATGACTGCGTGGCTACACAGACTGCAGGTTTCCACCCAAATTTCCAGAGGCCAGGGAAGGGCCCAGCTGCACACCCAGGGTGGGGACAGAGCCTGTGACACCAAACAACCTCTGGCCACGGCCCCACGGTGGCTGGGGCTGTTCCAGTGGTTTCCTCGGGAACAATCCCGCAGTGGCACATTACAGAACCCGAAGCAGAGCCAGGACAGCAGGGCCCCCGCTGGGGCTCCCGGATGAGCTGCTCTGGCAGGGCTGTGCCAGAGCCCTGCTGCCCACCCAGGGCCCGGCAGCAGCACAGGATGGGTGGGGGGACCCTGTGCCCTGGGCAGCACTGGGGGTCTCGGGAACCACGTAGCTGGGGCTCATCAGCACATCCCACACGTGTCTCCACAGCAGCACAGCCCACAGCCCTTCCACGCCCCCGTGCCCCTCTGCAGCCCCCCGGCGCTCCTCCCCAGCCCGGACGCCCCCTCCCGTGGCTGTGAGCATCCCTGGCACTGCGCACACACCCCGGGGCGGGGGCACCGCCGTGGCTCTGCCGCTCCCGGGCTCCACACGCGCTCCCCCCACCCCAGCACCTCCCACTGCCGCTATCAGCTGCCCAGCAGTGTTTTCCTTGGCAGAGCTCAGCCCAGCCCAGCCCAGTCCAGGTCCTCACTGCCCCGTGCTCCCACCTGCTGCGGGTCTGGTCAGCCCTGGCCTCCAGCAGCAGCGCCTTGAACCGGCGGACAGCGAGGGTGGCGAGGACGGCACCCAGGAGGACGATGCTGAGCAGGACCCCGGCCACCATGCCCAGCAGGCTCTGCTGTGTCACCCGGTAGTCACAGCGCAGGCCCATGAACCAGAAATCGCTGCCCACGGGGCACCTGTGCCAAGGGGGCCATCAGCACAGGGTGGGGACAGCACCCCCTGCCCCGAGCTGTCCCCAGGGCGCTCACTGGCAGAGGGGCTGCTGGCCGCGGGCGTGGGTGCAGATGCCGCGGTTCTTGCAGTAGTCACGGTGGCAGAGGGAGGTGCAGGTCGTGTTCCCGTCAGCCCTGGACACGCAGGTGAAGCCGGCCGGGCAGGCAAAGAGCACAGAGCAGGGGTCCAGTGTCCGCACTGCGGGGACAGGGTCGGGCTGTGCCACCCTGCGACAGCCCCTGCGGGCACCGGGCTCCAGACCCACGGGACCCACGGGGCGACGATGGCGCAGCCCGGTGCCTGCCCCGCACTCACCCAGAGCCCCGTGGCGCAGGACGGGGGCCACTTCCACCACCGGCCCTGGCTGGGCTCTGCTGGAGCTCAGCGCGGCCCCGAGGAGCTCGAGCAGCCCCGGCAGAGGCACCCGCCCCACGGCGAACAGCGCGTCGTACTGCAGCACCACGCTGCCCTCCCTGCAGGGACACACACCGCAAGTCCAGGGGCATCAGACCCCCGGCCCAGCACCCCCGGGACCCTGCAACATGTGACAGTCCCTGCACCCCCGTGCCAGGGAGCACCACACGCTGCGGGGCTGCACCGGCACCCACCTGACCGCCGTCACCTCCAGCCGCAGGAACCCGGGCACCGACGTGAAGAGGGGGGTGACCTGCACAGTGGGGCAGTTGAGTGCGGTGGCCCCCAACCTGCAGCCCCCCCGGCCCCGTCCCACACTCACCGTCCGGTTGAAGCTGTGCAGCAGCTCCCGGTGCTCACGGGACCCGGGGTCCTGCAGGGCCGGGACAAACCCCATATCCAGCACCAGCTCGCAGGGGATACGCAGGAGTGATGCTGCAGGAGGACATGGGGACCAGCATGACATGGTGCCACCCCAGAGGCCACCACCACTGACCCCCTCCGTGTTGGTGGCTCCTGGGGCATCTCCCCCTCCTGCCATGCAGCCGGAGAAGGTCCCAAACCCCCAGACTCACCTCTTAGGAGTGGGGGCTGATCTTCCACAATGAACACCTGTGGGGCCCTGCCCACCTCAGCTGGCATCAATCGGGGGCTGTCAGTGTCCCGTGGCCCTATGGGGCTGCTCGATGGCTTGGCCAGGTCTGTGTCACCGGCAGCTGGGGGATCTGTGGGCTGCTGGGAGGCCCTGGGCATCACGGTGGGCACGTGAGTGGGGGGCCCCCACATCGGCCCTGCCACGTGTCTCTGCAGTACAGCATCACCAGGGTCCGGCATGACTGTCCCCACGTCCCTGAGCAGTTCGGGGCTGGCAGTGGTGGCTGTGATGTTGGTGGTGACAGCGGTGGCAGTGACACCAACAGCAGTGGTGGATCCCAGGGAAGGTGCGGGCTGGGATGAAGGTGGCTGGGGTGGGGGCCCAGGGGCTGAGGGAGGGGCCAGGCTGCCCACCCCCATGTGGGTCCCCCCTCGGATTTGGGAGCTCTCAGCATGATCCACCCTCAAGCCAGTGTGGGGAAGCCCTGGGGAGGGGTCCCCCGGGGGGGTGCCCAGAGCAGGGCTGAGCCCCAGGACCCCCCAGCTGGTCCCTGGGGAAGACAGCGGGGTTGGCAGCGGGGTCACTGCAGAGCCACTGGCTGGGGCAGGCTGTGGGGACGGGGGGATTTGGAGTGACCCAGGACTGGTATGAGTCCCCCTGCTCTGCATCACAGAGGTGCTGCCAGGGGCCAGGGGGACTGGGGACTGCCCTGGCACGGCTGATGGATGGGGGATGTGACTGTGCTCAGGGGAACCCCGATTGTCAGGTGGCCCTAAGACCGTGGTGGTCGGGTCCAGGGCTTGCCCCAGGCCAGAGGATGTTACCCCTTGAGTGCCAGCTGTGGTGCTGGGGACAGGCAGACCAGACCCCCTGCCTGTGGCAGGCAGCGAGGCTGGGCCTGTCCCCACAAGTGGCCAGGCTGTGCTGGCCACAGGCCCCTCATGGCCACCAGACCCCAGGGATGGCACAGAGGGCTGAGGGGCAGAGTGGGGACCCTGCCAGGGGTGGGAGGCAGAGCCCCATCCTTCTGCCAGCCCTGGCCCCGGCAGCCCCTGGTGTGTCCCCTGCAGTGTCCCTGTGGGGGTCAGCAGTCTCTGCAACCCCCCCACAAAGGGTGACGTCCCTGTTGTCCCCGGCACTGGGCTGTCAGTGGCCAGCATGGTGCTTGGGTGGGTCGCTGGGCTCCTGTTACCCAGTGGGACCGTGGCACCCTCCCCAGCCCACAGCTTGGGGGATGAGGGGTTGTGTGAGCCCTTCTGGCTCTGCACAGGGACTGTCCCAATGGACCGCCATACCAGCAGGGTGCTGGGGGACCCCCACTGTCCCCCAGCAGAGCCCAGCACTGCTGTGGAGGGTGATGAATGCGAAGTGGTCCCCTGCAGGGTCGTGGCACCTTCCACTGTCACGTGTCCTACAGGGTCTGTCCCGAGGGGGTAAGTAGTGGCAGGATCTGTGTCTGGCTCCACAGGGGCTGGGGCTCCTGCACTGGTCACCCCCAGCCTGGCAGGGGACAGCCACTTGCTTCCAGCAGCTGCCTGCTCGGCGGTGTCTGCAGAAGCCAGGGCCCCCGGGTGCTCAGTGGCTGTTTCACCCCACACCACTGGCCCTGTCCCTTCTCCACCAGTCCGAGGGCCTCTGGGGCTCCCCTGGGGGCCAGAGGGCTCAGCTGTCCCTGCGGGGATCCCAGGGAAGGGCAGCAGCTCAGCCTCTGTCCACAGCTGCCCCATGGCCTCCGGTGTTGGCACCTGCCCCGTGCCAGCTCCTCGCTCTGGGTAATCTGCGGGCAGAGGCAGAGTTGGGGGGCACTGAACAGGGCTGACCCATGGCCAGCACCCCACAGCTGCCAGGGCGGCACCCTGGGCCCCAGCGTGCCACCGACACGCGTGGCCGGCATGAGGTGCCACAAAGGGCCGGTGCCAGCCCCGGCCGTACCTGTCTGGCAGCGCTCCCTGGCCGCGGTCCCCAGGTGGGCGCAGGGGTCGGCAGTGCCCGGCGCGGAGCCCGTCCCGCTGCCCAGACCGGGGCACAGCCGCGCGCAGCATTCCACGAGCACTGGGAGAGAGGGGAAGGAGCGGCGCGCACAGGTGTGGGACATCGAGCCCCGGCCATCCCGCCCCAGCACCGGCTACCGGGGTCAGCCCCGGGGCCACCGGCCGGGGCGGGGGGTCGCCCTCTCCACTCCGGTAACCGCGGGCGGCTCTGCCCAAAGAGACGCTCCGGAACAACCCAACCCCAGCCGGGAACCCCCTGCCCTGGTCCCAGCGAACGGTGCCAAGTCCTGCCCCGCTGCCCCGCTCCGACCGTGTCGGGAGCCCCCAGTGTGCCCAAACCCGACCACCCTCCAGCAGGGCCGCCGTGTGTCAGCGCCGGCACCGGGGAAGAGCTCGGGGCAGCACCGCGGGGTCCCCACGGAGAACCCCGCCCGCGTGGGGACAGCACTGGCTGGGGTCACCTCGAGCCCCCCGGGCCACGCTCTCCGCCAGCGCCTCTCCGGGGGCTCCCGCGGGCGCAGCACCGCTGCCTTCGAGGCCACGGAGCCGCCCGGGCTGCTGGCACGGCCCGGCACGGCACGGCCCGGCACGGCTCTCCCCGGCCGGCCCGGGGTACCCGCTCGAGACCCCGCGGCCGCGCCCACCCCGAGCGGGTCCCGGTGNAGGGCGATCCAGGGCTCGGCCCGGCCCCCGCTGGCCGCCCCAGGTGCGGCCCCGGCCCCGTCTCCCGCCGCGGGCTCAGCGCGGGGCCGGAGTCCGAGGGGGTCGGGGGGCTCACGGCTCCCACGGGTTCATCCCCGGGATGCGCGTTTGGGGCTGCCGGGGCCCGGCTCTGCCCCTGCTCTGTCCTCCAGAACCGCTGCCTGCCCCCAATTCCACCGTGCAGCTGCTCGGAAAACGCATCAGAGCACAGCTGGGGTGTGGAGCTCAGGAGTCTCCCAGGGCACAGGCCTTGCACACGGCAGAATTAACATCTGGGCCCTGAAGGCAGTGGGTCACTTGCCTGCCAAGGGTCTCATGGTGAAGAGCAGCTCCTGAGAACACCCCACCACACACGGGCACTGTGTGCAGCCACAGCCTCTGCTCCATTTTCCATCCTCACCTCCCCATTGCCAGAGGGTCTGTTATGCAGTGACACTTCCTTGGCTCCTAGCCTGGCAGTGCCACTGTGACATGTCACAGTGTTTCTTGGCTTAGAGGAAAAACCGTGCAGTGACCAGAAATAAACCACTCTTGCCCTGGGAGGGTTAAAACGAGGCTCCTACCCTGGGATGAGCCAGGCATACAGGAACATAGATGTGAATTTGCTGTTCAGTAGCAGGAAAGTCATTCTCCCCTTTATTTTCCATCTGGAAAACAGAAGTCTTTCACACAGAACTTGTTTTTACCAGTACTGATGAAATAAACAGTTATGGCCATGCAGGACAGAGCCAAATCCAGGGGCAGGGAAGGGCAATTCCAGAGCTGTCAGTCCCTGATTCCCCAGTGTGTCCTTCACACCCAAACATGGACACAGGGATCCACCCACTGCGTGAAACGAACAGCCACCAAAACAGTGGTCTTAATTGTTTATTCCTGTTTTTTTCTTGTTTTTAAAGGACAACACATTCAAACAGCTTTAAATACAATGTCCACATGCAGCTTCCTGATGAAAGCCACAGTGGGACAGCATGTGCGCTCCCATCCATCCTCGCCGGCACCAGCTCAGGCCTGGTGTGGGACAGCTCCTGGGGAAACAAAATCCATTTTAACATTTCATCAAACATTTGAAGGCACTGAAGTGGGTCAGGCAGGGGCGGGACACACTGAGCACTGAATACAGGCACAGAAGGAGCCCCCAGCTCTCTCCAAAGGCCACGGCTCAAACCCCAGCCCAAAGCAGCGAAAGGGCACAGCCACCCTGCCCCAGGGAATGTGGGGGGAGGCCCGGAGCCACACAGGAACAGGCAGGAACATGGATCAGCACTGCAGGCTGGCCCCAGGCCATCTCATTTCCCCTGCAGCCCTCAGGCTGTCGCTCCTATAACCCTTTCCTGCCCATTTCCTTCCTGGCTGTGGCTGTGGGGGAAGAAACAGTGGTGGCAGCAGCCAGGGGGGCTGAGGTGCCCCCACACACCCTGTGCAGGGCTGAGGGGCACAGGGACATGGGCTGCCATGGCTGAAGCCAATTCACCATCCACTACAGCCCCAAGGATAAGCTGAGGGCTCAACATGTCAGGTGGGACAAGAGGAGAAGTCTCTGAGCCTCATACACTCCCTCCAGCTGCAGGTCCCTCAAAAAAACCCCTCCACTCGCCCTCAGGAAAGTACAATCCTCTTGGCCTCCCCACTGGCACGCACAGGTGCTGCCAGCTCCCTCAAGAGGCGCCACCTCAAGCTGCCTCCACAGCATCACATGCCACCCTGCCCTGCCCCTGTCCCCAGGCACACCCAGGCACCCGCACAGTACACCTGCACTCACTCAGTTCTGAGGAATTGCTTCATTCATACACATCCTTCTTATCTGCAATGTAATCTACAATCTCCTGTGGGCACATCAACTTCTCTGCATCTCCGTCAGGAATTTCAAATCCTGCAAGAAAGGGCACACAGCCCAAAACAATGGAAACAGGAGTAAGGCCAAGGGAAGGGATGGCTGCTGGCTCAGGGACTGGGTGAGGGACAGGCAGGCAAGGGACACATGGGCAGAGGCTGCTGTCAGTCAGAGCTAAGACTGCATCACTGTGCTGCCTGAAGAGACATCACCTCTGGACACAGGACAAGGCAGGCACAGCAGAGGCCAGTGCTCCTCATGCCTCATTAAAACTACCAAGGTCTTCCCAGAGCTCCCACAGCCACCGGTGTGTGACATGGGGGATATTCCTGGACCCCCTGGCAGCTCCCAAAGCCCCTCAGGCTGAGGCTGCTGCTGAGGGCTCACTCAGAGCCAACCCCAGGACAAGACAAGAGGACTCCTGGCAGCTGAACTGCTCAGGAACACCCCAGAGATGTGTGTTCTTGTTTCTGGTGCCCCTGGCCACACTGACACTCCACCCAGCACAGGGATTGCAGACACACTGCCAGCAAAGGCTCTGAGCATGAAACATCCGTCTCAGGCTTAGAGAGTGCCCAAACGTCAGGGACACCTACGGGCCAAGGTGACATTTGGGCACCTAGTGCAGAATTCAGGAGCTTTAAATGAAAGCATGCAGTGCAAAACAAAGTAAAAAGAAACTTGGAATATAAATCAATAAGGAGAAAATGCCTTTTTTTTTTTTTCTCCAGTAGCATTAAGGGTTGAGGCTGAAAAAAATTCTAGTGAGAAAAAACCTGGCCCATCTGTGAAGCCAAGCTCAGGGCAGGTGCAGCCTTCACGCTCGGTGTAACACCCGCTGCCCTCACTACACCCCTGTCCTCACTGCACCGCTGCCCTCAC